>CM053766.1:153375369-153478796 GCA_028658305.1 Pachyuromys duprasi
CCTGTTGGTGGACTTGGAGGGGGCGGGGAAGAGGGAGATGAGGGAGGGAGAGGGAGGGTCAGAAGGAATGAAGGAGGGGGGCTACGCCTGGGATGCAAAGTACCTAACCTGTGATTGATATAAAAATAAATAAATTTATTAAAAAAAAGAATAAAAAAATTCAGACAAGAATCAACAGAGTCGTACCATTTCTCCAAAAACTACTGGGAATGGATATTTTTTTTCAACTCATCCCTGAAGCAGACACATATTTACATATGTTTTTCTGATAGTCTTGCAATGTAGCCCAGGTTGAGTTTGGACTCACCATCTTTCTGCTCCAGCCTGCTAAGTATTCTAGACTTACAGGCTTACAAGGATATACACATCTATACATATTTATATCTATCTATCTATCTATCTATCTATCTATCTATCTATCTATCTATCTATCTATCTATCTCTGTAGTTTTACCTGAAGTGTTTTTAAAACCACAAACCATTTGTGGAAGGATGTGGTGGAGGACACATACAGGCCATTGCTGCCATAGTTTTTAATGTCACATTTATTTATTTATATTTTAACGGCTTTATTGAGATACAGTTGATATACTATCAGCTCCACATATTTAAATTGTATAGTCTGAGAAATTTTGGCACATGTAATATACTCAGGAACCCACTACTGTGGAAAAGAAAACCAACAAGTCCACTCATCCCTAAAGTTTCTGCATGCCCTTTTTATCTTACTTGTTACCCTCCATATCCTCCCATGTCCAGGAAACTGTGGATATGCTTTTTGTCACTATAGTTGCCATTTCTTAGGATTATGTATAAATGAAATTATTTAGCATGCACTATGGTTTGCCTGGGCTTTTCCACTTGGTATAACTATTTCATGATTTACCCACATGGTAGCTCAACTGCTGAATCATTTTTTGTTTGTGTATAGCAGCACATTGTATTTAGAAGCATCTAGAATTGTTAGAAGTTGTCAAGGTTGGGTGTGGGTAAATAACTCTAATTCCAACATGCAATGAGTCCAGGGACTTGAAATGTGACATGCACACTTTGTGGCTACTCTTGAAATTTCACATGAAACAAATACAGGTATGAGGACCCAGGTTCCTCCAGAACACCTTCTTTCCTTTTTCCCATCCTCCATTCTCAAACTCTTACTTAGAACCAGTGTCAGGGATAGTATGATGAGCAAGAAAGGTAAATTCATCACCTTCATAGAACTACAGTCTGATTGGGAAGAAGTTGGTTAAGGAATTCTGGCACTAAGAGTCAGGCAGAGTGTCTATGGCATCTTTCTCTCAGCCGTTCTAAGGGAGTCATGTCCCCTGAAGGGACCCAAAGAAGAGTCTGAGCTAAGTATTTGATGTTATGCCAACATCTTTGGGCAGTCCACCCAAGGAAGGCCTGGGCTTCTGTTCCATGTAATATACAGGCTGCTGACTAGAAACACCTGTGCTGCCATAGTTAAGAACATATACCATGAGCTCCGTAACTGGATATGGAGTACACTGTCACCACATTTTCTCAGATGTTAAGATAGAATTCCTCTGGGGCATGGAAATGGTGCATATTATTAGCTTCTGTACTGACCAGCCCTATGAAGAAAGTCTTCTAACTGAGAGGCCTTAAACAGGAAGAATGTTAACTAGAACTAGAAACTATGTGGCTGTGGACAAGATCCTCACCTGCCCTGAGCTTTATGAAATAAAGCTCAAGTGTGTCAAGTACAGAAAATTCCAATCAGCTTTTTTTTGCTAAGGATGCCATAATATTCAGAGATCCTGTACCCTTTGTTAAGAGTAGAACAAATCTGGGCTCTTACCTATCTATCCTTTAGTAATGGCTGACACCAGGCATGCTTCCAAGGAGCTGAACACTGGTGGAGGCAGAAACCAGGGAAACCAGCAATGTGGAGATGCTGGTCTCCAAGCAGTAACTCTCTCAGGATTGTCACCAGGGAACAAGTAAGGGCATCCCTGACCCTGGCCTCTGTCTTTGTAAAATGCTGCTTGCATTTTCTTGGGCCATCTCCTCCTTCAGTGAGCTACTGGCCTTTGCTTTTAGTCAGCAGTTTGTTAGAAATCAGGGTTCATGCACTTTCAAACCTATAGTCATTTGCCATGTCCCACTCTTCTGTGCTTAGTTGTGGATGAGTTCTTGCTTTCTCTCTTTCTCCCTCCCTCGCGCGCGCGCGCGCGCGCACGCACACACACACACACACACACACTCCTGACTATAGTGTTTCCTTGGTGATCTCTCTAAGTTGCTATTTTAAGCAGGAGAAGAACAGCTGTATGCTCCTGGCTCTAGGCTGCCAACAACCTGCCAGGGGCTAGTTGATAGACAGATGGCAAGCTGGCAGAAACACCATGTGGTAGATACTCTTGTATTCCTGATTTTCATGCTCCCCCACCTCATCCCATCCCACCCCAGGAGTTCCCATACTTTTGTATCCCTCTCAAATGCACACTTATCTGTGTCTTGGATGGATGCATGGTGAGTGACAGGTCTTAGACATACAGCAATTCAAAACAGAGAGAGCAATGACAGCCCCCTAATGAGAACCATGAGAACAGCTAGACAGACTGCTTGCTGGGGTGTTTGTTGCTACTATTTGATAAATTGTCCCTAAAAATCCCAAACCCATGCATGAATGCATTCTAGGAGATAGGCAGAATGGTAACAGGCAGTCATTTCAGTAGCTGAGAGGGGATTAATAATGAAACAAAATTACCCAGGTGGCATGGAACTGGTGTTACTCCTGCACATCCATTGCCTCAGCAAGTGGTTTGCCCCCCACCCCCCAGAGGAGCAAAGCTCACATAGTCAGGGTGGAGACTAGGGAACAACAGCCTTTCAAAAGGAATTCCCTGGGGCTCTGATGGAAGGCACTCCCCTAGTCATTAAAGACCCTTGCTGAGGATCTCAAATTGCCAAGGCTGAGTCTGGACCTTACTAGGTATTCCACTTTCTGTTATTGACTTTGGGATGAATGGATGTGTTCTCAGAGCAGTCTCTTTAATGTTTCAAAACCAGCACTTTTCAGCTTAAAGTCTAAGACAATGCTTCTGCAACTCCTGCAAAAGTCAGCATCACCAGAAAGCTTTTTAATGACTGTTGAGTCATTAATACTGCAGAGGTTCTGTGGGTTTGAGACCCAGTTCCAGATTGTGTAACTTTACAAACACTCAGGAGGTGTGGATGCTTTTGCTCTGCAGACCACTTTGGCCTACTTACTGCTAGAGTGTCAGTAATTGTCACTAGGTGGGATCAATAAATGGTTTTGCAGTTACACAATGGGACACAAGTCTGAATGAACCAATCAAGAGTTCTAAAGTAACACAGCTCTCATCTCAAATAGAATAAGAGACAGTTGATTCCAGATCTAAATTGAGTGACCATGGCCTCAAAACATGGGCTTAAGTTACTGTAAGACCCATTTTCAATGCAGAAGCAGTTTCACGAAGTTTTTAATGGCATCAGAACAAAAAAAGTTCTAAATCAAGGCATTTGTAAGATCTAGTGGTGGAAACATTAGAGATGTGGTTACTTTCAATGAGGGAAGCTCAAGCAAGGGCCTTAGATGTTATCTGATAACATCCTTAGCTCTAGTTGGAGGAGAATAGGGTCTCCTGAAGTTAATACATCCCAAAGATGTTCATCTACTTAGGTCTGATAGAGAGGTGAACAATGGCTTTTTAGGGGATAAAGACAGCCAAGAGAAATTTAATTAGGCTCTGGACCTGGAACATTCCAACCTCCCCATAGTCCTTGAAGTTTAATCAGTTAATCAGCCTGTGTAGTTTCTTTTCAGGAATTCTCAGTCCTTCACAATCCTATGGACCAAAACCAGCTTAATGTTTGTCTTTGCATTGGATTTAGGCTAATCTTAAATAGTTGAAAGGTTTTGAGATAAAGAAATTGTGAAACGAAAATTATGATACTGAAATTTCAGGGTCTATGATAAAGTTTTATTTGAGCATATGCTTGGCTATTGATGACTTCATTATCAGTGGCTTCTTTCATGCCATAAGGAATCACAAAGGTGAATATTTGCTAGCAGGCTCTGCAAGAAGTAAATCTGTGGATCCAAACAAAGAAACAAAACCAGAACCCTTAAACATTTATTATCAGCCTCCGATATTTCCAGAGTATTGTATATTTACTGCAGATGAGCACTGTGTAGAGTATTTTTTTTTCTCTTCAATTTTGCCTGCTAAATCCATGAAGCTTCCGTGGTATTTCTTGGAACATACTCTTAAAATAAGAAGTGAGGCACAGAGTAAACTACAAAATATGAAAGTGAACTTGCCTTTGATTGACTACGGATTTAGGCCATATAATTAATTGTGAAGTGATGGGGTGTCCTCACTACCTCAGAAAGACTCTAATTTCCATGGTCAGCCACAGAGAAAGGCCCCCAGCCTCAGCAGCAGTACTGAGCTATTTCTATCAGTAATACTTTTCTGAAGGCCTACCACAGTTTTGGCGCATGGGGCAGAGCTAGCAAGCTTTCCACTTGTTACTACACACAAGCTTATCATTAGAAGGGTGTAAGGGTGCTACAATTTGTGTCTGGATTGCCCCCAAAGGCCTGTGTATTAGGGATTTGGCCTTCAGCTTGCCAAAACTGGGATGTGGCATGACATTTAATAGGTAGGGCCTAGAGGAAGAAAGTTAGGTCATTGGGAATGTATACCTAAAAAAATACTGACGCCCTGGTTCCTGGCCCTAGCTATTATCCTCACTTGCTCTCACCCTCATCCTCGCTTTTGCCAATGTGCTCTCAGGCTCCCCCCTTCTGATTCCTTGCTCCCATGAAGTAAGCAGCTTCCTCTGCTGTGTGCTTTCAACATAAGGCATTGCTTCATCATATCTGAATGATAAGGCCAATCAGTTTTGGACTGAAATCTACAAAACTGATGATCCAAACCAATCTTTCTTTTTCTCTAAATTGTTTCAGTAGCTTCATCACAGTGGTAGTATACGAACACAAGAGGTAAATGAACCATGGGGAGATTCCCCATCTGTTAAAGGACTTATTTAAGTGTGGTAGCATAAAACTGCTTTCCACCTCTTAGTTTATTCTCAGAGATCCTGGGCTGGAGAGAAAGAAGTGAGTGTGGATACAGGACTCTGTGGCTTGATTTGCATGATCACGCTTTGAACATTGTGCCAAGGGATAAGAACATCTTGTAGATGTAGTAAGGAGCTGGCAAATTGTTTCTTTCTATGTTTCTTTTTTTAATTAAAAATACAAAACAATAAATTTATATAAATCAATGCCTACTATCTGAATACCACAGAGAGCTAATGCATATATTTGATATCTACATTGCTAGCCATTTGAATGAAGCATATCTTGTTTTCTAGAAAGGTATGTTTTTAAAATCAGTAAGATTATGAATAGAAAGCAGAAGGAAGAATACAGGAACTTCATTAAATCATGTTGACTAACACTCATGGAGGTTTCATCTTTCACTTATACTCTATTTAAATATCCCCCAAACCTTATGATGATGCATGTATAGCCAGTACCCTGTGGCTTAGAAAAAGAGACTGTCCCTCAGATGAGATGGATCATTTTCAGTAAGAATACCTCAAAGCATGTTTATTAGAGCAAGTTGTATAGATATTTTTCCTTTTAATTAAAGCCCACATAATATTCTGTTTTTTGTTTCACTGACATATTGGGGAATGTGTAATGACTAAATCAGGTCATCCTTTTGTGCTGCCCAATTTCCACAACCTCCAGCCTTCCAGCATCATTTGCTCAAGTGGATTGAAAGTCTATAGGAAAGAATTCTTATTGTCTCCAGTTGTTTCCTGCCCTCTCAGAGGGGACAAACTAGCTAATTCCCCCCCCCTTCTCACACACACACACACAAGTAAACCTTTATTTCAGAAAGCTAAAGCAAGATGGTTATTATAAACACACATGGTGCTGTCCATCTCCCCAAATAGCATCCTATCCCCAAATAGCTCAGAGCTGTTGCTAAAGATAGAGGACAAAAGCACCGTGAATTCTAATGTTGTAGACTAGGGGTGGCCTGATGATTGTCTTTTGTTCATATGAAGATGGTTAAATGAGGGTTATGTTTTAATTATAAAGCAAAAATCAGAGCAAAGAGTACCTTTGACAAATAGCATATGGTAAGTATCTGAATACATGTCAGTGCTGCTTATATTTAAATGTTAGGTCACCTTTACTCCACACCCTTATGCCCTTACAAAATCAAGCCAATTGCATGTTTAATGTCCATTTCAGTTAAGTATTTTTGGTGCATGCCCTTAACCCCAAAACTCAAGAGGCAAAGGCAAGTGGATCTTTATGAGTTCTGGGCCAACCTCGTCTACATAGTGAGTTCCAGGCTATTCAAGGTTGCATACTGAGATCTTGCCTCATAAATATGATATGATACGATATGATACGATATGATACGATACAATACAATAGAATACAATATAATATGATCATTCCTTACACCTGTTGTAACCAAGATTATAAATTTTTAATGTGTGGCTTGATTTATGTCTCTGTGAATAGATTTTGAACATTCCTGTGAATGAAATCCAACTTTCTTTTTTCTAGTGGGTCCTGCTAGTGTCAATCCATTTCTTAGTTAAGTTAAAAGGCTGTGTTTCAGATACAATGAACACATGGCTCACGAATGAATTATTAACCACTGTGAATAATTTCATGTGAATAATCTCGTTACAGGATAGGTCACAACTGTTCACGACAGGACGTTTAGTACCAAGGTGAGGGTACCTGACCTCAAACCTTTTCAGTAGCTTGTTAAATTTCACCTTTTGATGTATACCAATTAGTGAAACAGATTTGTGGAGGTAGAGCTAGAATCTTCATTTTCAACAACAATAACTCATTCTTCTTATTCCCTCTCCCACCTGCCAATGGCAGCATCTGTGTGTAGCTGGAGGTTACTGCAAGCATCCAATGAAACATTTTGAGATACGATTACCTAGAAAGTATGTGACGAAGAAGCATTTCTCAAGGATTGGGCTATGCCCCACCTGTAACCTTACCTACAAATGGTTCTGCACTGCCTGTTCCAGGAATGGCAATCATGTATTTGTTTCAAAAACATAATAACCATCTTACAACCTTACCTTTGTTTCAAAAGAGTTTGTTATTCAGCCTTGTTTTGACTGTTGTTAAGACCACCTTACAATCATGTCTTTGTTTTAAGAGATTGTTATGACTATGTTCTGCTCCAGTAAACCCCATCCCCCCATTTCCTGCTAAACCCTTCATTGAGAAACTCCTTACTCCTGAGCTATAAAAACTTTATCTTCCTCATATCCAATGCTGACCTCTCAAACCCCACCTTAGGGAAGACAGACCTTATGCAAAAAATTTTTTAAAAGGTTGCTTTAATTAATTGCTTGCTTTAATTAATTTGACCATATGATTTGGGTCGATGGTCTTTGTCCTGCCATCTTTGGGATTAACAGAGTTTCTCCAGCAGTGATTTGAGGTGGTGGCATCCTTATTTTTCAACATTTCTTTTTCAGGAGGATGATGTGTGTTCACACTTGGGCACCATGAGCACGTAAGTACAGAAGAACCTGGCTGAAGAACCAACTCATCTGACAAGTACTTCAATCTATGAACTCTGTCTTGGCATAGCTGATGGGTAGGTTTGGCTTAGGTTTGTTTGGGATGGGTGGCCTTACAATTAAATGCAACCAGCATTGGCATTTCTTAATTGCAACAGGCCATTCAGCCACAACTAGTACTGATTATGACCAAACATCTCCTATTCAAAAATGCCAATGTTTCTTTTGTCTATTTTGCAAATGTGGCTAAGTGAGTATTTAGTGCTATAGTTTGTATTCTGAAATGATTCCCGATTATTTACTTGGGAGCCAAACCACGGCAGACTAATTGATTAGGAGATAGCAGCAGACAGAACTGAACCTTGTCTCATTTATTCTGATGACAGTTTAAGCAAACCATAGTCCATTCACTGAGCCACTGTTTGCTCATCAATTAAGCTACATCTAGCATCCAGCCAGCTATAGGCAGATCATAGGGATACAGCTCTCTGGGGGCTCTAGCAAGAAGCACTTTGGTCCAGATCTTGACTGTAAAGGGCCAATGAAAATGCTCCTTTCCTAAATATTAGGTTGGTTCTTGGGACAAGGGCTAGAGCATTGCTACAAAAAATAATTAAAACTTAAAAACACAAGTCTTGCTATGCTTTAAATAAAAGGATCCCATTCAAGAGTCATGAACAAATCGCATCCAAGGTTGAACACAAAAGAACCCCATTGTCTTTCATACTAAATCATTTCTGTTGTCATATGACAGAGTCAACTGTTAGCAAAAAGTTCTGTGTATTCAGGTTCACTGACAGCTTTTGACTTCAGCTATGGAAGTATGGACTTCAGCTGGTATAGTGTTCTACTCCCATGCTGGGTCTTTGTGGCTGCCTTCCCCCTCAGCACCCTGCCTACATATATGTATACATGTGTATGTGTCCTAGAGCTGGCTGTTTCATTTTATTCCCTAAGACCTGCCAGTGCCTGGGACATTCAATCTTCCAGGACAGGCCTGCAACTGGGGAAGGGTATATAACCACAAAAGGCCAGCCCTAAAACTGTAACATGCAATATGCATTTCAGAGATTTCCGAGGACTATACCAAGGTTGGAACTCCAGCTGCAACAATGACTCCTTTGTTCAGCTTCTGTCCATCACCTGTGTCTTTCTTTCTCCCACTGTATTCCCAGAATACTTTCTTAAATATCACTTGTACATTAATCTTTGTCTAGGAGAGCATTTCTGTTGAACTCAATCTAGGACAACATTCATTTATTTATGAGCTGTATTTTTTTTTACATGTTCCAGGCACTTAAAGATAACAATAAATCATTGCATCAAAAAAAAAAAAAAAAAGGAAGAAATCTGGGCTGGGTTTACTTACTTGGATTGGAGGTTCCACATCCAGACATCACAGAATGGGCAGCACATGAAAGTTATAGGCCAGTCATTCCCAATGGGTGAAATAATTTGATAGAATTTACAAGACCATCAGAATGTGAATCAGTGCCCAACTTCAATGCATTGTTGACAGCAAACAGCAAGAAAACTCAGAAGGAAGGGACCTATCTGTTTCCACTAATGTTATCTTCAGAAAATTATTACTGAGGCTGTTGTGTTCAGTGCCTTTCCTGCTGCTACACTGATCTTGCCATCATATGCTATCTGATACCATCCCAGAAGTGATGGGGTTGAGGCATCATGGAACAGAACTTTTAAAACTGTAAGCCAAAATAAACCTTCTCTTTTTAGAAGTTGATTGTCTCAGGCATTTGTTATAGTAACAGAAATGTAACTAACATGGTGGAATTTCGTTGGGTTTTATACTAGGATTGTATCTGTTGTCTCATAAATACTTGAGTAAACAGGAGAGTCCATTTTAGAGGTTTCTTGTCTTTATAATTTATATGTACTTTCAAAGCCATGAAGGAGGAGACCATAAACTTTGCCTAACTTAGCTTTGTCTACTGAAACAATTGTGGCATAGTACCCAACTGGCAGAAGACAATTTGCAATAGAGTACAAGAAGAAAATCTCCAGCACTAGGAAGAAGTGATGGAGTCTGGCCAGAAGAACATCCTAAGACACCTGCCTGAACTATGGGTTGAAAAACTTAGAATAACAGTCCCTTATTCCTGAAAGTATTCAAGAAAAGACTGGCCAATTTCAGTGGACACAATTTATTTATGGCACAGGATATGATACTTGTATCTTCTAACCTGAGAATTTCAGCTCCATGAAGAAAGCCAAGGTATCACATATGATGTTGGTGCTACAAGCCCACATCCACCTCTCCAAGAGTGGTGTTCTTTGAAGCTGTTAGCTGGAACAAACCTTTCCATTTGGTTTTTTGTCAAGTTCTTGCACAAGACTACGTGGCAATTAGATCTTGAGGGATTTAATTCTTTCTACATATATCCTTTTCAAGGATGGAAAATTTGGGTCTGGTGACAGAAGCAAAATATATTACTTTTACCTTTGGTGAAAATGTGCCCCACCCCCCTGGTTATTTCGGTTTTTTTGATAATGCCTCTGCTATGTCTCTTCTTCAAATCAATACTCTTGCATACAACTTCTTTCCATATAAAGCCCCTATCCAAGTAAGAAACTCACTGGAAGGTTAATGACTGTGGAAGTGAATTTACCACAGTGCTGCTTTAAGAAGCCAACACACGTAGCTTACATTCTAGCATTTTTCAGACCATTAAGCATTTGATACAAAGAGTGGGAACACAAAAGGACTCCTAGCCAAAGAGTCTAGAGTCTCTGCTAATGGCTGAAGGGCTCCAAATGATGATAAAATGTCCCTGAAGTGATTGTGTGTGTGTCAGTGGGGGTCAGAGGGCCAATTTATCAAATTATATTTACCCCAATCCCTGTTCACTTAAGCCACTGGTATGACTGCAACTGCTTCAGTGTGCAGATTTGACTTCTCCAGTCTTGCACTTTGTCATTTGCTGTTCTTAACATGGAGAGGGTTTAAAAAGCACTTCAGATTAGACCTTATGAGCAAAAGCTGAGACATTTCTGTAAGTGATACGGAGAATATTTCCTTTAAGGACAGGAAGCTTTCGTGTGTGAGATGATTTTTGATGCAATCTCCAGTCAGGAAGAGCTGTTAATCTTTTATCTCCAAATCCACATTTGACCTTGGGTAGTTTTAAAGGTATTAGGTTCAGAAGTTTAACACATAACTCTCAGGAGAGTATAGAAGGATCATGTCAAAGATTAATGTAACTCTCTAGTGAGGTAAAGCAACAAGATGGCAAAGCCAGTTTAAAGATGAGCTGTGTGTAATGCTGGGATAACATTCCTAACAAAGATACAGACTTGGCTAATATCTTGTAGAGCAGTGACATGACAGCTCTGTATTTCTTTGGTTTGCTAGATAGATAGGAACCACAGACACTATCATCACACTCTAATTCCACATTAACAAACATGAATTTGACAGAATGTGAAAACAATTGAAATGTATTCTTTAACCTTATAGTAAGTTAAAGAAGGGAAACTGGGGAGTTAGTAAGTGAGTCCATTTGATAGTGCATCAGTATGACAAATGGAAAGATATGCATACAAGCTTCCTTTACTTGGCCTTAGTTATAAGGTTTTACATAATTTTTCTTAAAGATTCAAGCGAGCCAGGCTCACCTTGAGTACTTGTGCTTGTGCAGCCAGCCAAACAACTTGTTTGTTTTTTAAAAAACTTATGGCTATCCATAGTGTCTTAGAATGTTAAATGAGAAGAGGTTGTTTTTCTGTTTGTTTTTGTTTTGCTATTATACTTAGGGTTCTCAAACCAGAGAAGGAAAATGAAAATCTCCTGAGAAACTTTAATGAAGACCCACTGCCAAGCCATAACCCGGGCCAGTTCAGTAAGACCCTCTGAGAATAGATCCCAGGAAGCAGCTTATTTGAAATCTCACCAGGAAGCTTCAAAAGCTTCAATGTGCAGTTGTGTGTGTGTGTGGAGGAGCTAGGCAGGGAGGTATATAAGGTTGTTTTTAAAACTAGGACCAAACTAATATCTATTACCTAGTTTTTCTTTAATTATCAGTCTTATGAAATTTTTCATTAAACATTGATCAAATGCCACTTTAAAGACTGAACTCTGTCCCATTTATCACCTATTTTATTATTGGATGTTTGGTGTTTTGTCCACCCGTCTGTCACAGCACACTTTACTTTCATGTTGTGATGGTAACCTAGACTGCTGCAGTCTGTTTACATGGAAACTGTAGCACACTGCACATTATTCCTTTATCTAGCAGACCAGTCTCCTGGGCCAAGGAAAATGAGTGCTTAAAAACATCTGAAGCTATTGCCAACATTGCTCTCTACTGAGCCTTTTTAAACTTGTGGTTTCTTTACATTTATTTTAAAAATATTTCACATGTCAAGACTAATTAAAAACTTATTTTTTTGTCATTTCTCCACCCCAGTGGTACTTTTAAGTTCAGTTTTTCTAATCCTGATAAATGTATCTTTTGAATAAATGGAAAAAGTCTAAAGTCTGATTTGCTATTTTTCTTAATAGTTCCTTGTCAATAAGACCTTCTCTATTCAGGAGTGCCTGAAACTTGAAGTTTAAAATAGAGCACATTAGTTAAAAATCTGCATTTTTGTGCTTTGAATAAACTGAGATTTGCATAGCAAAGCTTAAATAAACCTGTTAGATCCCTACCTGCTGCAGGGCGTGGCTGGCATACCCTGCCCTACCTAGGGGCAAGGCTTCCCAGAGGCCCTTCACTGTATAATCCAGACATTTTGGTTCCTCTCTGCCCTGGCCTTTTCTCTTCTATCTCCTTCCTCTTGGCTTCAGCTTCCCCACCAGCTTCCCTCTCTCTCTTTCTTCCCCTGTCCCCCTGCCTGCCCCTGTGTGTGTCCTTCCTTTCTCCCTTTCTCCCCTCTTTCTCTGAGTGCTTCTCCCTTCTCTTTCCCTCCCTACCTTCCATACTGTTCCCAGTATTTGTTTAGTATAGCTCATTTTGTTTTAATCTATCAAAAACTATCAGGTTATATTCTTATCTAGATGTTAATGGTTATTGCTTCTGAGAAACAATAGTTTTAACTCAGACTCATTTATAGAGTGCTTGGGTGTTGAAAAACAATCCAGAGCTCATCCTCCAGAGATGGCTCTAATCTGTCTGGAGGCAGCTGTGTCCCTGACAGCCTGCTTCAATCCATCTGCTCCACTTTAAGTTTACCTCCCAGCATTCACTGTGTCAAAAGGAAACTCCAAAGCAATTGGTACTGGTTCTGGGTTTAATTGGGCCTATTTTTATATGTTGTCACACATCTCTTTAATTTTTATAAAATTAAAAAAAACAAATAATCTCATTATACTGTGCTTGAAAGTTTTAAAAAATACTTACTAGGTGTGCCTGTATTTGTATGTGGGAGCATGTGTGTCAAAGGACAGCTTGCACGAGTCAGTTCTCTTTTTTACCATGTGGGTTCCAGGGTCAGAACACAGGTCAACAGGCTTGATGACAAGAACTTTTACTCACTGAGCCATCTCTTCTGTTCTATCCTGAGCTTTTTACTCCCCCTCCCCCCCCCCACGAAGACTGTCAAGGCCACAGTACACAGAAAATAAGAGGAGCCATTTTAATTTTGTTTAAGAGAACATAAAAGAAGTTTCAATGAGCTCAGAACTCAAGGTTTTCCTTCTACACAAGTCCTGTGATGCAATGAAGAAATGGCAAATTTACTAAATCATTGTTTAAACTAAGTAAGCTGGGTATGGTCGCACATGCCTTTAATCCTAGCACTCAGATGCCAGAAGTAGGTAGATCCCTGAGCTTGAGGCTAGGCTGGTCTACAGAGTGACTTCCCGGATGGCTAGGATTACGCAGAAAAACCCTGTCTTGAAAAACTACTACAATTACTACTACTAATAATAATCATTATTATTATAAATAAGTTCTACTTATTTATCATTATCACTCTTAGTTTTAAGTTCTTGAGCATGAGACTCCCTTCCCTGTGCTTCTCCTACAGCTAGGCACCAGAGAACAAACCTTAGAAATGGTTGGCTTTAGGGAAGTCCTACCCACAGCCTGTTCTTTTGAAAGATACAGGCATGATGGAGAATGAAGGAGTTAAGGGTGTGGCCCGGTAAACAAGCATCACTTGATGGGACTTTGGGCAACCTAACTTCAATTCTACATGTGTCTGTGGAAACAACTAGGCCTTTGGAAACCTAAACTGGAGGTAGAAGCTGGGAAGATTTCCCTGAGGTCTCTGAGGATAGAAAAAACTACACCCATGTTGATGAAGTTCCTGAAGCTATGGCACTTCCCAGGACATTAAAAGCTGCCTTTAGACCTTGTAAGGCAGATCGAACTCTAGCTTTTTGCTTTAAGTTAATAGGATATTTTCATGGGGAATTCTGAATAACCTTTTTAATGTGCTACATGACCCAAAGCTGTTTCACCTTTTAGTCCCCAAAGCGTTCATGAACAAATTGATTACACCCATCTGTCTACAACATTACAGTATGAGCCCCCTCCTCAGGACTCAGAAAGCTGTTGGCAAAGAGGCCCTTCTCTTCTGAGAGTTTAAAAGAGAGATGGTGGGCCTCCCCCAGCAGCCAGCCTTGAGCCAACAGTCTGTGTGCAAACAACTTACTGAAAGGGTTCTCCTAGGCAGACCAGAAAAGCAAGTGAGAAAGTAAGTTCAGAGAAAGAAGAGGTAGATTCCTTGCATCTGGCTTACCTTGCAGGGAGCTATGAGCTCTAAGCTCTGTTTTACACAAAGCATGTCCTTCAGTACAGCAGGGAACTGAGCTATACTTCCATGTCAGTCATTAGCTAAAGCCATTTTGGGGGTACATAAACACCAGGAATTTCTGGCCTCTGGAGGAATCAGCTCCCTGTGTGGAGAAAGTTTTAGGTTCTTTCTAGCAGCAAAACATACAGAAGCTATGAAGGAGGCTCACAGGTGATCCAAGTGTATCTCACGAGGGGTCTGTAATGCTTGGAATAGAAACTCTTCAGGGACTCTTACAGCTCAGGCTGCAGGGAGGAGCCATCTTAAAAGCAGGTTCAAGCCATCTGTGGGCTCTGTGGGAACATGATGGCATATCCTGTTTAGGGATCCCTGACAGGCAGCAGGATAGAAGGCCAGGCCAGGTCACCCTGAAAACTGCCTAACTCTCTATAGATACCAAGACCTTCTCTCAAGGCCCATAATATGTAAAGCAGACTTTTTATGCCACTATATTGCATATGTAGGCATCAGATAACTTGTATTAGTGTCCCCAGATGCACTTTTGGAATGGCTACTGGCATTCAGATATATCTCCATTACATTTTTTAAAAAAATCACATTATCAGCTTTCAACCCTATTGAGAACAGGAATGAACACACGGAGAGCCTAGAAAGCACTGTTTGGATCCTTGTATGTGATAACACATTGTAATGTTTCCAACAACTCCATGTGGCTTCAGAAAAGTCATATCCCACATCTCTGAGCTAGCGGAGGGTCTAGAAGAAGGCGTGAGTGTGTCCCTACACTATGATTCCAAAAGCCAGGAAGGGCTCACTTGGACACACCCACCCATCCTCTGTCCAGTCTTTGTTTTGATCATGAGCTTTGTTCTTGTGAAGACCAGGTGTTAAATACATGGCATGAACTCAGGGTGTGGGAAGGTGAGCAGGTTACAGACCTTTTAGCAATCTAACTTTGAAGAACTTTCCTCCTGTGTGTCTGTGAAAACAACCAGGCTTTTAAAAATCTAGAAATTTGGAGAGTCAGGGTCATCACACTCATCAAAAGGCTCCCTTAGGATTCCAATTTAGCAAATTAAATAAGTAAAATTCCAGGTCTTTCTCTTCTCCTAACTAATGCTCATCTCTGGGTTGTCATCATGATTTTCGGGGAGGGATCTTTCTATGTCCCTTAAAGACTTTAGTACAAAATGCTGGAGAATGGCAGAACATTATTTCTTATTAGTCCTTTTTGTTTAAATGAGAATCAGAGCAATGCCTTTATTATCCTCATTTTATAGGTAGGGAAAGGAGACTAAGAGAATTTAAACACTTAGTTCTGGGTCAGGGAGGTTGTAAGTGGAAGAGGTAGGATCTGACTCCAAAGAGCCTGAACTGATTACTTAGATTAATGTTAAGTAACTAATTAGCACTATCTAAAAATTAGTTATACAAAACAAGAGAACATTTTTTTCATTGTACTGTAGCATTTAATACCTTTACACGTATGCAAAGATTACCTAATTTTCTAAGGGTCTACGCTTTGCTTTGACTTTCTGTTTAATTGTGAGTCAAGCCTCACCATGAAGCCCAGGCTACCTTGGAACACAAGGAATTCTTCTCTCATGTTTCCAGGTGCTGGGATTATAGCCCTGTGCCATCATCCTTAGATTTGCTATTTTCTTTCTTTTAACAGCTTTATTGTAATATAGCTCATATACAATAAATATCATATTTAATATAAAATCTTATAAATTTCTATGAAAACCTTGCCACAAGAAAATGAAAGCATCTATCACTCCCCAAAAGTTTTTACTCTTGATTACTCATAATTAGAGATTGGATTGTAAAGGTACATTTTAGTTTACAGAAAACTGAACAAATGCTCTTGACCCATTATAGATGCAGATGATTTCTTTCTGGTAGAAAATACATTCTCAACAAAGATTATAGTGCATTAATCTGTTATAAAATCCTGTTAATGAACTTATTTCAATTTCCTCTCCTGACTTACTATAAATCTTTATCGCTCAGATACTCTGAGAATATAAGAAACAAAACAAACAAACAAACAAACCCAACCAACCAAACAAAACCTTTGGCATACACTCACTACATATTCAGACAAGAGTCATAATCTAATTCTTTAAAAATTGTTTCTTTTTTGAAAATAACCCAATGAGAAATGGAGTACAGAACTAAGCAAAGAGTTCCCAAAAGATGAAATACAACATACTGAGTAATAATTAAAGAAAATTTCAACATTCTTAGACACTAGGGAAATGCAAATCACAACTACTTTGAGATTTCATCTTACGCCTGTAAGAATGGCCAAGATTAATAAAGCAAATGCTAGCACATACTAGTGAGGATGCAAGGAAAGGGGAACACTATTCTTTGCTGATGGGAGTACATACTGGTACAGCTACTATGGAAATAAGTATTGAATTTTCTCAGGAAGCTGAGAATTGATCTACCTCAAGATCCAGCTTTATAGCTTTTAGGCATATACTCCAAGAACTCTACATCATACTAAAGAGAGTTTGGAAACAGCCTAGATATCTATCAGCAGATGAACAGATAATGAAAATTTGGTTCATTTACACAATGGGATATCATTCAGCTGTTAATACAAATAAAATTATGAGATTTGCAGGTAAATATATGGAGCTACGAAATAAAGTTATCTAGAGTGAAGAAACCTAGACTCAGAAAGACAAATACCACATCTTTTTTCTTACATGTGGATGTTAGTTTTTAAACTTTCAACATTTGCTATAATATGAATAACTGCAGAGGTTAAGTTCCTAGTTAGGGATTAGGGGTGGAGAGAACATCTCTCAAGGAAAAGAAAATAGAATAAATTTATGTAGAGACAACAGGGGAAACTAGAATAGGAGGACTAAGTAGGGAGAGGATGGGGCAAAGGGTGAAGGAGGAAGTATGGGGAAGGACAATTAAAGGCCTTTTGAAAAGCCACATGGGAACCTACTACCACAGAAGCTTTTTTATACATATGTGTATATATATATATAGTGTGTGTGTGTGTGTGTGTGTGTGTGTGTGAAGGTAATCTAAATAAAATCTATGCCACCAAGTAAAACCTCTAGTTACAAAAATGGGTTATATCTTATTGAGTCACTAGCCAAAGGGGTCCCATAGAAACCCCCAAACATCATAGACTATTGCCAAGGCTATTGGTTGCATTTCACAATCTGATGGTAAGACCCTATGGCTGAAGACAATACTTATATCATCAAACACAGAGAAGTCAAGCTGGTGCTAAACTTGAAGAGTTGTTGTTCTATTACTAGTGTTCTAGAAAGTATTCTGCACACTACCAGAGGAGAAATGTAGTCATAAATATTACCCAGCTACAACTGCTGCAAACAGTATAACAATGACCTGCCTGCAGGACATCTTGATGCAATAATGGCACAGGTGCTATGTGCACAACCAACCACTTTCTGCTTGGATTTAAGGTCCATTTCACCAGATATGATACCTGAAACTGCCAAAGTACCTAAAAACCTGAAGCTAGATAAGTCATGAGTCTAGGAAAAAAGTTAATACTATAATACTGAGAAAAAAACATAGCAATAAATGACTCTTAATTACATGCTGTTGTGCCCATTGATCAGTACCTCACTTAAGCAGTATCAGAGAAGCCTCTTCTTGCAGTAGATAGGAATTAACACAGAAAGCCATCACTGAACAGTGCAGAAAGTGAGAGTATTTGGAGTATTCAGTTCTAAATGGAATGTTTTTATCAAATTCCTCCCTGCAAACCTTAGAGATTTGTGTGGAAGACGAGGCAGAAAGATTGTAAAAGCCAGAGGTGATGGGTGACTTCAAGGAAACAGTGTCTCCAGACACCACAGGAGTGATGATGCACTTCAGAACTCACTGTGGCAGAGACTGTGGCAGCACATACAAAACATACACATGTTTAAACCAGATGGTACCCGAACGGGAAATAGGCGTAGGACCCCACCTATAACAAAGAAGCTGTTTGTAATTGATATATACAGGCAAAGGAAAAATTAGTTTTCTCCAGTGCAGTCTCACTGAGTATATCAACCACATTTCAGGACAGGCTCCATGGCTGGCCAGTAGTTTGCCAACATTAAAAAAAAAAAAAAATCAGTGGTATTTTTGTAAACTCTTGATATCATTTTACTTTCTCCTGGCATTTTTCTGCCTCATTGGTCTTTTGTTTGTTTTGATTTTCATTTGTGAGTTTTATCTGCAGGTGTGGGGTTGTTTGTTTTGTTTGTTTGTTTTGAAAGAGAAAGAATGTATGGTTGGCCAGGTAAGGAGGTGGTGAGAATCTAGGGAGGAAAAAACATGGTCAAAAGACATTGTATAATTTTTTTCAATAAAAAAGGAAAATTATTCTTTGTCACTACCCAATTGTACACACACCCTCCGTGTGTAGAAAATATCCTCAAAAAATTCTGGAGAACAAACAACAGGTTTTAAAATCTCCCTTTAAAGATGATAGTTCTAGATGGTTGTAGAAGATTATGCTGGACCTGAAAGAAATCAAGCTTACAAATCTCATTCATCTTTCTTTGCCATGGGTTGGTACACACACCCAGTGAGCACCAATGTACGCAGAATGTGTTTCTCAAGTCTCCCAAGGTTCTTTGCCTTTTCAGCAACCTAAATTTAAGATTTCCTCTTTGGTAGCTACACAAATATTTAAAATATCCGTGAGTTCACTTTGAATAGGAACACATTTTGGGCAAACAGGCTTTTGTGATCCTGCAGAGCATTAGCTACCTCAGGAGATGTGGTGAAAATAAAAGAGTTTATGAATAACACAACAGAAAGATAAAAGCTATGCAGAAAAGGTTAGCTGCTTTAATCACAAGGGCAACACATTTTCCTTCACAAGGATTTGTGTCTTGTTTTGGGAGCAGCATCACGTTTGTTTGACATTTCCAATGGATCAATATTCATGCTTATTAATCCCTGTTCCTTTAGGAAAAAAACTGGTGAGAATGACTGCTTGCCTTTACTGAAATCCTCCAGATGTCTGTACCCTCACCATTATATTTTCTTCTCTCCTCCCTGCCCTCCAGTCAATGCAACAGCATCTCCTTGAGGAGGCTGCTAGCGAGGGCACAGGTCTCCTCTGGGACCTTCTGTGTCCCTCAGGAATTCAGTGCTGCTTTTTTTGCAACATTTGCCTTTGGCTTTTCTGCATTCCCCTGCACATTCCCTCTGACTGGTCCTCAGAGGGAAACATGTCAGTCCAGGTGCCTGGAACACGAAAAGCATGAAACACAGTTGTGAGGAAGGGACTAGAACTCACATTTCTGCCACAAAATGTGAGAGGCCATTAGTTTAAGCTGAGCCTTGCATGAGTCCCATAGCCAAAACTTACTGTCATTCTTGGTAAAATTCCATATACCCAACAAAGCTTAGTTGTTTATCAGACTGAAAAAAGAGTGCATGGCAGAGAAGATGAGCGATACTAATGTCCCCAGACAAGCTAGCTTTAACTGGCATGATAAGGTCAGTTTTGTTTTATCCCATAAGGAGAATGGTGCTGAAACTTGCTTTCCACTCTTTATTCCATACTTCCTGAGCCTGCCTGGACAGCCAGTCTTCCCTGCTAAGTTCATCTGCACAATCATTCTATTTTAGAGAACAAGGTGTTACTCAGCCATAGAATCTCAAATAAAAGTCCCTGAAGGTCTTTAGGATAACTAGGTTGCACTTTTGTCTTTACACTTCTTTGTGGCACTTTTTTAAAAACATGTTACTGAGCTCTCTCCTAACAGTTTACTTGTATGAAGTACAATCTAATCACATGTGAATGTTGACTATACTATATTATTTAGTGGATGACGACAGGAAAAAAAAAAACTGCTTGCACATGTTCAAATGAAAAAAAAATGCACATATTTTCTTTGTAGTTGGTTGAATTTATTTATCTAGAAACCATGCCCAGGAGGGCTGACTATGACTAGCTCTGGGCAGTTCAATGAACAATATTTCTAAAATTTTAGCTACAAAAACTCAGCTTGAAAGCATGTTAACATATACTTTCCTGCATTCTAACCACAGTGGCTCAGGCCAATTGGTCTGTAATGGGATCATTCTCATTAGGTTGTTCATAATGATGTGGGTCCAAAGAGCACACTCTGAACAGAAGTACACATTTCAGGAAAGTGTGAGGCTGAATGATCAGAAAAGATATATTCCACTTCATGAGAGCCGGGAAAGCATTACCATTAGAGGGCGGATCTCTTATTCCTGCTATGAAACTTAGCAAAAGCAGTAAGAAGCTCTTTGTTGTAAAGAGAACACTGAAGCCCTTGAAGAGGGTTCTTTTCTGTGGCTTTAAGAAGTGATATATTTATGCTTTTCTTTCTGCTCAGACCTCATTGATGAGAACTGTTACTCCTCTAATGAGAAGCACAATTCGAGCATCATTCTGTGGAGACTGCTGCAGAGCTTGTTCCATGTTCTTCCATAGGGCTTCATAGCCAGGGTCTATCATCAAGGAAATGAGTGAATGGGAAAATGAGTGACTGCAATCCCCGCATTTGTAGTACGTATATGCCTAGCTCTTAGAGAGAAGCTGTACTAAAGTACTGAACCACCTCTCTGGGCACTGTAGCCTCACCATATGCAGGACATGAACTCTGGTGTGAGGTGAAAATTGCCTGTGCTAATGGTTTTCCATTAAATTGCACTAGAAAGAGGATGTAACACCGAGTTGACCAGCTGTGTGTCCATGACCTCTTTATTGAACTTGAGTTTTTATTTTCTCCTCTGTGAAGCGAAATTACTAATGTGCCCCTCCTTGCTGCTATGAACAGAGCACCTCACTGTGAGCTGTGTGGGCCTGCAGTATCAGCATTTCCTGGGAGTAGCTTAGAAGTGCAAATTCTTAGGACTCAGCCCTACAGCCAAACCCTGTGTTTAGGGATGGACTTCAGCCATCTGTGCATTAAAGAGCCATCCAGGGGATGATGTTATTATACCTTTGTTACCCTTCTCACCCCGCACCCCCCCCCCCCGCAACTGATAGCAGCTAGAGATATCTAGAAGGAGGGAAATTCATTTGAGAAAATGCTTCCATCATAAGGGTTTGTAGGCAAGCCCATAAGGGGTTGAGGCATTTTCTTGAAGAATGATTGATGTTGGAGGATCCAGACCACTGGGGCCAGTGTCATCCCAGGGCAGGTGGTTCTAGGCTATATAAGCAAGGAGTATGAGCAAGCCATGAGGAGCAAACTAGTAAGCAGACTGCTCCCTAGCCTCTGCTTCAGTTCCTGCCTCTCTAGATTCCTTCCTTGAGTTCTGCCCTGACTGCCCTTCACGGTGAACTGTAAACTGCAAGATGAAATAAGCTCTTTCCTCCCCAAGTTGCATTGGGTCAAGATGTTTATCACAGCAATAGAAAGAAGATGAGGGCAATTAAACAACCTGTGGAAATAAATCTTGACTGGAACAAAGGGCTTTCCATCTTTCTTTGTATCCAAGCAGTAAAAAGGGGAATGGCCTTAGTTAGTTTAGTGGATCATGAGGAACAGAAAAAAAAAATTGCAAAGGACACTCTAGATGGACTAGCCACTAAATGATCTTGCTAACTTATGATATGATATCATATCATGAGTTGATATGAACTCAATCCAAACAGCTGAATTGCACAGGTATGAACTAAATAAGTAGATTGTCTTTGACCTCAGTAAGTTTTGGGGGGGTTCATTTGTTACACAGCAAAAGCTAACTGACATACTGAGAGTAACTCAATGTGCTATGGTACCATTGTCTTCTCTCTTTATTCTGCCTTTCATACTCAGCAGTCTGATTTCTTTTCATTCCCTTATATTAGGACTTTTACAGATAGTGTGACTATCACTATGAGTAAGCAGCAGGCAGTAAGTAGAGCAGAAACAAAGCATGCTTGTAAGGCATGTCAGAAATGGATGGGCTGCCTTCAGATCTTTAATAAAAGAAAATAGACTAAGAACAAAGGAAGCTTGACTTAATCTAAATTTTTCATATGGCATCTGAGAAACAACCAGTGATTCTACTCTTAACTTGTGCCTTTACTGAAGATAACATTTATTTACAGCTAGTGTCTATCATTGTGTTTGAAGGAAAACTGAAGTTCAGGGCTACGACAGGAAGAAGGGAGTTAGTAAAACTGAAATTTTTCATCATATTTAATTTTAGATAGATACGCCGCACACACACAAATGCTGCTGAGCTAGACTAGATATCAACCAGATGTTGCCCATATGGGAACTAGGGATTGTTGCTGGCTTCTCTTTACCCTTCTGATGGCAGCCATCAGTTAGTGAGAGATCTGGGGTGCTGGGCAGAAAGGGCATCCCTGCAGTTCTGCCAACACTTGAGGGGCAAGTAAAATTCTTGCTTCTTCATGAGAAATTGTCTGCTTCTAATGATGGGGTCAGTTGGGTCTAATTAGAAGCATGAGGCCATCCTGTGAGCCCAGATACAGAGTGAACAGTGCAGCACTGGTTTCATGTCAAGCAACCAAGAAGGACCTTATTATCATCCTCATTAACACATGCAAAGAAGATGAGGAACAGGAGGTTGAGTAACTTCCTTCTAGGTCATGGCCCAAAACATGTGCTCTTAACCCTTATGTTAACCTGGGACCAAATGCCAAGATAGGGTTTGGGACATAGTAGATGTGTGATAAATATTAGGACTGACTGAATATCATTAGCCTTAGCCTGAGTGCAGTCCCAGGGGCTGGTTGTTATGCATATAGAAACCATATTAGTAATGAGTCCTTGATTTGTTCTCCCTTCTATCCCTTTCTCAGCATTTAGAAGCCCTTGATTAACTCATCCAGTCTTTGTATTTAAAGGGGCTACAAAATGAAAAAGTGGCAATTTGGTAGGAAGTATGGGGACTCATCTGGAAGGTGAGATTTCTTAGCAAGCATGCTGGGTCACTCAGGTTGCGGGTGACATCATACCTGAAGGCAAGGCCACTGATGAAGACCCTGTGCATGGCATATAGCAAAGGTCTCCATCACCTGCCACTGTCAGAGTCACCTACACACACCTGCCACTCACTTTTCTTCTTCTCTGTCAAAATTTCCTGGGCTCAGATACTCAGCCTACATTCAAGGGCAAGGAAAAACTTAAAAAAAGGCAGCTTTCTCTCCATTTCTTATATCCCTTGTTTCTTGTCTTATACTCTCTTCCCCCATATTCATGGACAGATGTCTTGGTTATTTTTCTGTAGCTGTGACAAAACATCACGACCAAGGGAAGTTATAAAAGAAAGCATTTAAGGGAACTGGAAAGGTGGCTCAGAGGTGAAGAGCAATGGCTGTTCTTCCAAAGGTTCTGAGTTCAATTCCCAGCAACTATATGGTGGCTCACAACTATCTATAATGAGATCTGGTGCTCTTTTCTGGCTTGCAGGCACACATGCAGGCAGAGTACTGTATAAATAACAAATAAATAAATCTTTTTAAAAAAGCATTTAATTAGGCATATGGTTCCAAAGGTTAGAGTCCATGATGGTGGAGCAAGGGCAACATGAATCACTGAGAGCTCATATCTTGAATATGTAGGAGGCACACTGGGCTTGGCACACCCTGAAGTTTCAAGGCGTGCCCCCAGTGACACACCTTCCCAAACAATTCCACCAATTGGAGACCAAGTATTCCAACTTATAACCCTGTACAAGCTATTTTTATTTAAACTACCACAGATGTGCACAGATGTGCACATAATTACTGTTCTGTATTGCTATAAACCAGGAAAATCCAATGCAAGATTCTGCTATGGAAATGTGGCAGCCCAGAAACAGCTTAGAGTTAGCTGTCTACAGTGGAATCATTAGAATTCCAAGTTCACCTCCCTCCCTCCAGATAATGGATTTATCTTATTAAGACATTGAGTAAATTACAATGAGCTTCTCTAGATATTGCCAGTGTTATCAGACACCCTGTTACCTGGGATGAAGGACAAAGAGTTTTACAGCCTAAGTTGGTCTCAAATGTATGATCTTCCTGTCTTACCTCTCCAGGCTGAGATTATAGGCCTGTCCCACATACGTAGCAGAAAGATGAGTTTATGTGGAAACAAGGTGGAAGAAGGGGGAAAATCAAAGCTTATGATTTACATGCTCGCTCAGGGTTCCAAATATGGATGCAGTGGTAAATGAGCAAGTCATAATGCCTAGCCATAAGTCCAATTACTTATTAATTCCTTGCATGCATTGAACAGCAAGTGATTCGGTGGGCACTGCCAGAGCATGTAAAAGCTGACTCTGGTAGTTTTACCACCACGACACCTAGTGAATTCAATGTGATACTCTGCATCTGGAGACATATCCAAAGTGAGGATGTGGGCATAGCAATGTGAAACTTGGAAACAGTACCTTTGTAAACCCTGAGATTCCAGTGAACGTTTATTTACTGAGACACAATCTAGAGCTCATCTATGCTCTCAGAATCAGTAACTTTTTCTACTCCAGTAACCATCTCTATCCTATACTAAAAATGAGCAAAGAAAGTTTGGTCTTGCTAAATGTACAAGACAGGGCATAAAGAGATAGATGCGGGGGGGTTAGTGAATTATTTGTGATTATTAGTTATAGGGTGCTGGAAATTAAACACAAGGTCTTGCACATGCTAGACAAAGAATGTGGTTTTAAGTTAAATTTTTGTTTTAATTATACCTGTGTGTGTGTGTGTGTGTGTGTGTGTGTGAGAGAGAGAGAGAGAGAGAGAGAGAGAGAGAGAGAGAGAGAGAGAGAGAGAGAGAGAGAGAGAGAGAGAGAGAGAGAGAGAGAGAGAGACTTTGCAAACATCTCCACTACCAAGGAATGGCTCATAATGTTATAGTGATTCCATGTGGGTTTGATGACACGTACCAGACATGTTGTGACAAACAGGACACATCACCTCTGCTGTAGCTGGTCCAAAAACATGCAGCTCAGTTAAACAAGGAAGTTTATTTTTATTCTGTTGTATGAAAAATTGGAAAGCAAGATTGGGCAACATTCCACAAAACAGGTGGTACAGTGATTTGAATGAGAACCGTCTGCCATAGGCTCATGTAGCTGAGCACAGTTGGTACTGTTTGGAAAGGCTACAGAACTTCTGGGAGTTGCTGGACAGAGCACACCACTGGAGGCAGGCTTTGGGTGTCCATTTCCTGCTTTCTGCTTCTTAGGTACAGATAAAGATGTGATTAGCTGTCTTTCTGCTCCTGTCACCATGCCTTGCCAGCCATCATGGGCTCTCTCTCTCTCTTTCTGGAACCATAACCAAAACAAACTCTTTCTTCTCTAAGCTGCTTTTGGTAATGGTGACCTGACCAATGCTTTCCAAGCCTGTTAAGGGCAGAAATGACAAAGAAAAATCTCAATCTTACTCAAAGGTAAGACTGGGCACACATGACAGCTAAATTCACTATGGAAGCATAGAAGTCCTGGAATAGGCAGAGGCCATTACTAGAAAACCTGACGAAATCTAAATAAATATATGATGTCTTCTACCTGTAGCAGATCTGCAGGGTAGTGCATTCGCTTTTTAGACATTTTGGTTACTGGCTAAATGAACCAAAGTTAATTTCCTGATTGTAACAAATGAATCATGGTGTTGTAAGGTACTAACATGGAAAATTGGGTGAGGGTCAGACCATCTTTAAAACTATTGGGCAAATCTAAAATTATGCTAAAACAAAATCTATAATCTATAATTTGATTGGTTTAGATACTCTAATCCAGCCTTGGGCTCTGTATGTTTTTTTAATGGATATAGGACTGGAGAGGTGGCTCAGTGGTTAAGAGTGCATAATGCTCTCAAAGAGGACTCAAGGTCAGCTTTCAGCTCCCATGTTGGGTGGCTTACAACCACCTGCAACTCCAACTGGATTCCCTCTGGACTCCACTGGCAATGCATTTGTATGCACCCCCACATACACACACTTTAAAAGAGACTTAAAATGATTAAAATATTCTGATATATAGGCACATTTCAAAAACCATGGATCTACCTTGAAAGAGCTACCCAGTTCTGGGACATAGCCAACATCATCAGGCCTTGTCAGTGCCAGTCATGTACTCTCTAACACTGAGCCAAGTCCCCAGCCTATCATTCTTTGCTAATGGGCTACATTTATTCTTGAATTTATTTGTTTGCAGAAACAGAGGCTCAATCCTCATCAATTTTTATATTGCATACATGGATATTCAGCTATGACCTTTGGGGACAAGAGTTGGGTGAATGGAACATTTATAAACTGAGTGCATAGCAGCAATTGACTATTTATGGGTAGATGGAAGAGAATCTATGGACTATGAGAGGTTTCTCCCATCACAGGTCTCCTGTGCTAACTTAATTTTTTAGAAATTTTGCCCTTGTGCTTCTTTGTATTTTCTTAGCCCACATAGCCTCTCTGCTCTCTATCAGTAAAGTTACAACCGTTATAAGAAATGGTTCAGGTGACTTAACTATGTTCTTGCTAATATTCACTTGAAGGTGCATCTGTTTCCCAGATGCTGCATTGCTGTAGCTTAGGGTTTACACCTATGATGCTACTGAGCCTTGCCTGTGGCTGACAGGACCATCCTCCTCCAAAGATGCCTGGGATTTTGTACAGTCTCCAAAGACTGAGTAATATAAACCCACAAAAGCCACCTCCCCCATCTCAAAGCAGGACTACATACAGTCTTTACTTCAGACCTCCCTGGGGAATCAAGTGTACAGTATTCTTCATCTGACACCACATCTGTGCTTGACTTTTTCCAGTTCTGTCCCGTGTCCCTCATGTTCTTGTGAGTTTTGCTTGGACTCTCTTGCACATAAACTCTGCTATTCTTAGGAGACAGACTCAGTTTCCATTCTTCACTGGGTGTGACAGAAGATAGGGAGGGTTCTCTAGTGACATGGCCTGCTGGTGCTTTCCCTACTGGCTCATCCTGTCTAGCAGAAAGCTCTCAACAAGTCTTGCTGCCCTCCTTGCTGTGTCTATGTTTCCTTACACATAGGCACAACTCTGGAACTACAGTTCCCTCCTAGTAGATTTGTTTTCATTCGTGCTCCAGTACACTCTAGAGTAATCTTGTGAAAAGGTACATCAGACCAAAAGTTAATTCCCTTCTTAAAATTCTTAGACCAAAGCAAAACTCCTCACCAGGCTAATACACCGGTTTGTCTGTTTCTTTATGAACAATTCTTCCCATACCCCTGTAACTGCATTTGTGGACTGATTCTCTTCCAACTCAGCAGGCTTGGTCCTGCCTGTGGCTGCAAATCAACAGTCTGGAATGCAATCCCAGTGATTCCGTGTCTGGTGCCTTCTCAGCATCTAGCATCAGCTTAAACTTCTTGCAGAAAGATCTTTCCCAACACCAGTGCCATCTCCTCACCTTACTTTAATTTCCAACATTGTGATTGTCTCTATCTGGTAGTTGTCTTGCCCCCGCTGCCCTGTTCGTTTGTTGTCTGTCTTTTGTCTTTAAAATGTTACTTCAAGAGGAGAGAGTGCTTGTTATGGTTGCCTGTTTGCCCGGTGAAGCACTTGGCATGCAATGGCTGCTGGATAAATGTGTGGCCAGTGAGAGGTGGTGGGGTATTCCAGTGCTGTGGGTTCCAAAGCTCACTGTGTGGGTACGGATCTACAGTGTTGGATCTGACAAGGCTCTGGGGGCACTACCAAGTTGGCCCATGAATGCCAGAATCTTATTTCCAATTGCACCTGCTTTGCTAGCCTACCCCATTGAGACCTGTCTCAATTCGGCTGAGGTAAGAAGAGAAACAGCAGCCTTAGGTAGAAGGTCCACACTCAGTAACCTGGTCCCCAGTGAATCTCTCATGAACAATGCACATATCCTTAGGCCTCAGGCTTGGCCCTCCTGAAGGTTCAGCAAGGTGGCTGGGCATTCTTGTTTTCCAGCAACTGCTTCATGGGGGTGTTTCTCTAGCTCACTGCCAGGGTCCTCCAGCCCCGCTGCTATTGCTGGTCCCACCAAGCACTGAAGGTACTATTATAACTCCCCAGGTTGTTAATAGAAACACAGAAAGAGGGCTGTTGCAGAGACCCCCTGCCTGCCCCTCTCAGGCTCCACAGGCCTTGCTGGCCCTGGGTTTATGTTTGCAGATTGAGCAATCAAAGTCAGGCCCCAAATGTGGCAGTCAGGTTGAGCTGGCCTGCAAACATCAAAATCACTCAGCTGAGGAGGCTGGCAGCTGAGAGGGCTTTGGGAACTCTCTCACTGAGCATGTGCATCAAGGCTGCATGCATAGTCCAGGAAGAGTAGCTAGAGGACCACTGAAGGAGGAAACTTGGATTTCTTGTAAATTCCTCACGGCTCCTTGGAACCTCAGTATTCCTGTCTATAAACGAAAATTTGAGCTTCCACTGCACTAGGCAAGGATGAGTGTGGTAATGGCTGTATAGTTAGTACACTTGGCTTAAGTTTTTGCAACATTTGAAAATTGCCACTTCCTTTTAAAGTGTTTCTCTAGTACTTGTACAGCTATCTGCAGCTACCAAATTAAGTCCAGTGTGTACTTGCAAACAGTAGACAATGTCAGGCATGGAGGTATTTGTTTGCACAGCAAGGAGGCTGAGGTAGGTTACCTGACCCCACAAATTTGAGAACTGCTTGAGCAATACAGCTAGACTCCACCTATAAATAAATAAATAAGAGAAAAAATTAAAAAGGTATATGTCTGGGCCTAGGAAAAATTCAGTTATGCTCCAAGGCCAAAATACTTACGTGAAGTCTTGCTGTTATCCAGGGACAGTGTCCCCCTCATTCACTCTGTTTGTGTTTGGATTTTCTTCAGAATACTTCCATTACTTGAAATGTGATTTATGTGTTTGTGAATTTCAGATAGTGATATTTTGGCTAATGACAGACTACATTATCACTGGTTTCACACCCATTATAATGGAGCTGTAGAACTGTGAACACCTGATGATGTATCTATAATAATATGATTACTGTAATATTATACTCATCTGGTGATGTTTGTGACAAAGTGGTATAAACAAAGCATAGAGGAAGCCAATGCATATATTTATGTATAGTACACACTAATTGATTGTGATAATAAATGACTATGCTATTTGCTCATTTTTAATTTATATCATTATTTTAGAGTATGCTACTATTTATGAAAAATATTTACTAAAACAATATTCTGGGGCTTGGGGCTAATCCAGTGGTAGAATACTTATCTAACATTCAAATGGCCTTGTGGGTTAATCTCTGACACGATAAAAAACAATGAACATGGAACAATAATGGTCCCTGTTACCCCAGATGTTGTCTTATCCATTTCATGTGTATTAAGTCTTGGTTACAGGAGTACAGTCTATGATGTTCACACAATGGAGAAATAGCCTAACATTTTCTAGAACCTATTCCCAACTGAGCCACATAAGCTTAGTTGTTCCTCAAGGCCACAGAAAATGTTTGGCATTATGAGAGGTTCAAAAATTCCCTGGAGAGGGATGTTACATGGCATCTTAAAGCAGGTCTGAAGGAATCCCTAATTTAAACTTTCTATTAAAACACTCTGGATTGTGTGTGTGTGTGTGTGTGATTTAAATGGTTTACTAGGATTATAGATTTGCCACTCCTTGACCTGTACCAGGGTATTTTCCAACAAAGACATCTGTTCCACTTGTTTGATGTTTTTCTTTTTCTTTTCTTTATTTTGTTGTGCCAGGAATCAAAGCAGGGTTTTGTATGTGCTATGAAAGTGCTCTGACACTGAACCACATGCCAGTTCTTTGAGCACTAACTTTATTTTCAGTTTGGGGTCTGTGAGGGATAGAGAACATCAGCTACTGCCTGCTGCTGGCTCTGAGCTTCATCATGAGGTTGGCGACATGGGATGTACAACAGAGCCCTGCAGTACCCTCCATGCCTGCCTATTCCCTTTACAGGTTCTGGCACCTGGACAGTACAGTTTTGGCTAGTGGCTGCAGTGTCCTTCTCAAAACCCCAAGGGCAATCTCCCTGTCTCTCTGTCGTGTGTGGTTGCAGGCTAGAATTAACTATTTCTTCTCTGTGCCCTATGCTTTCCTATAATATTGACAACAATAATCTTGCTTTGGAGCCACAGGTAAAGTTAGGCAGCCTTCTAGCTGAAATTGCCCCATAGAAATGCTTTTGACTTCTCTGTATTCAAATGTCAGGCACGGCAGTTCCTGCTCAAAGTCTGAACATGCCAATGGTGGGAACACAGATGTGGGGGAGGGCGAGAAGTGAGATGTTAAAGTGTATATAAGAAATCAGAAATTCAATGATATTCTCAAATTGAAGATAGTAGACACAGCGCCCAGGGTAAGAGAGTCTGGAGAGCAAGAACAGACAGCTAGTGCTGGAGAAAGCTTGGCATACCTGAAGGACTGGAGTTAATTCCTTAAAACCAACTCAGCAAGAGAGAAAGGAACAGGAGTGATAAGGAAGGAAAGGGGGAAAATGTCTAGAGAAATGACCATGGGAATAGGTAAGATTGAGCTTTGGCTTAAATCTGTAAGAGACTAGAATCCTCATTCAACTTGGGACAGGGCTTACACTGGCTGGTACTGGGATTTGAAGCATATCCTATAAGGAATCTCAGCTCTACCATTTTAAAGCTGAGGGACATAAGGTAACTTATTTAACCTCCCTTCATTTCAGTGCATAGATGCTGAATAAATGACACACATTAGGAGCTTAAATGACTGTGTGGTAAGTAAATAAATGGCTGAGATGCCAATATCCCAAAGCCAGAGATCGTTTCTGGGATACTTGGGGTATGTGGCTGTTACCACTGGCAAAATTGTAGCAGCTGGTTGATAGTGACATATATCCCCCACCACTTAGCATTCTTGTACATTCTGAGATCCTCTGCATTTATTTGCCTCTTGCAAATGGTGCAAGTTTATAGCCTGAGGGTTTTCTCAGTTTTAGGAGTTGCTTGCTTTCTCACAAAACTCAGTGCAAGGTACACCCCAGGGGACAACCCTTAACCATAGTTGCGACATGGTACACTCACTTTCCTGCCCTTCACTTTTCACATATTGTATACTCTCTCCTAGAGAGGGCTCCAGCTAGAATGGGCTTCAGAAGGTGTTACCCTACCCATTAATGACTCCTTCATGACTTGCTTCTGGATGGACCTAGAGTAACACAGCATCCTAACTACATAATTGTGAAAACTCTATGTTTTGACTTTGGGCTGGTACAGGACCTGAAAAAGTAGTCAGGCCATCTATTCAGGGATTGATCTTCAGTGGTCTACCATCTGATGTCAAAATTGAGTCTAAAAAGTGTGCAGCCTAGATCAAAGCACACTTGGAATATGCCTGGCTGGGCAGTCCTATGAGCCAGCTGCTCCTTGTTACTCTGTGGAGTAATTAATGTAGGCTCTGAGGGCTTCCACACCATTGCCTGGTTATTTTCCATGATGCAATGGCACAGTTGAAAAGCCTTCAATTTTTTTTTCCAGTGTCTCCTCCCTTGGGTTCCCTTTGCTAGGGTTTGCTGGGAAGAGGACTGGCTGAGTATCGTGTCTAGCATTATAGGTGGTTCTTATAATTAGTGGAGAAAGGAGTGATTTCTTGAGATATGTCTGGAGGGACAGAGAAAAACCTTCAAATACCACTGCCTTTACCAAGACAGGTTTAAGTAAAAATTCATCAGATAGAAACATTGGAAAAACAGTAAAATGTTTATATTTATTTTTCTAGTCCAAAACTAGAGAGGTATACTCATCCTTAATGTACTGAGGAAAACATCTTCCTCTCGCTCTCTTTTAAATTAGTCTCCTAAATTTACATGGTATTTGGGTCTGTGATAACTCAGCTTCCTTGGAAAGACAGGTTCATGTTCCAGATGCCATGTTGGCTCAAAGGCATCCAAGTCATTCATTTAGGGCTTCAATTTTGACTGAGAAAGTCGTTGGAAAGCCTTTGGTGGTAGCATAAGAATGATCCTTGATAAATTTCCTGGTTTATGAACTGAGTAGAAGAAGTATAGCCTCAGGATAGACAGGAAAATCTCCATGTCTAGCCTGTGGCCAATACAAAACTTTTTCAGACTCATGCTTTCAAGATTGCTGCACACAATTCTATACATATATATATATATATATGTATGTATATATGTATATATATATATATATATATTGAGTGAAAATTGGCTTTGGTTATTCTCCTTCCAGTATCCATAATTCCTCCTTCCACATGGCCTCTGTGCTTAGCTATGTGACTTCTTTGACCATGCAGCCTAAACAGACAGAAAAAAAAAGTGAATTGGTAGTGCTTTTCTACCACTGCCCACCCTCTCTCATTGTTTCGAAGAACTCTGCAACACCTACTGTGTCCTATATACAACACTAGGGCTAGCCTTTTGCATTCTGGCACCAACAACCACCCACATGGAAATGAACACATGCTTCATCAACTCAGGTAGCTACCTGAAGAAACAAGTCCTTAAAGTATATGCTCAATAAGAGGTTTCAAGTCACTATGAATTGGGATGGTTTGTTTCACAATAAAATACATATTCAGGGTCTTCAAGTTATCACTAATACCTGGATACTATGTGGGCCTTTTCCTTCTACACACAAAGGGCTTGATATGATTTGTCACCAGTAACCTCAGATGGCTTTATAGCATTTTACATTTGGTGCAGAATATTTATTTGTCTTATACTCTCATTAGTACTTTAAACTTATGGTAGTTATTAGACTTACCACTAATTATTTGTCACTATAATTTTAAAGAGATCACATATCACTATATCACAAATTTGTCTTAAGGAGTATTTTTGTCCCCCCCAAGAAGTATTTTGATAATTATACTTTGGTATAATTGATTTTATATGTAACCTTATATGTTTCATTAAAACATGTTACTCTGAGAAGGGACCCAGAGACCACACCATACTGCCGTTGGAAGAGAATGAAAAGCTAAGACCTTTGCAACTTGTTTCAGATAAAATACCATGTTGGCCTCTTTGGTGCAGGTTACTTGCTTAATTTTGTTTCTCAAAATAGTGACATGACATATGGAAATATGTGTATATAAAAGGAAATCCAAAAATCCTAGTTATTCCTGATTTGGGAACATTATAGAAGGCCAAAGAATTTCATAATTTTAGTAAGCAGTGGAAACAAGTTCAAGTTGTTATCTATAGGGCTGAGAAGATACTAAGGCTGTATATACTAAATGAGTATAAAAGATGACTCTGAGAGGAAATATACTACTTCCAGATACTCAGATTAAAGAGTCTGCAAATATATCATTGGCCAAATAAAATAAGTTTGTGCATATTAATAAAGCTGATGAATCAATTCTTTCTATTTATTGGGTAGGAATAACATAGAGGAATTGGACATCTGGTCAACCTGCATCCTCAAATAGGTTTTGGTATTGACTACATAGGTAATCCTTTTCAGAGCAGTCAAGTTTCTTATGCCCCCAGTTTTTATACTTGCCAAGTGGTTATGGCATCTTAACAAATTTCTTTATAGAGCTTATATGAAGTTTAAAAATTAGGCCACAATGGGGAAAAAAGGCAACTGTTATTAAAGGGATGCAGGTTGAACCAGTACAATTGTTTGGTAAGTAAACTCATAAATTTATGTCTTCTTATAGAGGATATAGTTCATTTGCACCACCAGCCTATCAAATCCAAAGCAATGAAAAGGTATGTTATCTACTTCACCAAGAAACCAGCTCTAATTTACTGGTTAGTTTTTAGTAAATTGTTAGGCTATAGCACATAAAAGGGCTACTCATGTGAATCTTAAACCTTGAAGTGGAAAGCTAACTTCCATTTTAATGATACATAAAAACCTTCATCCAGGAAACTAAAGTTGAGACTAGTGTTAAGTAAAGAGAGTCAGAGACTAGACTTCTGGAACATGTAAAGACATGAACTTGAACCTCAGCTTGTTGGTACAATGGCACCATGTGGTAGTCTAAGAGCATATTTGGACACAGTTTTCTCTCTTTTATGGTCTGTGTACCTTCCTGCACTGAATCATCCAATTAGATGCTAATTCTTAAGTTACCTTTCCAATAGGCCAAAGAGGACCCAACTTTACATTGGTTCCCTTTGGTGACTGAGAAACAAGTTCTAATTAGTGAATGCAAATATAGGAAGTCATCACCCCTCCTTGTGTCTAAGAAAATTTCAACACATATAAATAGTATGGCTGGTCGGCGCACATACTTGCATCTTTTCAAACTGAGCCTTAAAGAACTGTAAGTGTGAAGATTAAGTTTAGCAGAAAAGTTGCCACCTAGTTTAATTTTTGGCGCAAAACTTTTAGATTTGGGATTAATTTGAGTCCTTCAACATCCAGTGGCCATCCTTGTCCCAACTCACCAGTAAGTATATTTCGGTGCATAATACAGTCATGATAAGAAGCAAATGAACCTGAGGAAGAAAGACCAGGACAAGAGATAAGATTATCACTTCACCCCTGACACTGTGGGCCATACAGATTTTATAGTTTTTTTTTTCTTTCTGTACTTGTAGCAATAGGTATCTTTAGTCTTGGAATCTGGGAGAAAAAGTGAGAAGACAATGGAAAAATGTATCTATATTGTTCAGACCACAGACTATTTGGCTTTGTCAGTGATGGAATCTAATGTTGAATGGACTGCTTCATCACTGAGCGTAGAGATGATTTGGTCTTTGCTTAACTGCCAAGTACCACCTCTCAGAGAATCCTGTCTTCATCCTCTCTAAATCATCATTCTATTGTGTGGTGTTACTATAGTCTGTCCTGTGTTTTGTATTATTTTGCTCACAGTGTTGTCAATCATTCTCTACTAGAAAGTAAGTTTCATCATGATGCTCTATTCTCTGTTTATTCCTGTTCCTTGGAACAGTGCCTGAAATATAGTGGAGGAATAAGTACTCAATGAACCGTGTAAGGAAGGATTATCCTGTAGAGACATGAAAGTATGAACCCAAGAGGTTGAAAAACAGTTGTTTGTCTCTGATTTTGTTACATTTTCTAACACTATTTCTTTACTCTAAAGCAGAAGATATTTTATCTAACCTAAAATGATGGGGTGGTAGTTACAGCATTTGTGTTTTTATAATAAAATACAGGATTTCATTATTCATCACTGAGACTCAGGACTCTCCTTAGTGTTGGGGTTGCATTATTTTGAGCAACCCCAACAGATCCATAGAGTCTGAGCTGAAACTGGTGCCATCCCTCAATCAAACTGTGTAACTCTACCTTGTAAGTAATACATTTCCATGACACTTCATATTGTCTTATTTGATTGGACACGTGGTCCAACTGGGCCAATCAAAATCATTCCAAGAAAATCTTGAATATAGAGTCTAAGCAACAAAGGCAATTCCCTGTCCATAATGGGTCCACAGGAAGTAATAATCATGCCATGCTTGTACTATGTGGAAGCAGGAAGTGGTTTTAACCAAAGAAAGTGAATTCAATGCACAGAAAGTAGTGGAGACAAATTGGGGGAATTTAGAGTAAAAGGAGGGAAGAGGTAAAAAGGAGGAGGTGGAAGAGATCATTTATTTGGGGCATGTTTGAATGCTCATTTGGTTGTCTGAATTGTCTTTTCTTTATTCCCTGTGCTTTGACTGTTCAATAGTTAATTTTTTAAAACTATAAATTTCTCTTTTACCAAAGCCAATTTACATTTGTTTTTTTAACCTCAATATGCAATGCTAAATAGCCATTTAGTTTGAAAAATTAAATGAAAAATTAAAAAAATTAAAATCATGAACTTTTCATATCTGCAACATCTTTGTCCTTTTGTATTGTTCAAAGGCTGGAAGCAAGACTGCAGGAGAAGGAGTGGAACTGCTGAGATTCTAAATTGACTGCTTTAAGGAAAGGATTCTGGAATGCTAGATTGAGCCATTAATTACAAGAAACAAATCATGAGAAGGAGTTCATTGACCTACCACCTCTGCCCCTTGTTCTCATACTGTGGACAAGTTACCTTTCTTATCCTTTAAATTCACTCTTTCAAACAACAGGATCTTTAGCACTAAGTCAGAAATAGAAGCTGGAGGAATAGTTTCCTCCCTATTAAAGGTTCATCAATTCTCATCTTCTCTCAAAAAATAGGAATCTCCACTCCTTGGCATGGCTAGTATTGAGGAGATGGCTTTCAAAAGTCCCTCCACCCTTTATTTGTCCACTATCCGCCATAGCACTCTGTGTGATAGAGAATTGACAGTAAGCGTCATAAAACAGTCTCTCACTGGGCATTATCTTTAGGATCTGTATGTCCACAGTCAAGTTAAATTTTCTGTTTCTCAAAATTGTAAGCTCCCTGAGGCAGGTTTTGCTTCTTAGAAGGATAAGACCTAGGGTTTTCTAGTTGCCTGTCTGACAGCACATATTTCTGCATTCCTTTGTTCTCACAGGTCCCAGTACTGGAAAGGAGGAAGGAATCTGGTAAATCCGACTCTGCTACTCTGCTTATAGCCACAATTTCCCCACAAAACTGGCTCTAACAAAATGCTAGGTGTTGTTTCCTTGAGTAATTTATTTCCTCTCTAAAGGCCCAGAAAGACACCATGCTATATACTCACTTAAAAGCAGATATTAGCAATATAATATAGGCTGGCCATACTAAAATCTACATACTTAAAGAAGCTAAACAATAAGGAGGACCCTAGGGAGGATGCTTAATTCTCATTCAGAAGGCAAACAGGATAGACACCAGAAGCAGTGGAAGAGAGGGAACAGGATGGAAGCCTACCATAGAGGTCTTCTAAAAGACCACCCAACAGGGGATCAAAGTAGATGCTAAGACTCACAGCGAAACTTTGGGCAGAATTCAGGGAGTCTTATGGAAGTGGGGGGGGGGTAGAAGGACCTGGAGGGGACAAGAGCCCCACAAGGAGACCAACAAAGCTAAAAAAATCTGAACCCAGGGGGCCTGTAGAGACTGATGCACCAACCAAGGACCATGCATAGAGAGGATCTAGACTCCCTGCTCAGATGTAGCTGACTGACAGCTCAGTCTCCATGTGGGTTCCTAGGTAAGGGGAGCAGGAGATGTCTCTGACATGAACTCCATTACCTGCTTGTTGATCACTTCTTCCTGACGGGACGACCTTACCAGCCACAGAGGAAGAAAATCCAGGCAGTCCTGATGAGACTTGATAAGCTAGAGTCAGATAGTAGGGGAGGAGGCGTCCCCCTTTCAGTGAACTAAGGGAGGGGGATAGAGAGAAAGAGGAAGGGAGGGAGGGACTGGGAGGAAATGAGGGAGGTGGCCACAATTGGGATATAAAGTGAATAAATTGTAAAGAAAGAAAGAAAGAAAAAATAAAGCAGTAAAAAATGCTACATAATTTAGTCACTAACTCTTATCTGTGTATAAGAAGGGTGCCAATTAATACCTCAAGAACCTTAGAAATACCTTGACCAAACACTACCTAGCTAAGTATGGAAAATAGCATCTACTACTCAGTATGTTGGTATAGAGAGTAAATATAAAACTAACTACAGTAGATAGTACTATGATACCTATCACATGTCAGATGCTAACGTGAAGATAATAGAGGGCTTCAAAAACTTTCCTAGCAGGAATTTTTGCATTGTAGACCTAAATTTGCATGAATTCTCTTCAAAGCAGACTGGAAGTCATTGCTCCATACAGTATCTTGGGCAACCTTCTAAATGTTTGACAGGAAGTCTTGCTGTGAGTGCAATTCTTGGGGTATTATGCAGTTCATAAGACTTGCCTATATGTGTTTTATGTTATTAGCTTACAAATGAAGCTAAATGTTTTGAAAGCATGCAAGAATCAGGTTTGACTAAAACCAAGTTTAACCAAAGAAAGACCCTGTACTTGAACATCTTTGTTTGTATATTGTGTGCACATTAAAAAAGCACACACACATATGATATCTGATAAGAACTTAGCCCCACCCTACACACCACCATGTTGTTGCTGCAGCAACAACAAAAGCCCCTCGGCACAAAGTTAAAAGCAAAGTAGCACCAACAGATGTGGTTCTTATAATGGTACATTGAATAGCTTACAGCATACTTCTTTCACAGTAAAAGAAATTTTTCTTCTTTCTTTTTTTTTTCCCCTCAAGGGTCCTTAAAATCCAATGCATAGGGCAAGAGAGGGGATTTGTGTTTAGTTAAGTGAAAATTCAGCCTCTTTGGTTACCTAAACATCATTCTAAGAATCATGAGACCATTCCCAAAGCAAAGATGCTATCAAAGGCATTTTAAAATCTTCCCCTAAATAGAAAAATCAAATACTCCTGAGACATCTTCCCAATTTATCATGTATGCTGCTAAAGCTAAAAAGCAATGTGATACCATGACCCATTGGTTCCCTAAAATGAAACACAATAAAGAAGAAAAGAAGCATATCATCTTCAAATAACCTGCAATCGAGGACAATGCTGTGGCGAACATTGGCTAAAGGAGTGCAGGGATCTGCCTTCCACTTTCAGAGGGCTGGGATACCTGTACTCACAGAATTACTTCCATAAAGCTTCACAGAACTTGAGCATTGACAGCCACCTGGCATTCATAGCAGCTATCACTTTCTTTTCACATTTGTGCAACCAAAGCTCAGTTCAGGTGTGCTGTTCAAGGTTGTACAGCTAAAGTGGTTGGGCTGGTCTGCAGCCTATAGCGGCACAGTCCAGTGCTCAATGAACTCACCTGAGCTTTTAGTTTCCTCTGGTCACCCATATCATCATATGCACCCGACTTAACCTGGAAGTGTGCTCCTTGAATTTGCTGACTCACGGGCAGCAGTGGGGTATTAGAGCATCAGTTCTCAACCTGTGGGTCGTGACCCTTTTAGGGGCCTAACAACCCTTTCACAGGGGTCACATATCAGGTATTTACAATTCATGACAGCAGCAAAATGAACAGTTATGAAGTAGCAATGAACTAATGTTATGGTTGGAGTGTCACCACAACATAAGGAATTGTATTAAAGGGTCACAGCATTAGAAAGGTTAAGAACAACTGTGTTACAGGGTCTCACTGAATTGTATATAAATGTGGAAAACTGATGGGTAAAAATGAAAATCATGGACATTACAACAGAAAGACAAGAGCTCCAAACAGTTTACATGTTTTCAAGGAGATTATGTGAAATAATATAAGACAGGGTTGAATATAGTATCTAGCATGCAGTTAGCCAATTGTTTGTTATTCTCTTTGTGGTCATTCAGTGATATTGTTTATATATCTTGCAGAAAGTAGAGTACAGAGTTTGTGTCAACTAGTTTTTTAAACTTATTTCATGAGAAAGTACGGAGGAAAAGACATACAAAATCCATTATTCAGTTGGTGATATGTTAGTTTTCCTATGATAAATGAGGCTGATATGCAATATTACCCTAAAGTCTGTTCTTTGTCTTCTAAGAAAGAGGATTCTGGCTGCTGGAAGTTAAAGGACATCTTGCCAAAAGCCAAATCAACATGGACAGCATGTATACATCATGCCTATCCTAATAAAGCAGTATGCAGTTCTGAAGACAAGGGCTGCCCAGAGGCACAGATCAATGCCTCAGTATGCATACGTGAAAGGATTAAAAATAGATAGAGAGCTTTAAATGTATGCCTTTTGCATGCTAAGCACCTTGGATTCATATATGAAGATGACTTAAGTCACTATTAAGTAATAGCTGTTAATCCCTGAATACAGCTCTGCTTTTGGCATTGCTTTTCTTGAGAGTTCTCTGCTCTTCATTAGCATTTTAACCCTTGGGTCATAGATGATAAAACAGCATAGTAGAATAATAAATTATTTTATATAGTGTGGTAGCTAGTTGGAGTGAGCCAAAGCAACTTTTTCAGACATAATTTTATTTCAACATTTAGGATGAATCTACTTGGAAGGCTACAGAACAATTACTGCGTTTGGTATTGGAAATGTTTGATCGATAAAAGGCATAACTCCTTACATGGGAGGAATTCATTTCTCTGCAAAGAGGTGGTGATATCCCCAGTCAGTCAGACATTCCTATATACCTACCTGGTGCATACAGGGTACTAAGAGCATTTGTTTCTGATCTCTAGGGCTTCCATATTCTACAAAGAAAGACAAATGTATAGGTAGAAAACTATAAAGCCATGCCATAAACCTTCAAAGGAGGCATTTAATAATAAATGATACACAGAAGTAAAATTCTAAAAGTAGGGGTTGAGGAGCAAACCTATATTCTACTTTATTCTGAATCTCTGACTGATGGCCCACATTGGGGAGCTTTCAGGAGAGGAAAGTATAAAAATACCGCATTTTCTCTCCTGGTCACCTGGTTTTGCGTTGCTCCATGAATTTCAAACTGGAGAGTAGGTTTTCTGACCTAGGGTGCCATGTATCTTGATGCTGCACTCTTCCTCCTAGGTAAGAAGTGGTTTAGACGGGGGGGGGGGGCATCTCTATGAAGATGGATGCTAAAATATAAAACTATTTTTAAGGGATAAATATTGTCTAATGATTGCCATGTGAACCAAGACAAAATTATACAAAAAGATATCTTATTTTTTTAGTCTAGGTGACCAATTATGTTTCTTAATATATTCACTCATGGTATACCAATTTTGCTCTAGGTAGGTATTCAGTCCAAGAAACCTTGGATCTATTGCATACATTAAATTTTTAAAATGTGTGTGCATGTTCTTGAGCATGCATGGATGCTCATACATCTGGGTGCTTATATGTGTGCAGGCCAGAGGATATGCAGAATGTCAGGCATTCAAGAACACCATCTGCTCCCTTTGAGACTGGGCCTCTCATTGGCCAAAAGCTCATCATTTAGGGTGAACTAGCTGTCCAGTGAACATCAAACCTCTTCTTTCTGTCCTCCAAACACTGAAATTGCAGCCATGTGCCACTAAGCCTTGTTTTTCATGTGGGTTCTGAATACTGAATTTAGGTCCTTGTAAGGCAAATACACCTTACTAACTGAGCCATCTTTGAGCCTCCATGTTATTTTCTAAGTTGGGTTAAAAGAGATCCTATCTGAAACCTGTCTCCTAAAGTACTACTGTCTGGACCGGGTTTGCTCAGCATGTCATACCTAGAGCAGAAACACACTTATTTTATTTACTGCTGTGTCTGCAGAGTCAGTACAGTGTTTTCTGGGTAAATGGTAAATCTGTACCATCTGCTATGTTGAAAAAAATATTTGCTGAATGAAGGAATGAATGAGTGAATGAATGAAAATGTCATAGTGTTTGCTGATGATGTTTGAGGAATTCATGGACAGCCAAGTTAGAAAAGCCTATTATATTTGGCAATTTGTATACATTAATCAGGAATATGATTTTGATTTCTGGTAAGCATCTTCTCATGAAGAAGTTATAATGGACTTTCTCCCTAAAATAAAAACATCATTTGACAGGTCTACCTCATAAAAAAACAGTGTGCTAGTTTCTTCCCAGCAGGCTTATGTCCCTTTATTTTCCACTTCTCAATAAGGAAATCACAGTGTGATTTCCCTATTGCCAGCCATCAAACCAATGGCTACTAAGCTGCAGGAAAATTTAAGAAACCGCTGTTTTGCGTTTCCAAGTCAGTATTCTCTGAAGCTGTGAAAAAGAGAAATATAAATAAAAGAGAATTCCATGGAAAGTCCAGTCATGCTTGCCAGTCCCTGCAGCTCATCCGAAAGCATTCTCTAAATGAGGCAGGACTGCAGGGCTGAACTCTGGCCTCAGGGGGGCATCCGAGAGGCTTTCATTTCCTCCCATGCTGCCAAATATAGGGCAGAAACCACTGATTCAAACCTGCAGCCATCTTCTAAGTTCAGAAATCTGGAACTGGTGTCATAGGAACAACAGAAGTGAAAGGGAAGCTGAGACCAATCAGTTTGTAGAACTTGTCACTTTGGAAGAAAATCACCTTGCTCTTGATGTACAAAAATGGCCCGACACCTTGGAAGATAAGAAGTGAGTCAGCAATAGTACAGATCGTCCATCTTGGGATCATCAGGCCAACGCAATAACATCAAAAGGATTGGCTACATCTATTTTTTTTTTCTTTTTTTGCTCAAACAGCAGGTTGTGAACTTAGCAGAGAGATCATTTAACATCAGCCCCAAGCAGGCATGGAAAATCACTCTGTCTAGACTGACTGAAAAAGCAGGATTTTCTCCCTATCTCTTTTGAGGATACAGATTTATTTAAAACAACAGGTTAATTGTTGTTAAGATTAATGCTTGTGAATCAGCAATAAACGAATAAGCAAACATACAGTTAAGATCTTTTCTTGCTATATAATACTTTACCTGAAGGGAACAACTGAAATCTGCAGTCGATTCTAAAGACAACAGCAGTCTTTTCTGAAGTATGTGAATTTCTGTGCATGTGATGGGGACCTCACAAATGGTACACAAGTGCTCAAATGCTGAGCCCTACCCTCAGGCCTGTGTGATCAAATTTTGCTTTGGCTGTCAGTATCACGTGATTCAGGTCATACAGAAATATTACTTTTTAAGTACTTAGTTCAGAGATTCTACAGAAGTATCCCTTCTTTCTTCTAAGTGGCAGGTGGAACGTAGAAGTTAGAAAATAATAGTCAATAAACTGCTTTAAATAAGACACGGGTAATGAGAAAAGTAGAATCTGGAGGTGAAATTTAAACTAATTTATTTTTAAAAAGGAATTAAAATGTTTGGGAAGGCTTTTGGAATAGTTTGTACAATCGACTATAAATCTCATCAAGAAGGACAGACACTCAAGCAGCGATGACGTAGGATAGTTTTGAGGCAAAAGGTAGGATTTCTTGTCTGACCAGAAAGCCAATGACAATTTTTTTTTCTGGGTGGTAGAAGATAAAAAAGGATGAAGAAAGGGATATGATACCAGAAACACATAAATCCTATGATCTGTGACGGCAGGTTGGTAGCCAAAGCAATGGGATCCGAAAGCCTTTCTTCTGAGACCCACTCACTTTGCTGGGGAAATCCCAGATGCGTCTGAATGGCAGCAATACTGACAATCTGCAGAGAAGGAGACTGAGTTTAACAGTGTTCCAGTAGGGTACTGAAAGACTGATCCGGAAGCAGGAAAGTATAAGCAGTTGCTTCAGGTGAGCAGTGGGGTTCCTAGCTGCCAACCAACATCCTCACCAGCATGCCTTGCTGCCCAGGTGAGGAGGAAAGATTGAAAAAACAAACAAACAAACAAAAACATGTGCAGAGGCCTGCAGTGTAGTCTAGGGATTGGGTGCTTGCTTAGCATGTTTAATTCTCTGGGTTCAGTCCCTAGTACTCTGTCTGTCTGTCTGTTCTGTCTATCAATGTATACTCACCATGATTTGTTTGAACAGTAGGAAAAGTGATGCTACAAGAAGCAATACAGTACATTTAGCTAATAGTCTGGTCTCTGTAGTCAAACTGACTACATTTATCCCTTTTCTGCTCTCTGATACATCATTTAGCTTGTCCTGGCTCTACCTCAGCCACCACATCTGTAAAACTGAAATGATAAGAGCAACTTAGCTATAAAGTCGTTACCTGAACTTTGTGAACTAGCAGTAGAGGGGGCTTAGGCCACCCACCACCCCATACCACCAGAGTACTTTGGATTAGTCACTGCCTTAGGTATCTCTAGCCTTTTAAATCAAATTCACTAAATTACTAAATGCTTAGTATTATATCTGACAAATCTGACTACAGTTCCCATACTTCACTTAAAATCAGAATCCACTTGAACTTTTTCATGGCGAGATTTTGGTGAAGATAAGTATGTAGAAGACACAGATATTGTTGTCATATCAGCAATAGCAATTCTGAAGTCTCTTTCCTTTCATAAGACTAATTTCTTTGAAACAGTTTCTCCACTCACTGTGTCCTGCTTCCTTGACACTGTGATTTATTTCTTCCTTTCCTCTTACCCGAGAAAGGCCCTCTGAACCCAACTTGACAACCTCCCCCTAAAGCTTAAAAGGCACTGTTCTTCCCGTACCTCCTCCCCCATTTCAATTCCCCCCAATTTCCCCTAGGCAGTGAGCTGGGAGGTCATTACCACATCACATTTCTCCTGCCAGTGTTTGGGTAAATAGCAAAAGAGGGAGAGCACGCTGTGTTTCATAATCAGAAGGGAAGTAACAAAATCTATGCTTGTAACTACCATTTCTTCCTCTGCAGTGATGATGCTGTTGGCTATTTTGGTTTAGTATTTCTGTCAGTATTTGGAATTTTCAAGTCCTATCATGAGAGTTAAAAAGGAAATAGAGTAGTTTAGACTTCAACCTAGCTCTGGGATATAGGGAGCCAGCAGGAATCAGCCAGTTTAGTTGGAAAAGGAATGTGTTTGGTCATCCACCTCAGCTCTTTGCAGCTTCATAAACTGTTACCATGTCCCCTGGCTCCCATTTTTAGGTACTGCCTCTATTTGTTATGCAGCCTGAAACACATTGGGAAGAACTGACCCCTCCCTTTGCCAATGCAGTATTCTCAGAGGGTGGAAGAGATTTCTACACCATGTTTATTATTCAAATGTGCATTCTAGGACCCCTGATCACCCATTTCCTGACCTGCTTTTTAATGTCCCTAGCATGTGCTCATCTAAAATAATTTGTTCCAGTTAAACATGGAAAACTGAAACTAAGGTATACATATCCTGGAGAGTACCGGTAAATGATATTTAAATGCAGGAGTTTTTTTTTTTTTTAAAGTGAATCACCCTTGATGATTCTAATATGTTTCCCTTTACTCCTGGGGATTAAGCCATTCTGCCAATTTCTGGATGTTAGCCAGAACTTGGTTGCTTTCTTAGTTATATCAGTTTCTGCTCAAAAATCAACTTCAGAGCATAATATCTAATCCTAAACTTGTCATTCAAAGCCTTGCATAGAAGGTTCTAATTCTATTCTAGAAAATTCTTCTACACAAGCTTTTGACAACCTCCAAAATGGACAGACATTTGCAAGGTTCCTCGAACAAAGAAATCTTGGCTTACATAACTTGAAGTTGTTTACTTAGCAGGTCATTCTAATTTCTTTTCAACCTTCCCAAGCCAACTCAAGTCCTATAACTTTCATTTTGTCCTTCTTTGAAACTCTACTCCTTACTATTGGTCACACTTACTTAGAAATGAATTACTTACACTCATAATTTTTTCCTACTGTTTTAATGCTTTTTTCATTCTGGATTTATATGATAAGTTTTATTACTTACTATTTCAGTTAAGATTGCTAGATGCTAAACTTACTGAGGTCAAAAGCCATAGAACCATGAATTTTAGATTCCCTATTGGGTTCATTTATGGATCTGGTGCTTTCTGATTGCTCAATATCTTCTTATTGCATTGGTGCCTGCTGGCGAGGGATGACATTGCAGAATATATCCAGTGCTGAGGCCAAACGTACACATTTTCCTATCGTTCTAGCACTGTAAATCAACATGATAATGTAAGGAGCATTGTTTATTGACAATGCGTCATTTAAAAATCATAAATTTCTTCTGTTTCTTACTTCAATCTTTTGATTAAATTGTTTTTATTCCTACGATGGTCAAAGCTAACACATTCTCCAGAGGGCCAACTGCTATGCAATTGCTAGGTGTCACTGGAGGAAAAAAATCAGTTATTAGCTGATAACCTTTACCTTGGGGTTAACTTCAGACGTTAGGAATATCAACTGACAAATTAAGGGGCAGCTTCCCTTGGAGATGTAAGTAAAAGTAAGTTCCTCAATTATTGGAAGATTTTTACCATGAATAAATTATAGAAATTGTGAATTATTTTGTGCTAGGAATGCTGAAGTGCGGAAAGCAATAATAAACAAACAAGCAGGCACCATCACAGACTCTACATGAATGTTTCCTGGATGGTCCTTACACCTTACTGCTCTTTCATCACATTGTCCTGGATTTTCAAAATTCAAACTTAAAATGAAGAAAAAAAAACCCTTATTATTTTTCCCACTGAAGATTGTCAGTGACATAAATGTTAAATCCATGTCCCAGATACATTTTCCTTTATTTTCTCAGCAAACTGTTGTCTATTTAGCTATATAGTTGTTCATGTTGTCTCTTTCTCCCTGCCATTCACCCTTTGCCAGCTTTACTGCAGTCTTGTAGCCTTTTCCTTCATCTTCCACTATCAAATACAGCAGCAATTACTAACATTCAAGCACATGATTCAGGTGGCATTAGGCTTTTCATTTGACGCAACTCTGCAGAACGGTCTGGATGTGCACTATCAAGTGAAAGCATTTACATAGAATCCTGCCCAGATTTTCTCCCTGAGCTTCTATCAATGAAACATAGTTGTTCATTATATCTTAAAATTTCAGTTTATAAAAAAAAACTCCCCCGCAGCTACATAATCTTGAATAAATTTCTACTGAAGAAATTATCATCTACATACAATAATACAGCAGCATATATACCTACATGGAAACACACAGCTTTTCATGAAAAGAAAGACAATCCACAAGTAAATAACTGGGGATAAAATAACTCTTTTTCATAGACAGGTCATTTTAGTATCTTTAGTAGACAGATGATTGGAGTTATGACTAAATAAATACAATTCAAGACATTTGGAACAGGAGCTTTAAAAGGGTTCAGGCTAGCATTTTCTTAATGTACTATATACATCTTTACATATAAAACTGTTACTCTTGTTTATCAACTGCTGGAAGCATATCATTTTAGTCATAATATTTTCATGGCAATTATAAAAATCTTTTTAAAAAACCTGGATATTTATCCTTGTGATGATTTTTGTCTCCAAGCCTCAGAGAAGAAAATAGTTATCATGACCTAAGCAAAATCCTGCAGTGCCGAAATAGAAATCGCAGTGAATCTTGGGGTCAGATTCCTGTTTCAGCACCTGCATAACACTGAAGGACATGTTTAGGTTCTCCCAAGGATGACCATTCTTAATGTCAAAATTCAAAGCAATCAATCTGCCATAACTGGTGTTTATAAGACATACACTAACTCCAAACCATGGCCAAAGAGGTTGATATTTCTCTTTGCCTGTGTATGCATGTTTCTCCCTAGCTTTAAGGATAAATGGAGAAGGAAGAGGAGTTCCTTCCTAAAATTGATTCTGCTTAGTCCAAATAACCCACATTTTAAAAATCAAAACCATTACGGAGGAAACTCCTATAAACAGATAGAACTAGTATCTTCATATATGCTCATTCAAGCCCACCTAAAATCAACAGACATATTGACCTCTTGTTAAAAACAAACAAAAAAATTTACAGTTTTCATGTCGTAATGCAGGACTGCTCTTAAAAGTGTGTTTATTTTCTGTCTAAAGCAAGGCACAGGGAGAAACACAGAAGGCTTCTACAAGTAGTCATTATTTCTTGAAGCTACGTGGGAGGTGAGGAAAGGAGCAGGCAATTGTCTGTAAATAAATCCCTATTGACAGGATTTATTCTTCTATCTTTCTTTTTGTCTACTATGCCACTTCTGTTAAGAGTTTCTGTAGGATTCTGATCTCAAAAATTTGGCCTTCAGCCGGCCAAGCGTCTCTGCAGCAGATACTGCGGCGCTGCAGCCGTATCGCTGTCCGCGGTACTGAAAGGTCAGGGCGCCTACGCTGGCTTTGGGCACTCCTATCCAGGGTGCTGAGCTCCGGCCACCGCAGTCCCCCAGCGGAACCCACCACGCCAGCCTTCCGCAGAGCTCTCCCACACAGCAGAACCCGCCCGCCTGTAGCTGACGTGGAACAGGCGGCATAAATCAAGTCTGCGGGTCATGGAGGCTGCTGTCACTGCCGCAGCTCAGCTTTCCCAGGGCGGGAACTGCCCCTTCGCCTCCCCAGCGCCCACACCTTCTTATCTTCCTTGGGTTACAGTGCTCTAAAGACAGCAGTCATAATCATAGGGGTGGAACGAACGACAAAAACGTCTTTTGATTTTGAATTTTAGCCTACAGAAAGGGAAAAAGCCACAACCCTAATAACCTAAACATGTCCCAAAACTACATCGCAAGATGGAAGAGGGTCCCACTGCTGCTTCAAAAGAGTAAGTTATTTTGCACACATCCTCGCTATTCCTTCCCACCGCTCCACCTGCAGTATCCCCATTCATTCTTTCTCCAAACGGCTCACCTAGAAAATACTTTTATGTAGCCCCAGGCGAGAGTCTAGGCAGATGTGCACACAGGGAATACCGCACCCTAAGAGCACCAACACTTGTGTTTGCCCAGGCTCACTTGGGCTGCCAGCTGCGGTCCCTCCTGTGTATGCAGCCTTTCAGGGCCAGGACCTCGATTTGGGAGGGGGCTATTTACCTTCGCTTCTCCAGAGGATGCTGTCCACTGATCCCTGCAGGTTGCAAGAGTGGAGGAGCCGCCAGGCAGGGAGGGAAGGACAGACAGCTCCTGACCTCCCCGAGGTTTCGTCTTCAATGCAACGTGAGCTGTGCCCTCATCAAAGATGGCCGTTCCTTTGACGTCAGCAGCTTTTAATAGCCCGCTCCTCGAGGGGCGGGGAGGAAGTGTGTTGGGGAGGGCGGAGGGAGGAAGGTGGCTGGGGGCGGTAGGGGAGGAGCCGGGAGGTGCGGAGCGCTTGACTCAGCCCCCCCACCCCCCCCAGCACTTTGCAGCAATCCTTTTTATTTCAATCTTTTATAAACATCCAAGTGGAACGATTTTTTTTGTCTTCCTTCATTTTAGCACCGTCTTGGGAAAACACGTATCTCTTGCGACTGTTTTCCTGATGGCCTATGCCTTTGCTTATGTATGTATGCTTATGTGAATATATGTATATTCATATATATATAATCATAAGGTAAATACACACATATTTACATGTAAAACGTTCCCCTGCTGACTTGTCTTTGGCTGAGTCACAGACACGAGAGGAAGGCAAAGGAGTAGATGGTTTGGTGATGTAAATTCTGTTGCGATTTATTTTCTCCAGAGAGGAGGGTCGGTCTGAGGAGGCATTCCCAGCTCCTTATGTGGCCAGGTTACTGGGGTTGCTATTTTTATGAGTGATTATTGTATTAAAGCAGTATTGCAGGCTTGGGGTTCTCAATTAATCGAGGCCAGTTGGGGAAAAGCTCACACTTTCTTTTAAAGTACGTCAGAGCAATTATCACCTAGATAGCACTTCAGTTGGGAGAAAGGAAAAGGAAGCTTGGGTTTGCAGGGCTTACGGCTTTGACTTAGGAGTTATTTGCCCAGGGCTAATAGATGACGCTGTTTCCGGTTGAATTTGCAGCCTGGGCCTAGGGTGGTGTTCGGGTTTTTTAGAACATCTCCAGAGGACGGTGCATTCCTGTCCAAACATCCGTAGGCAAGCTGGCTAGGACCAGACAGAATTCGGGAGGGTCACTCAAAACGGGAGACCTGGCTTGCAGTAGCCGACCCTCGGAAGCCCAGGGCCGGGTGTGAGCAAGAATGTCTACTTCTGCTGGTCAGATAAAAGATTAGAAGTAAACACCACAGAACATAATCCTGTCTTTGCATGCTGTGCGTCAGGAGCCATCAGGAGCCGGGAGGGGGAGGGGAGAGGAGGCGGGCGGCGGTATGCAAATAGTTCAGTGGTGCAGCCTCTGGATGATTCACAGGTGTTGGGGGAGGGTGTCGGGGTTCTAGGCAGGGAGGGAGAGCTGGGGAGCGCGTGGGAGGTGGGGGACCTCGACTGAGGAACTGTTTGTACTTTTCCGCGGAGGATGCGATTAGAAGTCGTGCCTTGCAATCTTAAAACTTGATGGCCTCTTGGGCGTTGGAAAATCCTTTTCTTTTAGGGAGAAAAACGTTTAAAACTGGATCTGAAAAACAATACACAACGACCCCCTTCTCAAACACACACACACACACACACAAACACTCACACGCACGCGCACACACATACACACACACACACACACACACACACACACACACCCATAGCTCGCTGGCTTTAAAGACAAGTTTAGGTAATAAAGCTTTTAATTGTAGGCGATTGCGGGTTGAGAAGCTTGGGAGCCCAGGGAGGAGGGGGAAGACTGGTAAATGGATTTTGCGCAGAGGAGAGCACAATTCGCTTTTTCTTAAAGATACCCAGACTCAAAGGATATTCTGAAATCTTAATATTTGCGATGATGATGGCATTTGGATTTTTATTAAAGGCAGATTCCTGAAATATTGCTGCTGCAATTTGCTTAATAAATTATTCATTCAACATTTGAAATTTCTATATGATAGAGAAAAACTGTGCGTGGTCCTCAGTTGCCTTTCTAGCTCTTATTTTCATTACAAAGCTAGCAGGAATACGTTTAAGAATGTAATCTTTTTAGGTTAGGATATGACTTGAAAAAAAGGCAGCATGTAGGGCAGGCAGAGAGATAAACAAACTATCCTGCAAAAAGGAGAAAGAAACTATGTATATGGACCTCTGACTAGAAATCATTCAGGCAGAAAGTTTGTGAAAGTGTGGAGGCGGGGGATTTTCCGAATTAAAAAAAAAAGTACGTCATTGATGGAGCCTCACTCTGCAGGCAAAACTGATGTGGCAGTTACTGAAAAGAACTGCCTGAGGTTCTGAATTTTCAGCTGAAGGGTCCTCACTCACACTGACAACTACAGAAAGTACAGAGAGGAGGGAAGAGTCAGACTGACTCATGGCATCACAGAAAATACCACCTGCTCTGCAGAAGGAGGTGACAATGTTGTTCTGTTCATATCTGTATTCTTCTTCAGAAAATGATGCTGTATGAAAGTTTCTTCAAGCTTGGGAAGCACAAAGGTCTAGTCTGAGAGACCCCAGAAGAATAAAGGCTTCCTGTGTATGACAAGATAATCCTTAATGCATTTGCATATCATAATGAGAGTTTCCCCAAGGGTGTTTCCATTGTTTCATTAAAATAAAGCAAAACAAACAAAAGCTCCCACAGTGATACTTGACATTTGAGGGCCATCAGATTTATATTACTCCAGGTTTATAAGAATCTGACCCATAAAGAGAAGCAAGGTCAAGAGACTTTTGCTCTGAAATGATTTAGCTGCTTCTGAGTTCCCAACATAAAGAACCAGCATGCATAGTAACTGATGCTGAGGAACTCACTTCTATAATGGATCTCTGAAAGCATCGAATACCATGCCCCAGAGCATTCTCATTTGCAGTGGTTAAGCTTGGAATACTAAGTAAAATTCAAGATTCATAGCCAAGTGGGAGGCTCAGATGGAGGCTTCACTGTGAGTTCAAGGCCAGCCTGGGATATACAGTAAGTTTGAAGTTAGCCTGGGCTTTATAGTAAGACCTTGATTGAAAACTATAAAATGTAAATGAATGAATCAATGAATAAAAATACAGAAAACAAAAATCTCTAAATATCCACAGTTGGCTTGACACTATTTCATAAAAATGTTTTATAAATTATTTTGGTTGTTTGACAATGTCATGCTTGTATATGTTATATTCTGATTATTCTCTCTTCTTATATTTTCCCCACCATCTTTATAATCCCTTCTTCTCCCATAGCCCTACCACTGTCTTTCCTATGTTCACAACTATGGGTTTTGTTTTATGGCACATTTAGTTTCACTGGGGGCTGTCTATCTAACAATGTTCAATGGAGCCTTATCATCAGTGAATACACAACTGAAGGCAATGAACTCTCCAGTCCCTGAAGCTGGTTGTAGCAAACAGTTCAGAAGTGAGTGATAGGGCTCCAGAGTCCCTTCTTCGTATATACTGACAGTTGACAGGCTCATCCTTTTGCAGATCTAGTGCATGCATCAATAGCTATTGTGAGTTCATGATGCCTCGTTCTTGCCAGGTAGATGACATTTTACAGCCCTTCTCCCTCACCTTCTGGCTTTTCTAGTCCTTCACCACTTCCCCTGTGTTCCCTGAGCCCCAGAGGGAATGATATAGATGTCTTGTTTAGAGCTGAACATTCACTCATCTGCCACGTAGTCTCATAGTAGTAATGAGTTTCTCCATTTCCCATTATTTAGTAGGAGAGGCTTTCCTTATCAAGGTTGTCATTGGTGTTTGTCTTAACATATTTAGAAGGTAGCATGATACTATCTATAATAGTTTTGCAAAATATTGTATGAATTTTCCAAAGTTGGCTCTGAAGTAGCTTGAAAATACTCTCATCAATGCCCTCCTTTGGGACATACCTGGCACCTTCTAATTTATCAAAACCTTGGAAGGACACAAGGCTTGAGTAAAGTCTTTAATAGACGAGCTGCTTTGTTTCTTTGATTTGCTTTCCACACAACTTGTTTACCCTATTCTCTTTGTATGTTCTTGTAGCTGACCGCTCCCTCCAGTCCTCCCACATAGTTGTTCTTGGAAAGATGAAATGCTCTAGGTCTAAATTCCAAAACTACTTTTGTTCCACAAGCCTTCTGAAATAGGGACATATCTTGTGAGAGATCTAGGAACATCAGTTGTTTCTGGTTTACTATGTCAAAAAAAAAATTATACACCTATGATTTTCAGCAATACTTTGTTCTTTAGTAAGCATTGTGTAATGGAAGAAGATTGCCCAAACTAGGGTCTGGATGCTTCCACATTCCTGTTCTTTAATGCATCAAAATTATAGACTTTTTAAATGGGTTTCACTATATCACATTCATTTATAAGTGTAATTACATTTCAACCACTCCTCCATTTCTACTATGTTCTCCCATGATTCTCTCCTGCCAACCCAGATGCTTCATTTTCTCCTGAGTTAGCTTCTCTTTCTGTTTTCCTATTACATGTGTTCTATTACCGTCTGTGTTACCTGCCCTGTGTCCCTTAAGATTTTTTCCTCTCTTCTTATGATTCCTTTTCTAGATTCCTCTTCCTTCTTTCCTTCATTCCTCTTTCCTTCTTTCTTTCCTTCCTATCTTCCCCCTCACACACACTTTTAAATCAAGGTTCCATAAATGAGAAAAATCTTGTAGTATTAATCTTTTCATAAGTTGCAAACTCTTTTTATACATGAACATATTCTAAAGCATCGCCAGTGCTGAACAAACTTGTGACCAGGTAGAGAGGAAGAGCTTTGTAACAATGAAGGATGGAGGGAAGGAGAAATGGTAGCCAATTTAAACAGAGTAATTAAAAAAAAATCATAGTCATCCTTTGTTCAAAGATTGTATTATGTTTGTACCCTCTGTGTACCTCAGTTATTTCATGTGCACTAGTCTCAAAGGAATGACATGGCATGTAGAATCATGTCTGGGTTTGTGAACTCTTGGTTAAGTACTAGAAATCTATCATTTTGATGGGAGATCATTTCTCTAGGCAATGAAATGAAACTCTACTTTAACATAGAAGTCGACTCTTCATTAGATAGTAGCTACATATGTATCACTTATTCGTTCCAGGACTAAGCTTACTCATCTATATTAGTTCATCCAATTAGTCAAAATCTAATACTTGTCATTGTGCATGATACTGGGATACACTGAGGCTGGGTTAAAATAAAAAGGACAGTTGAGAGTTAGATGGATTAAATAACCTGGCTAATAAGTGCACAGCTGGAATGCGAACTCGAGGATCCAACTTCATAATCACTGTTTATTGGTGCATATTCTTCCTGTTCCATTAAACTCATTTCCTTCCCCAGAAGCTGATTTCTCTACATCAATATACTTGAGTATGTCTTTTCTCATTAGTTGCACCAGAGGACATGAGTTTATGAAGCATTGGTTTGATTGGATGAATAACAGGTTTGATTGGGGCACCTACAAGCAAAGGACTATTTATGTCAAGTAAATAGAAGAAATAGTCAAAGGAGAAGGGTCCAAAATGAGGTAAAATAAAAGGAAGGAAATTATGGGAATATCAGAAATGAGTGCTCTTCTCAGAGTCTGGTTGAAACTTTTTGTCAGCCTAGAATCAAGAACTCCAACACAATTAAGAGCATTTGCTTAAAGCAGTCTTGTTTCCTAGCTATAGACCTAAAGTTTTCTAGGAATCTTACCAAAAGCCCAATGTATGGTGAAAGACATGTCCTAAACCTCTTGTGTAATCCTAGTGGCTTCTAGTTTTATTTGACTAGAATATAATTTTATCAAAGGCACCTCTGGAGATACTTTATAATCTCACTGGTTAAAAAAGAGAGATAAAAGGAACAGAAATATTTCTTAGCCACCCTTTGAGTCATAACTTGAGAGCCATCCTGGTGGTATATGTGTACACTGCTAATACTATTTCAAATTTTCCCTGAGATCCCACTCCTACACCTTTGTATGTATTATTCTTTCCTTAAAATCTCTCTTTCTCTTAACCACCATGCTTAAAGTCTGTATTAAAAATGTCTTTTTAATAAATTGTGACTCTTCTCTGAGATCCTCATACCCATGTTTTCTGGTATGCTTTGTCCTTTCCCTGAGTATCTTTTTATTTTAATAAAGCCCAAGTCTTCTTTATACAGGTTCATCCTGAAGTTCTCTGCGTGGAAGCCAAGGATCTGGCTGCACCTGTGTAGGAGTCTCTAAAAGACTATGGGTACTTCCAGGGCTGCTGAGTGCAATAAGTGAACCATGCCTACATCCCTGCTACCACTGACACAAAATATAATCAAGGAGAGGATTCCAATATTGATTCTTCTTAGTAAACTACCCGAACAAGAATGAAAGTAAAAACATATTCAAAGTATACTTAATAAAGTCACCCAGAAGCTGTAGCATAGCAACATGGACCAGTAGCTTAGAGAGGGGCAGATTAATTCTTAAATCATTACTGATGTTGAATGCTAGGAATCGGTGGAGAGCAGATTTGTACAGGTTGAAGTGAATGATTCAGGTTATAGCTGGAAAGGGAAGGAGCATATCTTGTACCATTCCACTGGTATTGCAACTAATCTTTGTCTGCTAACAGGCTCTAGCTAAGCAACCCTGACTTTCAGTTACAGTAGCTTGCATCAACAACCTCTGGGGCATTTCCAGTGTACTTTTCATCTTATTGACTTTAGGTTCATCTATCACTGTACTCCTCTCACCAATTTTCAGAGGTCTTCTTATTGGGTGCCTCTTTTTTTCTTCTCTCTCTGTCTCTGTCTCTCTGTCTCTCTCTGTCTCTGTCTCTGCCTCTCTCTCTCTCTCTCTCTCTCTCTCTCTCTCTCTCTCTCTCTCTCTCTCTCTCTCTCTCGGTCTCTCTATTTCCATAGCAGATGGGCTGAAATGGCAAAATAGTGGTTCCCTACAGTTTAATCTGGACATTTCCCTGAGTGTCACTCAAGCCCCTGGGAGCTCCATATGTTCACAGAACCTGTTTTAAGTTTCCCCCATGAAAGCTTTGTAGACTAAGCCAAAGAGTATAACAAAAATATATAAACAAATAATAACCCCTCCAAACCAAACCAAAACAACAAAAAAACCCTCAAAGCTTTCATTTGTACAGTTCTGTTTGAGCCACAAAGCACTGCCATGCACAGAATCTTCATTTTATTCTAATGAAAATGTTTTGAGTTATATATAATAGTATTAAATACTTTACTACACACAGCTCTTACACTATACCGCTGGTTGGCAGTAGAGCAGGAGCAGGTGCATAAAACTTCCTATTGTAAACCTTCTATCAGATAATACAGAATATTGATGAGTCTTCCAAAGTTTTGGACTGACCATGCTTCATAAAGAAACTCAATATTCTATTTTTGTATTGAAAAATTCTACTCTTGAGTTTAACATCATTTTATATACACATATTTATTTTCATGTTTCCAGACTCATTTACCCACACGAGTTTCAGAATAATTTTTCTAGCTTCTTACTAGGCACTTTTATGTAGAAGGAATAAAGAGTGTCTCATCCTAAACTGTGGGCTATCAACTGACTTTCATTTGAATGGGTAATAGGAACAAACAAACAATAAAAGCAAAAGAGAAAATAATGCACGTTGGCAAGGACTTGCTGATACCAGAAGCCTTGTATACTGTTGGAGAGAGTGGAAATGGCATAGTCACCATGGAAAGCAATAGTGATTTTTAAAAAGGAGATTTCTAAAAAAAAAAAAAAGTAAAAATCAGATCCAGTGATTCCATTTTTGAGTACATACACACCCAGCCACCCCTTCACCCCCACCCACACGCCAAAATTAAATTCATAAAGAAATTATTGTGTTTCTGTGTGCATAGCAGCATTAACAATAGACAGAACCAACCCAGTGTCCATCAACAGAAAAATATAATCTATAAACACAATGTGTGTTTTCCAGCCCTAAAAAGTAAACATGTAACACATCGACAACAAGCGGGAAACATGAGGACATACTAGTAGGTGAATCAATCCAGTGATGACTACAAATACTGTATGACCTACCTCCTTGAGATACCTGGAGGACAGGAAGTAGAATCATGTTGTCTGGATAGAGAAATGGAAATGGGGAGTTATGTTTCAATGCGCATGAAGCTTTTGCTTGAAAAGATTGCTGGAGAAGAACACTGGCGATTGGCACATGAGAATGTGGATGGATTTAATGACAGTGACTTGTACACTATAAATGGTTTTAGAAATTACATTACTGCAATTAAATGACATAGTGTTTTGGGAACTATTTTTAGAAGTCACAATTTTATTGTGATAAAGTGGGCCTTGAATGCGGGTAATTAAAAGCTCATTTCCAGGTACAGCTATGATTTTGATATGCTTGGTGAACTGCAGATAAGTGAATGGCAAGAGTCACCTCTCTTCCTTCCTTCTGGGACTTTCCATCCACACAATCCATGTGTCCCTTTAAAACTCTGATGATTTGGCTTGATGTTGTTCTTTTAAGAAGCATAGATTATCAGATTAATTATTTTCAAGATCTAGTGATTGTATTCTCAGGGTACTTTTAAACAGACTAGAAGAAGCTGGACTTCTCACACTTACCAAGTCCTTAAATCTTGAAAGAGGGGACATTTCTCATACTTGTGGAGGCTAGAGATCAATGTTGGGTGTCTTCTTCAGGGCCTCCCTATCTAATACTTCTGAAACAGAGTTTTTCTCTGTACCTGAAACTCACTTTCTGACTCTGCAGTCTTAGCTCTTCATCACAGATACACAGTACCTTATTTTTATTTGTGAGACAAAGCATTGCCTTTAGTTAGATTATTTATCCCATCCACAGGTCTCCAGACAAGTTTTTTTCTGCTAGAGTTTTTTCTTCCTCTTAATCTTATACGCTTGGGCCATAGTCTGTTTGGGCTAGGAACCGGAAAATAAGGATTTCCTAGAAAGCCTTTAGTTAAGTAAAACTCCATAATAGTCTAGTTTGTTCATTGTGCAAGAAAGGAAACTCAGGCAGAGGAACCCTGCTTCTTAGCCTTCTCACCCTAGGCAACAGCTTTTCTGCATGTGGTGGTACAGACTTTAGAGTAATTTCAAATGTGAGTACCTGAGTTATCTGGTGATCCTGATGAACTGCTGATTCTGCTTCATCAGGGTTATCTATGGTAGAGCAGGGGATTCTGAATTTGGGACAAGTTCATATTTAGTCCAAACTGAAAAGTGAGCTTCTATCTGGAACCCAGAACTCTAGATTCACAGCATGTTAATAACAAATTATGTTTGTCCTGACCCATGAATGGTGACCAATAAGGTGTTATCACATTGATTTTGTGACTGTGAGATTTTTGACCATGCTGTTAAGTATAATTATAATTTAGAAGTTGAAGAATGACTATATCTTAAGTGACTTAAGGAGGATGAGAGGGGCTGGCAGCTGAGCTAAGGACTTTGTGACATGCTGTGAGAACCAGGGATATTTTACTAATAAGTTATAGAAATTAAGACCATAATATCTTAGGCATAAAGTGAGACATCAGCATATATAATTAGAAAGTCTGGCTTCTGGCCTCAAACAAACTAGATTGCTTTGCTTAGATGAATTACCTCTTGTCAGTGTAATAACTATGGCTGTAGATGCTTTCCCAGTGCTCTGGTTTACTTACAATTTCTGCTCAGAGAATACTTCGCCTATTCTGATGGAGGGGATTTGGAGTGGAATACAGGAGTACACACCTCTGAAATGAACTCCAGCTGATGCTGGTGGTGCTCCCTCCATTTGAGGTTGGGCTGAAGTATCCAGTGAAATTACCTTTAGCTATGATGAATTCTGCATCTTCATTGCCCTCCTCCCCTTAACTAGTACAGGCTTTGAAGCAGCTCTATACCTTTTTTAGGCCCTGCTATCAGTCATCTTTCTCAGGTAGTGTCGGAGGCAGTGTTCCTACTAAAATCATCTTGGTACTTTAGGACTGCAGGCATTAAAGGCATTGAACCAAAGAAATTTCCTTGAATTGGGATCTAGGAAATCATACATCTGTCTCACAAGCAGCATTATACTAATAAAGCAGGCACAGATAACTTCACTTCCTGCTGTTTACTCATAGCTCTTTGGTCATAGATCAAAGAGCTTTGTCAAAGCACAGCTAAATTCAGTTGCTTGAGTGGGCTCTGCTGAAGCCAATACACACCAGAAAAACAGTGCATTTGTCCTCCACGTAGATTGCTGAGTCAGGCCAATGGTGGCTTGTGATCCATTGAATTCCAAGCTGATTGGCAGCCCCACACTATTACCAAGGCACAATATAAGCTGAAGATTTTGGGAAAGGGAAGGATGATTTAAAAACCACCTAAGCATCAGTTTCTTTTGCAAAATGGGGCTAATGTCATAGGGAAGTCCTATGGATGTTAACTAACATAAAGGAGGGGAAAGCTTGGCTCAGAACTTCAAAAACTGGCAGAATCAGTGCTCAGGCTTGGCAGCGTACAACTCATTTTAAGATTCCTTAGGGAGAAAAACACAGGTACCATGGAGAAAAGATGGTATGAGAAAGGCAGAAAGGAAAGAAACATTTCAGGATCCCCTCTTCTATCAAGCCCTTTCCTAGGTGCTTTCATTGTTTTATAGCATCCTGTCCAACTTATTCTGTCTACCAACTTATACACTCAACTTTACCGTTCTCTCATTGTAGATGTGACTTTGTCAAGGCATCTGAAACTGGGTTAAAAAATGACACAAAAACATAAATGTAGTTATTCACTCTAATGTCCTTGCCCTTCCCATTAGTAACCTCCAAGCTAAATTTTATTCACATTGTGTTTTGTCAAAAATACTTTGCTTAAAAATTTCAATACACACATGGTATATACTCATTTATAAGTGGATATTAAACATACTAAAATCTGTACTCCTAAAGATGCTAAGCAAGAAGGAGGACCCTCCATAAGATACAAACGGACATCAGAAGAGGGAAAAAAACAGGAAACAGGACAGGAGCCTACCACAGAGGGCCTCTGAAAGACTCTACCCAGCATGATATCAAGGCAGATGCTGAGGCTCTTAGCCAAACTCTGGGTAGGGTGCAGGAAATTTTATGAAAGAAGGGGGCCTGGAAGAAAGAAGAAAGACTTGAAGGGGACAGGAATGCCACAAGGAGAGCAACAGAACCAAGAAATCTGGGCCCAGAGGCCTTTTCTGAAACTGATAATCCAACCAAGGACCATGCATGGAGGTAACCTAAAACTCCTGCACAAATGTAGCCCATGGCAGCTCAGTGTCCAAGTGTGTTCCCTAGTAAGGGAAACAGGGTCTGTATCTGACATGAACTCAGTGTCTGGCTCTTTGATTACCTCCCTCTGATGGGGGAGTAGCTTTACCAGGCTACAGAGGAAGAAAATGCAGCCACTCCTGATGAGACCTGATAGTCTAGGGTCAAATGAAAGAGGAGAAGGACCTCCCCTATCAGTGGACTTGGAAAGAGGCATGGGAAGAGATGAGGGAGAGAGGGTGGGATTGGAAGGGAATAAGGGAGGGCTCTACAGCTGGGATATAAAGTGAATAAACTGTAATTAATATAAAAATATAAAATACTAAAAAATTCAATACAGAGTAAGAAAACAGGTATTTCTATCCAACTTTTCAATAGATATTTTTGCCTTTCCTTTTTGACTTAAATTTGTGGGTTTTTTTTTCTTTCTAGAACCAATCCATCTTCCTAAGTTTGTTTTCATGCACCTTCTCAGTGTTCCCTCATCTCAAGTACAAAGGAGCTTTGTGAGGGTCAGCAGGTATAATAGTCCATGTAGGCTTTCATTCTTTAGTGAACTGCTTTGGCCTTGTTAATGTTGTAGAAGGAGGGTTTCAAGAATACACACAGATGTGTATTCATGGGTGATATAACATGACTTTTCCACCCTATGTTGTACATAGATAATTATGAAAGCAGACCACACTCAGTGAGTTGGGGAAAAACTCTACTTCTTGATGAAAGCTTTTGCAAAATCAACTGCAAAGTTAATGAAAGTATGGTAAAAGTAGGCTGTTAATCATGTCATTGATGCAATTAATTTATATTAAAATTACAATTTTGAAGTCTTTAGTTTATAGGTATTGTTTAAAGTCTTGGGAAAAGAGGGGGTACATTAAGAGGAAAAGAGTTTTGAGAAATGAACATTTGCTAATGAAGTCAGCAAGAATACTTAGGAGGAAGTCAGTGATATCAAAAGTTTTTTTTTCTTATAAGCATATAGAACAGAGGTAGCTGTATATCAATGTTGGATAAGTTCAACTTGAATATGATTTCAGAATCCTTAGGACTATAGTGGAAAAATGTGTTCATTATAGTTCCATCGTCAGACCATGTAGAATATACAATTTAGTTTCAGAGAAAATATTTATACCAATATTTAGTTAATAACAATAAATATATTGATGCAGGTATTTCTCCATAATCCATTCTGAACAACAATAAGATAAAAATCTAAAGACACTGGACTGAAGAGATTGCTCATGGTTAAAGGCACTTTTGGCTCTTCTTTATGAGTGGAGCTTGGCTCACAGCACCAAGGTAGTTTCCAATTGCCTACAACTTTACCTCCAGGAATCTGATATCCTCTCCCTGTCTCTGTGTACAGCCACACACATGTGGCGTGCACTCATGCAGACACAGACACATGCACATAAATAATAACAAATACTAAAAATACATTTTTAAAAAGATTTTATTTATCTTATGTATGAGTATTCTATCTGCATGTGCCCCTTAAAAATAAGTTTTAAAAAAGAAAAATCCCAAACTTTTAGTTGGTCATAAGTATAGTCTTATTTGTGGAATCTTTTTTAAATATTAGTATATTATTTTTATTAATTCTTTGTGAATTCACAATGTATTTTGGTAATATTTACCCCATACTTGTCCCTCTCATCCATCTCATTTCAAATCCACTCTGCCCTTACTATAGCTCCATTTCATGATCCTCTTTTGACTTTCTATTCATCTGATTTTTTTAATATTTTTATTTTATTTTATATTAATGACAGGTTATGTACTTTGTATCCCAGCTGTTGCCCCCTCCCACATTCCCTCCCTATCCCCCCATCCCTCCCTCATCTTTTCCCTGTCCCTTTCCAAGTCCACTATTAGGGAAGGACCTCCTCCCCTTCCATCTAACTCTAGCTTATCAGGTCTCTTCAGGACTGGCTGCAATGTCCTCTTCTGTGGCCTAGCAAGAATGCTCCTCCCTCGGGGGGCGGGAGGGAGGAGTGTTGAAGAGCCAGCCATTGAGTTCATGTCCTAAACAGTTATGACCTGGAGAGAACAGGAGCTCTGCAAGGACCAAATAGATCAGGCACAGGGGTCTTTTATGAGACTATTTCTGCAACCAAGGACCATGTTTGGATATAACCTAGAACCCCTGCTTGTATGTAGCAAATGGTAGTTCAATATCCAAGTGGGTACCCTATTATGGGGAACAGGGACTATTTAGGACATGAACTCAATGGCTGGCTCTTCAACACTCCTCCCTCCTGCCCCCCGAGGGAGGAGCATTCTTGCTAGGCCACAGAAGAGGACATTGCAGCCAGTCCTGAAGAGACCTGATAAGCTAGAGTTAGATGGAAGGGGAGGAGGTCCTTCCCTAATAGTGGACTTGGAAAGGGACAGGGAGAAGATGAGAGAGGGATTGGGGGATAGGGAGGGAATGTGGGAGCGGGCTACAGCTGGGATACGAAGTACATAACCTGTCATTAATATAAAATTAAAATGTTTAAAAAAAAGATGAATAGAGGCAAAGAGTCTCTGAAGAGTCTCTCCATTTCCTAGGTAGTTAATTACTAAATGTATGTGGAAATGTATGGCCTTAGTTAGCTAATTCTCTTATGGCTGTTTTTTTTTTTTTTTTTTATGTTCATGAAATAAGCTGAGTTCTTTTAGGGTTGGCCGTCCAGTGGACAAATGGGTATACCAGCCAAGATACCAATAAGTTGTAACTCCACATTTCCATTCTTATCAAATAAAAACTAGAGTTTAAAAAAGCATAAATGATTGCTTGAAAATGCTATGCTGGCTTTCTCTCAAATCTATGTATCTCAACTCCTTGCAGGCTATAGATATCCCCTGCCTGTCGAGATAATAACTCTCCAAGGGGCTATGGCATTTGTTCCAAGATCCTCACTCTTCTGCTCTCATAATTGTCATTCTTCTCTTAAGAGGCAATTTCTGATTTTCAAACTTGCTGCCTGGCCCGATTAAGCTATCATTTTAGATAGATGTACTTACCAAACTCTTTTCTTAGGAAGTATTCTCATTGATTTCTCTGTTGTTGTTTGTTTCATTTTTTTGTTTGCTTTTGTTTATTCTGCTGATCCTTCTCTATAGTCTCTTCAATTAGTTATTTTTATTTGTAAGAGTTTCTTATTTATTTTTAATTCTGTGTCTATGTGTGGGAACGTGCATGTATGTGCCCACAGACACCAAAGGTGTCAGATCTTTCTGGAGCTAGAGTTACAACTCATTTTGAGCCATACAACATGAATTCTGAAAACAGAACTTGGGTATTTTGCAAGAACAATGAGGCGTCTATTGTTCTATTGCAAGAACAATGAACCATCTCTCCATCCAGTCAAGGTGGTAAGAAGACTGGAAAATGATGCTTCCCACCCTCTGCCCAATATGGCATGTGTTATGTCTGTAACTATGTTTCTGGACTCCTGCCCTTAGCAACATAACTAGAAAATGCATCATCAGAAATGCACTGAGATGTTTCTTATAGATCAATCAGGAGGAAGGTAGCAAGTGTCACCAGTATTTTTTTGAAGAGAAAGTAGCCTCTTATACAAACAGAACAATCACATCATAATGCTAGCATGATTAAGTACCTAGACATGTGTCTTTAACTACAATAATTTCATTTAACAATATTTCCCTCATCTATGTATTTGCAATTATAATTTATGTTTACTTTCCTAGTCTTAACTTCAGTGTTCATCTTAGAAGCCTTCTATGCTTGCCTTTCTGATTGAGGAAGCCATCCTTTTCTCTTAACAATTACACTGTTATTTATTACTTCTTTTTTTTTCTATCAGAAGAACTATTTGGAATAGTCTCATTTATACTATCTGCTCATATGCTCATCTTTAACTCAACTTCTTTCTTATCACAAACTTAGAATATGTCATTAGTTAGTAAAATCTCTGTATAAGGCCAAAATCATTAGCCACTCTAGGGAGGAAGCACAATCTATTGATCCTTTTCTGTGCTCTAATACTATTCAACAGTGATATAATGCAAATGATTTATGCAATTTTAAACTCTCTTGCCACAGTACCCAAAAGTTAAAAGGAAAAAATTAATTTTAGAATTGCTCTATTTTATTCAGTTTTTATTATAGAATAAAATATAATAATATTTTATGTAAATGAATCTAATGTCTAGACTCATCATTCATGGATTAGATATTAGACCAGATGGTCTTCACAGAAATTTTTAGTTCTTTTTCCATTTATCGACTCCCTATCTACTGGTGGTTCTTGATTTTTCTCTTTCTTTGTGTTTTAATCTTGCCTATCTTTTCTTTGTTCAATATTTCTCCATTAGACCTTCCAATTTTATCCCTCCAAAACAGAAACAGATGGGACTTATTAGCAGTGGGGTATTCTTCTGATTAAGAAAGGATGGCACAGGGATGAACAAGATCACAAAACTGGCCTTCTGAACTTTCAACAAATGATAGCTAAAACTGTTGATATCATTATCCAAGTTCTGGTTAATAATGTGCAATGGACACAAATGAACATGAACAAGCAGGGAAAGGACTGGAAGGAAGCAGAAGATATTTCCAAAATGTAGGTCTCAACAGACAGTAAGTAACTAGAGCCACCATGGCAGCTATTCCACCATACTGGTGATAGTGTACCCCTGTGGTTTCTCTGAACCTCACATTCTCCCCTCAAATAATAGACACACTATTTTGTTATGTGTTGAGTTATGCTCCCCCAAAGACGTGTGGAAGCTCTAAACTCTGGTACTTACAAGTATGTCTTAATTTGGAAATAGAATCTTGGCATATACAGTCAACTTAAGATGAGGTCATTAGTGTGGGGACCTAACTGTTATTTTACTTATAGAAAGAGAAAAATCCCTTATATTAATACCAGCCAAGAAGAAAAGTGTTTGTGATGATTGAGACAGAGGTTAGGAGGAAGTAGGCAGTGTCTTCTGAATGCAAGGATCAACAGCTACCACCAGGAGCTAGTGACTTACAAGGAGAATTGCTACAGAGACAGAGGAATCACATCCTTCCAATCTCTTCATTTAAAACTAGAACTGAAACAATAGACTTACACAGTTTTAAGCCACCTAGTTTGTAGTGCCTTGTTCCAGAAGCCATAGGAAATAAATGCAGAGCCCAACTTGTCCGATAAAACTTTAGTTACGAATGAGTGAGAACAGAGACTGTGGCTTTCAGCCCAAAAAATGGTGGTTCTGAGATCATGCTGACCTCACTTCATATTGGGGGGATGTTTTCAAGCAGGGATGAACCATTGAGCTGTGGGAACATCATAGCTGCCTTGGGGTTCTGGGGTTAGAGGGCTTGGATTTTCCAAGGGAAGAAAATAACATCATCACTTATCTTCCTGTCAGCCTCCCTTCAGCTTTTGGTCAGACACCCAGGCTCCTGCACCTGCCCACCAATCCCAGAGCTCAGAGCAGAGGACACTGCAGGGCCTGGGATTTTTCCTTTTACTGCAGGAGATGTCCCAAACTCCGCTGCTGGCTTTGCTCCCATGAAACTGGGCTCTGGGAACATTCCAGGAATGCAGATGCTAAATACAATTGCCTTTACCTTGTGATTCCATACTGTGTCCTCCAGCCAGACTCTCCTTTTATGCAGAGAATGTCTGGGTGTCATTATAAGCAGTAGTAGTGTTTTCTACATCCAAAGATCAAGGAAGTCTGGCACCATGGGAAGTCTTACATCTCTAAGCATTTTGGAAGGCAAAATACTTGGAAGTGTATTCTGGAAGAATGCTTGAGCATATACCCCTGGGTTTTTCCCCAAGTGCTCCTTGTTGCCTCTCACTGCCCTCCCCCATATTGCTTTCTCTCTCTTGTAAACTAGGGAGGGATTTATCAGATCTCTGTTTATTGAAGTGGTTCATTAACCTTGAGAACTTTAAATCACTGGTTAAATCACAAGAGCAGAGAACTTGAGTCAGATGACCTGAGTTTGAAATTTTTATTTAACGCTTGCTGTGAATCCTTGCACAAGTCTTTTCACATGTTTGTGCTGGAATATTATCATCTTGTAGAGTAAGTAGCATTGTTTTGAGAATCATCTATTAGAAGGGGTCTGAACTCATTTACTTATGTAAGGGTTTAAAAAGAGAAAATTCATTCATTAATTTATTCATCCAGCTATAGCTATTTAAGGTCTATTCGTACCTAAGTCTTTGTTAGAGGTTAGGGTTAAACAGTAACTAATATATTTGAAGTATCTACCCTCATAGATTTTACATTATAGAGCAGAAAATGATCATGAAAGTAGCAAACAAATGCATGGACATAATTATAAGTACCTAGCTCTAATTTATCATAATTGCTAAGAAGGGAGCCAGCACGATAGGTTGGAGAATAAGTAGGGGAGATCTCTAGATTGTTATTAAAGTTTGATTCTAATTTTTCATGTCAGGAGGGAAAACCGAGCAGGAGGAATTTTACTTTAATGTTTTTGTTTGTTTGTTTGTTTGTTTTGCTATATCTTTCAGTATACTCTGAATATCCTGTACCCATGCTTATCTTATTGCTCTAAGGCACTAGTCATTGGATCCTAGTGTGCAAGTTTTCATAACGATGCTGGGAGCTCTCTCTACAGACACTGAATGTTGATGAATTAAAAGGGAATTTAAGTCAAATGAAGCAAAAAAAAAAGAAAATTAGTTTTTATTGATGAAAACTGGATTTTAGAAGTTTAAGCCTTCCTTTATATTTTATGAGCAAAGTGTGCATTTTGAATCTAGGATTTCACAAACCAGAGCAGAAATAATTTAACATCTGCTTATGGAAATGTTTCAAGAGCCAAAGGAGCAAAAAAAAAAAAAAAAAGAGACTACCTAAAGAGAGAGAGGAGAATGAGACACAGAAAGTGAATAGGTTAGATATGGTTTTCTCTGGTAAATATAAAACCCTGTGAAACATGGTATAGGGAACATTGTTGAGCAAGCTTCCTTAGTTGTCTACATCTTTACTGGTAGGGTGAGTATCTCCCAGGAATCCTTCTTACCAACATAGTCCAAGAAACTAGAAAAAAACTAAACATACTTCTACGTACAGGGAGTGGCTTATTCTAAGCTACTGAGGTGATTCCAACCTTCTTTGTGGCAACTGGTAGCAACTGGCATATACAATTCTTCTGTTCATTCTTATTTGTTCTCAGTTCACTTAACTAAAATAAAAGAAAAGCCACTAAATACAAGGTCATGGGGGAGAGTTTTATCTGCTTTCTTGGTGATAGAGGAAGCAGCTCTCAGTCTTATTTACAGCCTGCTTCAGACCATGAGGGAAACCAGTTCTGGAATGAAGCCAGCACTGTGGTTTTCAGAGTGAAGTAACAGAAAGTAATCCCTCGACTTGACATTGCCAAGCCCTTGAATCAGCCAGGCCCAATGTCAGACTCTGTCTTTTATAACTTAATATTGTTCTTTCTTGCTTAGTGTACTTGAGTCAAGGTTTATGCTCCTACAGCCCAAAATACACAAGATAATACAATACAGTAAAAAGTTACACAGTTTTGGAGGAATGATAAAAAAAACAAAACAAAAACCATAAACTTTACTCTTCCCAGTAGAGAGCAGAAAAATTTCAATGCTACTGGTGTTATCAGAGGTTTTAGGGTCAAACATGGACTCTAGTGTCTCAAACAAGTGAGATTCAACCTTAGTATAGCATTTAAAGAAGAAAGTTATATTGAAAATCAGAGAAAGGACATCTATGCAGTATTATCATATTGGTTAGAAGAAAAAGTAAAGAGGTGCAGTGAGCCCCAAGTTTGTCTTCAGAGCCCCAAAGTATAGGTGACATTGAGGGCAAGAAGTATGTGTGACTAATGATCCCAGGTGATGATGTAACCCCTCCTGCCATCTATCCATCATTGTCCAGGATCTAGTCTCTCCCGAAAGATGATCTGACAAATGGTCAGAACTTTGTGAAAGCTCTTCTAGGAAACAAGTTCTTCCTCTGAAAAGCACAAGATGTCAGCCTTTCCTTCTCCCAGCATGAGATCCTAGGAGAAATTTCAAATTTTAGGGTCTATTTTTTTTAAAGTCTGAAAGCCAAAAGAAAAACATCCATGTCTCTCTTTAGAATATTATTACTCCTGCCAGAATGGTGACATCAGAAGGGTCCTAGGCCAATAAGGAGAGCCCACAGCAGAAAGTAAATGGACACATGGCACAAAGTGGCTGAGCAGCATGAAATCCCAATGTTTTGTATTAGTTTGCGTGTTTTATAGAGACATCAGATTCTCCTGAATAGGAGGTATGTAAGAAACTGAGAGAGCCGACTTGTGACTCAAATCAAGGGATCCCTCAGTTTGAAGTCTGTAGTGATTTAATGGTAGAGGGCTTCAAGATAGGCTATTTAGGCTGAAGCTACATAGTCTCATTACCATGTCCCAAAGGAGAAAATTCATCACTAAGATCCAGACAGAAAAACAATTAATTTATGAAGGGTAGATTGTGTATTGCACAAGACATTTAACAGTAGATGTAGCAATTTTACCAGGTGACTTAGCAGGTGATGAGAGGGGTATCTGAACTTAAAGTTATTGGTCACTAACAGAAAAATCACATAAGGAAGAATGCAAACTCTTCTCTGTGCTCCTGCCCCACATAGAAGGGAAGATATTGTGTGAGAGCCATTGAGTGGCAAAAGAAAGAATCTTCAGACAATATTTAAAACAAAAGCAATTTATCATTCACCAAAATGAGACTGAGCAATGAGAGATTAAGTAAGGGGTTTGTAGTAGAGTGCATCCTTTCCTCTAGCATTTTTGCCCATTCCTATGTCCGTGCCATTTGTCATGAGACCTTGCACTTTCTCTTCCTGATGAGGTAAAATCAAAACCAGAATCTACTTGCATGCTTCTTGGATCTGAGGTTGGCTGCATGATTTACTCCAGTGAATATTATGATGTTGAAAGTGGGGTCTTTAGTCTAAGTGAAGGTTTCACAATGTCTTGTGATGTCATTGGCTTGTGCTTCTGTGTGAGCCATCATCACAGAAACATGACCAGGTTTAAGAACAGTGTGGATGAGAGCTAAATCACCAGAGCCGTTCCCACTAGATCACCTTAGATCAGCTGGCATCTCTAGTGCATTTGATTTCTATTCTTTTTGTAGCATATTGTCAAAAATTCAGTAGCTTAAAACAACACATAATTACTATTTATAGATATTGTGGTGGTTTGAATAGGTATGACCTCCATAGACTCATGTGTTTGAGTGCTTGGCCCATAGGAAGTGGCAGTATTAAGAGGTGTGGCCTTGTATGAGAAAGTGTGTCACTGTGACAGAAGGCTTGGCGGTCTCCTCTACTTAAGTTACACCCAGAGTGGCACACAGTCTCCTGCTGCCTTAAGATCGAGGTGCAGAACCCTTGGCTCCTCCAGCACTATGCCTGCCTGCATGCTTCCTGATATTACGATAATGGACTAACCCTCTGGAACTGTAAGCCAGCCCTAATTAAATATTTTCCTTTATGAGAGTTGCCATGGTCATGGTGTCTCTTCCTGCAATGGAAACCCTAACTAAGACAGAGGTAGAGATCAGAAGTCTAAAATGGGTCTGAAGAGTTACATTCTTTTTGAGAAGCTATGTAGAAGAATCTATAAAATTTGTAAAATTAAAGTAATTATTCTTTATTTATTAGTTAAGTGTAGGGCATTATTATGACAGCAGTTATTCCTAAAGCAGTTAATTCCCAAATAAAAGACTGAAATTTGTTATATTTATAATAAGACTTAAAACTCTAGGGTTGGGCACATAGCAACCCTCTAATCTTCCTTGTCTGTTTTAAAACCAGATTGCCAAATACTTGCACTTGTTTCATTTGGGCTGCTTCTGCTCCATCAGGCCAGTCCTCAGAGCAAGATGCTCTTAGCCATGTGTTCCTGGCTAACTTATGTCAACCTCCTGTCCCTTTTCATCTTTGTCCTCTTTCCTGCTATATTTTCTTGCTCCCCTCATAGTCCCCTGAGACCTCAAACCTGGGAACCTTAGCTTTGCATAGGTTCCTTCTGTCCATCCCAGGCTGTCAGCAACTTTATTAATCAATCAGTGATAACTGGGAGCATTTCTTACATCACATGGCTATCTGAGATGATTTAACATACATTACAATGCCTGCGGCAGGTGGTAACTAGATCTCAGGGCACTGAAATCAACATCTGAAAACACAGCGCATTAAGACCCTCTTCCAACAAGAATCTGTTTCTTTATTGTTTCTAGATTTTAGAAGTCCCTTACATTATTTGATCTTTGACTTTTTCCCATGTTCAAAGTCTGCTTCATAACCTTTTTATTCCCATATAATCTTTCAACCACACTTTTCAAGAAGCTTGTGGTTATTACAGTCCAACCTCAGTAATCGAAAATTACCCTCATCTTGAGATATCCTTAGATGTATCACACCAGCAAAAGTTCACCATGCAAGATAATATATTCCCATACTCTTGGGAGTAAGAACTGGCTATCTTTGGGATAAATTTTCTGTCATTGTTATCAATGCATGGACTACGCATACCCAAATCAACCAAGACATATGTACATGCACTCCCAAAGCTAATACATTATATAGGTGGCTTGGGGATTGTTTTGCTTTGTAGCATTGCTATGCTAATTGATGAATGGTAACATGGTTAGCAACTGAGTACTTTTAATTGATGAATTTAAAATGATGTCCTCTGTTTAGCTCTGTACCCCATTTTTAAATTGGATTACTTGATTTGTTGCTGTTTAATTTCTTGAGTTCTTTATATATTCTGGATATTAGCCCTCTGTCAGATATAGGATTGGTGAAGATCCTTTCCCAATCCGCAGGTTGTCATTTTGTTTTGATGACAGTGTCCTTTGCTTTACAGAACCTTCAGTTTCATGAGGTCCCATTTAATGATTGTTGATCTTAGAGCCTGTGCTGTTGGTGTTCTGTTCAGGAAGTTGTCTCTTGTGCCAATGAGCTCAAGGCTCTTCCCCACTTTTTCTTCTAACAGGTTTAGTGTGTCTGGTTTTATGTTGAGGTCTTTGATCCACCTGGACTTTAGTTTTGTGCAGGGTGATAAGTATGGATCTATTTGCATTTTTCTACATGTAGATATCCAGTTATACCAGCACCATTTGTTGAAGATGCTATCCTTTTTCCATTGTATGGTTTTGACATTTTTGTCAAAGATCAGGTATCCATAAGTATGTGGGTTTATTTCTGGGTCTTCTATTCAATTCCATTGATCCACCAGCCTGTTTTTATGCCAGTAACATGCAGTTTTTATTGCTGTTGCTTTATAGTACAGCTTGAGATCAGGCTTACAATAAAAGCCCTCCAGAAGAGCTCTTATTGTAGAGGATTGTTTTAGCAATTCTGGGTTTCTTGTTATTTCATGTGAAGTTGAGAATTTTTCTTTCAAGGTCTATAAAGGTAATTTGATGGAATTACATTGAATTGCATGGTATATAATCACTTATAAGTGCTTATTAGACATATAATATAGGGCAATCATACTAAAATCTGTACACCTAAAGAAGCTAAGCAAGAAGGAGTATCATGGGTAAGATGCTCAATCTTCATTCAGAAAGCCAAATGGGATAAACATTGAAAGAAGGTGAAAATAAGGAACAAGACAGGTGCCTACCACAGAGGGCCTCTGAAGGACTCTACCTAACAGGGTATTAAAGCAGATGCTGAGACTGATAACCAAACTTTGGGCAGAATGCAGGGAATCTTATAAAAGAAGGGGGAAATATAAAGACCTGGAAGTGCCTTGAGCTCCACAAGGAGAACAACAGAACCAAAAAAATATGGGCCTAGGGTTTTTTTCTGAAACTGATACTCCAACCAAGGACCATGAATAGAGACAAGCCTAGACCCCTTGCACAGAAGTTAGCCCATGGCAACTCAGTCTCCAAATGGGCTCCCTAGTAACGGGAGCAGGGGATGTCTCTGACATGAACTCAGTGTCTGGCTCTTTGATCACCTCCCCCTGAGGGGGAAGCAGCCTTACCAGGCTACAGAGGAAGACTATGAAAGACAGTCCTGATGAGACCTGATAGATTAGGGTCAGATGGAAGGCGAGGAGGTCTTCCACTATTATTGGGCTGGGGAAGGGGCATGGGAGGAGATGAGAGAGGGAGGGTGGAATTGGGAGGGGCTGAAGGTGAGGCTATAAAGTGAATAAAAATTATATTAAAAAATAAAAAAATTTAATTTTTTAAACATTTTTATTTTATATTAATCACAGGTTATGTAGTTTGTATCCCATCCGTAGCCCCCTCCCTCATTCCCTCCCTATCCCACCCTTCGCTCCCTCATCTCCTCCCTGCCCCTTTCTAGGTCCACTAATAGGGGAGGACCTCCTCCCTTCCGTCTAACTCTAGCTTATCAGGTCTCTTCAGGAATGGCTGCAATGTCCTCTTCTGTGGCCTAGCAAGGCTGCTCCTCCCCCGAGGGGGTGGGGAGGTCGAAGAGCCAGCCATTGAGTTCATGTCCAAAATAGTCCCTGTTCCACTTACTGGTGTACCCACTTGGGTACTGAGCTACCATTTACTACATACAAGCAGAGGTTCTAGGTTATAACCATACTTGGTCCTTGGTTGGAGAGACAATCTCATAAAAGACCCCTGTGCCCTGATATATTTGGTCCTTGCAGAGCTCCTGTCCTCTCCAGGTCATACTAATCCCCCTTCTTTCATATGATTCCCTGCACTCTGCCAAAGGGTTGGTTATGTTTCTTAATATTTGCTTTGATACCCTGCTAGGTATAGTCTTTCAGAGGTCCTCTGTGGTAGGCTCTTGTCTTGTTACTTGTTTTCTCCTACATCCAATGTCCATCCAATTTGACTTTCTAAGTTAAAAAAATAAAATTATGTCCTGCCATCAGTGTAAATAAAAACTACAACACAAGATGAGAACAAAAGTTACTTTTCATTTTCCTTTTAAAAATTTTCTTACTTCATCCCCAATGATTCTTTGTTTCATCACAGATAAAAATTTAGAAAAATAAAACAAAAGATGTTTTAGAAGTAAGTTCCAATCAAACTTCCAAACTGCAGATAAGTACTTTCTTCATTTTGGAAGTACTTATCCACCCAAAGCTTTTCAAACACACAATCCCTGGATGTTCAGCATTGGGACTTAAAACTAGAGACTGAATTGACTCAGGAAATCTCCCAGCCTCAGATGCATAAATGTCACAGAGCATGTTAAACTGTATTAGTGAGGAACAGAGAAGGCCTGTGTTAATATATTCTAAAGTCGTGTGCTATTTGGAGGAATAAAGATGCAGATAAACAGGAGCCTCCTGAATCACATGCTTAAATCTTTAAGAGAAACTACAAAAATAGATTAGAGAGATGGCTCCATTATAAACATCACTTGTTGCTCTTGCAGAGAACCTAGGTTTGATTCCTGGCACCCATATGGTGGTTCGCAACCCTCTGTAACTCCAGTTTCTAAGGATCTGACATCCTCTTCTAGCCTCCGTGGGCATTGCACACATGTGGTGCACAGACATGCACATAGGCAAAAAACCCATACACATAAAAATAAAGAAAGAAAATAACAGATAAATGAATAAATAAATAGAAGGAGAAAGTACAAAACAGTGGAAATAAAATGTGACTTTCAAAAATGGAAGAATTCAGAAGAAAATGAATCTAGAGTTCAGAAGCAAAAGCAAAAAAACCCAAGAAAAGTCTTCCTGAAGAAATATAAATAACACGATGCAGAGATAAATATAAATACATAAGTAATTACAATAAATACAATTATATAAATAGTACAGACAATCAGACTACTTAAAACTTGTAACTAGGGACATGGGTCAGTAATAGACCTGTACCTATACTGACAAGGTCCTGGGATCAAACCCATACAGAAAACCAAGAAACAAATCTATTCATTTGCTGTTTCTAGAGATGCATTTAAAGTAAGTAAGTAAGTAAGTAAGTAAGTAAGTAAATAAATAAATAAATAAATCAAGAAAGGTGAGAGCTGGGCATGGTGGCACACACTTTTAATCCTAGAACTCAGGAGGCAGAGGCAGGCAGATCTCTAAGTTTGAGGCCAGTCTGGTCTACAGAGTGAGTTCCAGGACAGCCAGAGAAAGGCATTTGTTACATGAAATAAACATTAAGTAAAAAAAAAAAAAGCTGGCAATAGGCAGGGCCATTAAAATACAAATGAACACACACAGAAACTTCAGTACTGATCATGCTGCAGCTAACCTGGAAATAACCAAATATCTATGGAAAGTAGGAAGAGAAAGAGATTTACATGAGGGAATGCTGTGTGAATGGATAGAGCCACACAAATCAAAACAGAAATGCTGAGTTGAAAAAGAAATGACAGATTATCATATTCAGTCTGATAATAATCAGCTACATAAGGAAACAACTATATACTTCCTGTGTAGGTGGTGAAAATATCTGGACTGAGTGATGCTTGGCTGACAAAGAAAAAAGCAGAATAGAGATTCTGCCATGTTCTATAGTATGCTAGTTAGTGTAATTAAAATTTCAAATGAGACATAATTAATTAACATATTTGATAGGTTAGCCTTATCATTGCATGTAATTCTCGGTACTTTGAGAGAAATTTCAAAATATACTCCCTTCACACCAAGAGTGGGTATTATCTTTTAGTGACAAAATTTTAGTTATACTTTTATATCTAATATATATGTATATAAAGAATATATGTATAATATATAAAGAAGAGGAGTAATTCATAGTGCTTTGAATCCTATAGCTGAACATCAGCACTTTAGTTACTATGAAAACTGGGATATCTGTAAGTACTTGAAAACAATAATGTTGATACATGCCTTTGAGGTTAATGATACATAGCAGTCAAAAATATGCCATATCATAATATTAATCATAATTTGTTAAAAGAATAAAAGAGGTTACAAATCATAGCTATACCTTACATAATAAACATATAATTTATATATACTATATATGCACACCCATATTTTATACACACATGTGTAAATCTGCTCTGTTTTGTGCTGTTGGTGGTCACAACATGCATTTATTACTTTACTGTTATATTTTTTAATCAAAGGAAGCTGTTTCTTATAAACCAATAGAAAACAAGAGTATAAAAATGGCCTTTTTGTAATACAAAGTATCAAGTTGTAACTTGACAGATCATTAGATATGGTCCACATTATAATTTTCTTTTTATAACATATTTGTATTTTCACCTCTCTCTTTCTCTCTCTGTGTATCTATATGCACATGTATGCAAGTGCCTTTAGAAGCCAGAAGAGGACATTGACTCCCCTGGTGCTGGAGGCAGTGTAGTTGTGAGTCTTCTGACATGGTGAAGGAACCATCTCCGGTCTTCTACAGGGTTAGCAAGTTCTCTTAACAGCTGAGCCATTTTTCCAGCCCCAATATTATAATTTTATTTGGTTATCATCTGCTTGTTCTTTTCACTAAAGGGCACAGTTGCTATAAATATAAAGCGGAGACATATAAATAGGTTAGGAAGTCTGATTAAAACAAATATGCCATGTACAGTCCACACTGAATCCACATACCACCTTGGATATGGACCAAATGAAGATGTTTTTATGCATTGGCAATCTGTGTTCTTGCTAGGACTGGAGGTCACTGGTTTCACTAAGCTCTGCCATCCATACCTCTTGGGGCAGTGGATGTACTTCCTGGCTCAGAGTCGTATTGCTTCTGGGTTTGCAATAGGCTTTCACCCTCCACCCTGCTCCCCAAGGATGGTTTCATGCCATGGCTCTCACACAACTCTACTCATCACTTTGACCTTGAAATAAAGAATTGTATATTTTTCAGTGGACAACTCAGTAGACAACTCTTATTTTCTTTTTCTAATGCTAGGGAAACTGTTTTCAAGAGAAGTTTATCACTTACCCACATTCTTTTAAAATATTTATTATTTTAAATTATGTATGTGCATGAATGTGTGTGTATGTGTGTGTACTGAGTACATGCATGCCAGTGCCCTTGGAGGTCAGAGGTATCAGATATCCTGGAGCTAGAGTTATAGGCAGTTGCGGGGCACCTGATATGGGTATTGGGATCAGAACTAAAGTCCTCTGCATAAGCAGTGTGTGCTCTCAATCTCTTAGCCACCTCTCCAGCCATCCAACACTCTTTCAGAGCAAACCCTGGGCCCAGGAATTAGTAAGGTAGGGGGTCTTTGAGACAGGGACCTAAAGCACCAACAGCTTTCAGACAAGATCTCAAGTGAAGGTTAATCACAACAAACCTACTTCTCTTCAAGAAATGGCCTCAAAAAGTAGTTAGAATAGAGAAGACAGGAGGTCCATTTTCCAATGCTCAAGAAGATGGAGAATGCCAAATAGTTTAGTTTTGTTTTCTTTAATAATGATATATGCAGATGAAAAGCCTCAAAAACAATATCGTTTTAATAAGTCAGCAAAAAGAGGGGGTGCATTTATCACCACAATCTCACATCAGAAATTATTTATCAGTAATGGTCTGAGTCCCTGAGACTATTTGCACAACTCAAGCTTATCATTAAGACTCCTTAACAAATATATATTTCCACTTGTGAACAAAGTTTTCCTTTCTCATCAGTGCACAGCAGACTTCTGGAACAAAATGAAGCTTGGTTAATTTTTAGCATTTCTTACTGTCACAGCTTGTGCTAGAAATTAGATTTTGTGCCCAGGAATAGTGGAAAGGGACACCTGTTTTGTGTCCAGATTCTGTATCCCAGCCAAGGATCTCTATGGAAGCATGCCAGACTGTTAATTTAAATGGTCTCCTTGGATAGAGCAGCAGTCCATGCCCTGGACCCCGGAAATTCCTGAAAGAGGACTTATTTACTATGTGCCTTTCTTTGTTTGCTACACTTTTCTTGTAAAAAAATGCTTATGTCTTCCCTCAATATCGAGATAATCTCTTTGGTGACAGCATATATTCTTTTATGACAAACAGACCCGTATTTACTCCTTCACAGCAGGCTGAACTGCTGAGGATGTTAGTGACTCTGCCACTTGACACTAATGTACTTGCTAGAAATAGCAGCTACAAAATTGTCAATCAGCTAACAGGAGCCGAGTGGAGAACAATCCTCCTTTCTTTGAAGGAAACACTCATAAGAATAATTAAGGCTTATACATAAGTAAAAGCCAATAAAATAAAATGAGACTTACAAGGGGATCTGATGCAAAAATAAAGTGACAACCAGGGAACACCAAGTTTACAGGGGCCTAGTCTTTCAAAGGACACAGAGATATCACTACCAACCACATTGTCCTTTGAATATTCAAATAAATAAAAGGGTTCACTGATGCAGCTCAGATCTGTTGGGACTCTTCTTTGGACCAGTGATTGATTGGTTTGGAAAAGTTAGGAGAGTAGGTTTGGATGCTCTGAAGATAAATGTACACTTCGACTGCAACATACTTCAAAGATTAGTACAACAGTTTCTCAGTGTGTGGTCCAGAAAACATCTGCAACACTCTCAGTAGGCATCTCTGTATAATGCTTGCTAGTGAAAACAGAAATTAATTTTTAAAAATATTTCCACTCACTACTTTTACCTTCACACAGCCTCCCATGTTTTAATTTTAACCCTTCAATATGTCCCTTTTCTAGGTTTATGATGTGAATAATCTCCAACCCCTCCGGCTGTTCATCATAGTGGTCTTTTGAAAAATGATTTCTACTTTCACTTTTCAAATAAGATTCCAGTAAATAAAAATTTTCATTGTGAAAAAGACAGAAGTTTTCTCCCTTTGAGTATGGGCTATAGTAGTCAATTTCATTTTAGAGAACATTATTTGGAAAAAGAGAAAAATCTTAATTTTATGTTGAGAAACCCAGAAAATCCTATATAACAAGATGATCTGGTTAGTTAAGCATCATAAGGATGTCACCTTGTTAGTAAGTGCACTTGAAATGATGTGCTCAAATGTCACTTTATTCTTTTGTCTTCTTCTGTAACAGCTTGGACCAAGCATCTTGTGAGACACACAAATTTCATTGTCCTCCTAAGGAACATGATGATTCTTGTTTCATGAATTCAAATTCATGAATTTGCCCTAGATAAATTCTCAGTTCCCATGTGGTATTGCCTTGTTAAAATGTTACTTCAAAAGACCCCAGGAAAGTAAGTAATGAAAAGCAATAAAATAATAGATATGATTTCACTTGTGCATCTGGAAGAAAAATAAGAATCACTTTAATAATTCAGCACAGCCTTTATGAAAATCCTTTCCTCTACCAGTCTTCATAGCATGCAGGCTTTTTCTTCCTCTGAAGCGTTCTTTCTGCATATCAGCTTTTTCTGTAGACTGTGTACATATGTGAATTTCCTGTCTTTGTCTTATCTTTTTCTCACTTCTTCCCTCCTAATTCTACATTTTCTCCACCTGTTATTTATATTCCACCAAGACAATTCTATAGGTCCTCATCCAACAGAGACAGGGGAAAGGACAGAGTGCTAAACAATCAAGAAAATATGGTCAGAAACAGGGAGAAATGGAGTGGGTCAGGGAAGGCTGAGAACCCTATTGGAAGTAAGGATCACTCTCTCCACACATGAAGACAACTGTCTCTGATACACAAACCCTGCCATAGCACATGGAGATGGAAACTAAATCCAGAGGAACAGTCAGATGGTTCTGATTGGGTCAAGTCCACACCAAACCGTCTAAATGCTAAACCCTTTGCTCTTTGTAGGTAGAATCCATACCTGCTCTATTTTCTGTATTTGGTGAATAACTAAGAATAAGAGTATCCAGTCTTACTTTGTAAAGATGCTAGTTTGGACAATTCCTCCTTAATCATGGCACAGGGTTTATGAGAAGCATATGTTCTGTGTCTTATGAGAAATAACTTTCAAAAGGGTAGAGGGTGAGGACAGTAGACAGAATATCAGTTTGGTCAACATAGTCCTACATAATTAGAGGAGGATGGGTGACCTCACTGGCTTTAGTTTCTTTTCTGCTGATCAGGGAGGAAGATTTATCTGTCAATGGCTCTCTGCCATGTGACTTTGCAATGCTGTCATTCAGGAAGTGAAGCTGTGACTTGTCTTGACAAACAGAATGTGGTGGAATGGCACTGAGCATGTTCTGAATGTAGACGTTAAGAGATTTCACATAAGTTTGTTTTCTCTTTTGCAGCTTTGGCTTTACCATGAGAACAAGCCCAGGATAGGTTGCTAAAGGCAAAGAGAGACTTAGCCAAGTCACCCCTGCCAGCCCAGAAACAGAACAGAGTGTCTCATTTGGTTGTCATCTCATCCTAGTCTCCTCTGGCTGTTGACAGTTTTTCACATTATTTTTTTTGGGGGGGGCAAAGGGAGGAGGGAACAGTTTTGAGAAAGTTGGTCAGGTATTCTGGATAATGTTTTAAAGTTGAATTAGGCTATCCTGATTTTTTGTTCAAAGTTAAACTGGGTTATAAGTTTATGGGTGAAAGACCAAGAAGCAAAATGATATTTTAGCATATTTATCAAGTATGCTTACCAACATGATTGGTCCCTGATCAAGCTAGCCAGATTGTTTCAGATGAGACCCAAAGAACCAAACAGCAGACCCACCCAAAGTCTCTGGTCCATGCAGTGAGGAACTGAATAAACCACTTTCTAAGAACTAAATTAAGGGGAAATTTGTTACACAGCAATTGCTCAGTGATATAACTTCCTAATCTAAAATTCAGTAAGCCAAACACTAGCATTATTCATACTGAAAGCAGAGAACACATTTTCCAAGCCTGTTTCTGACCAACAGGGGATGTAAAGCATCCAGTGTTATCTTCTTAATGGTCTGCTGAGTGCTTCATATATCACCTATACCAACCACTGTGTGGACCACTGACATCCTATGCCATTGTTATTTTGTCTGGTAAGAACATCTTTAAAATTCAGTCCAGATGGACTCAGTGGCTGGCTCTTTGATTACCTCCTCCTAGAGAGGTGGCTTTACTGGGCCACAGAGAAAGAGGATCCAGACAGTCCTGATGAGACTTGATAGGCTAGGGTCAGATAGTAGGGGAGGAGGATCTCCCCTATTAGTGGACTAGGGGAGGGACATATATGTTTCAGCTCCCTCACCTTTTTTTTTTTTTATGACAGTCATGAACTCTAAAAGTAGAATAGCACCATTTTTTTGTTGCTGTGTCTTTGACCTTGAACACTCAAACTACTTGATTGGTGTTCTGGTATGTCAGAACTCATTTTTCTGCATTCCAAGGCAGAATGCAGTTGTGTGACATAGCTCCGATAGGATGTCTTGCACTACAGAAGCTTCCGCGGCTTCTGTGAAAGAAGTCATTTGTTTCTGTTGGAGGTGGGTATCTCTCACTAGATTTGTGATCTTTTTTTGTGTTGCCCTTCCTTGCATGAAGGCTTTGTACAGGTGGTGACGAGATGGCTGTTGGGAGCCAGAGTCTCCCGTGTGGTTTGCTGAGTGGGGTTTCCCGAGGAACATCAGATGGTGTTACTACAAGAAAGACAAGTAGAGAGGCAACAGCACCTACCCTTAGAGATGATGCTTTCAGATTTACTGTGTGTTAGTCACCTGGAGGAAACCCTTGCCAACAATGATTTTCATAGTTTCAGGAGCGACCTGAGCATCAGTATTAATTTAAACAAAGTAGTTCTAACACACAGCCGAGGCAGAGATTTACTGTTAAATTAGGGGTATTGATAACTAATTATGCCTTAACCCTGGTGTGCCTGGTAAGGTTATAGATAACTCTGAAAGAGTAGTTTTCCACTCTGGTGGAAGCCACGGGTCAGTGTGGTGCACGGTGCGCAGGCGTGGATTCAGGTAGGAAGGCAGCAATGTTAATGGCCCTTAATCTAAAGTGTTGGCAACCACATTCTGTGAACACAAACTGCCAGCCTCCATGGCAACTCTTCAAATATGAAGGATTTTTATTCCTGAAAGCTGAAGGACACACAATGACACTCTCAATTACAGACCTTAAAGGGCACATTAGCTTTGGTCAGAGGCTGCATCCCCCACCTCTTTCCCTCCTTCCGGTTCCGTCCCCCGGTGTAAATGGACAAAGCTTCTGGAATGGACGACCATTCGGCCTGTGGAGCTCCGACCTGGTCATTGGAGTGGGTGGAGCGTCCCGGGTCTGTGGCTGCGAGGTGGTGGAGTGTTTTTTTCTCTCAGCTCGTTGGAGGACTGGATTCTCCTCATCGCTAAGAGGGAAAGTTCTGGCCAATCACAAGAAGCCAACTGGAGAGTGCGACTGTGAGGATGAGATGGCAAAAATCTGTTCTTGTTGCCGCAGGAGACACACCTCTTGGTTGCGCAGAGATGCCCCAGAAACTAGTCAAGCTGGCACTGGCAGCTGTGACAATCCCGGGGTGCGTGGGGGAGGGGAGTGTTTGAGGCTGCAGCTACCTGGGGCTCCGCACTCAGAATTCTTTGTTTTTCCAGACTGAAGTTGAACTCTGGGCCTAATGTGGGAGTGGGGGTTCTATTAGCATTTTAACCCGTGAGAAATGAAGTGAAAAACCTAAGAAAAGGCTAAAGGGAAAGAAAGGGGTTGGAAATTCCACCCCTTCCCTGTGATTCTTGACCTCATTCCTCCCCGAACCTCAGTTTCCTAGCCGGTAAAATGGGCACTAGATGCTTTCTCAAACTCTTTCAGACATGAGACTTGGAGGTTACCGGGCATGCAAAGATCACTAGTCTGTTTGCCTTACAATCAAGTGGTATTTAGGGGACCACATTTGAGCCTTATCGTATTTTATGAACAAAAGACTTTAATCTGGTCCTTTTCTTCCTTCTGAAAACCTTGGCTTTGATTTCAGTCACTTAAGGCTTGGGAGGAACCCCCACTGCTACCCAAGATTTTAGTTTCTCAGGGTTTATGCTCATGTACAGATTAGGAGTGTCCGAGTTCCCTTCCGGTAGTTTTGTTTTTTATCTTTTCCTGCCCTCTGCTCCCCCCACCCCTCCTTCTTTCCTTCCTTCCTCTCACTGCTGTTTACTGGTCTCCCAAGTTATGATGACATTCCGGGCACCTTGCCAAATGCGAGGGCCCCTTGAATCCATCTGGGGGTGGCTTAGAAGTCTCTGGTCTAAGGGAATCTCCGGGGGCAGAAGTAGAAATAAACAGAGTGACAAGGCAGTGACAGCACAGCGCCCCGAGGACTCCCGCGGAAATACGCACAGGCTGTTTGGAAAGCGGGTGGCGGCCCTGACCCAGGGGATGCCGCAACGCGCCTCCGCCACAGCTTGCGGGGGCCGGAGTTGAGGCTCCAGCGCCCCGCAGACGCAGTGACTCAGGAGGCCGCCCGCCCGCCCGCGTCTCCCGGCCACCCGCGCACTGCGGCACCGGGGACACAGTCCCTCCGCCCACGGCGCTGAGCTGTGTCCCAGGCGATCCCCTCCCCCTCCTCCACCGGCTTGCCCGGGCTGTGCCACCCCCACTTGGCGTCCTCAGAGACGGCTGCGGGGGTGGGGTTGGGGACTCGGGGAGGGTTGTGGGGCCAGCTCCAAGATTGCTCTGCACCAGAAGAGCTGCGGGAGGGAAAGGGAAAGACTGGACCGTTGGAATGACTCAGGGTTTTTGAAGCAGCTAAGCCACAGCAGAGGCTTCATTCCAGGATGGCGGAAAGCAAGCAAGACTCCTTGAGAGTTTCTGGCCTTAAATACAGGCTCCTGCCCAGAGTCCCAGCTTGAATTCTGCAGGAGTGTAAAAATGCACTCATAATTTATAGATCTAAAACTATCGGTATTACTCAGAAAAAGGAAATAGGGTCTGGAGGCTTTGAGTATCCTCAAAATAACCATTTTGCTGCGTTCTTCAACCTCACTGGCATTGCCAGTCAGGGTCGGATCAGTCCAAAGGGCATGTCTCAAGCAAGAATGATTATCTCCCACCTCCGGGACCCATAGATGCTCCTGCTAGGACTGAGCTAAAGAGGCCTTTCCCCCTCCTGAGTGGAAGCCTCCCGGGATCTCAATGTGCTTTCGCTTCAAGCTAGATGGTGGGTGACACTTTGAGGCTCCTAGTCCTGCCTCAGAGAGAGGCAGTGGGAACCTTCCTGCTTCTCTAGGCCAATCCAGCTGCCTTCCTGGAAAGGACAAGGCTGTTGGTTCTTCATACATCAGTCATGGTCACACTGGAAGCTAAGATAGACCTTAATTTTTGCCTCAGATATCTTCATTTCCAAAGTTGTTGCTAAGCTGAGAAGACCCTCCCGTGATGGCCACCTGCCATTTCTCATCCTCTGGTCTATCTGCCCTCCCTCTACTCTAGCCAGGCTGGCTTTCCTGTTTCTTAAACGAACTGAGAACCTCTGCCTCTGGCTCTTCAGGTATGCTGTTCTTCCCGCAGGTGAAGTTAGCCCGAGATGCTTCAGAGACCATCCTATCTGAAATAGGTAGTGTCCATGACAGCTGTGCTGCTTGTCTTCCTTTTTGCATTCACTACATTATGCATTATTGTTCTGTGGAGAATACATGTCCTCTAAAGCAGGAGCTGGGATCAAGGGCTTTATCTTGTGAATTGTTCTCGTGCCCATGGCTGGCACATCATGAGTGTTGAAAACATATGTGAGGAAAGAACAAGACAAGGCTAGGCCATGAGCTTGCTCTACTTTATACTTTAATGGTCCCTTCCCAGAACATCTGTGTCGTCTCACAGCATTAGTTGGCTAGAAAAGATCTTGAAACGAAGTCAGATTAGATCATGGCCACTGATCAAGGTGAGCATCTAAATACGATGTAGAGTTTAGGATTTCCCAATCTCTCTGTAAGCTCAAATGCCCCATCTCTTTGGAATGTAAATATTTTAAGTAGTTAGTTCAAATAGTTGTTGGTATGCCCACAATATAACCAGTGTTGTCTCTATATATTTTCTTTCTCCACTTTTCAAGGCTTGGCTGGAGACCAACATTTATAAGCCTTATGGACTTCCTACTGTAGCTTATTCAACCCACTAAGCTACTGTAGGAAGAGCAGATCCTGCCAGTTGACCACAGATTCATATAAGATTTATTCTGGCGTGTTGCAATGTGACTGCCACTCATCTGGGCAAGAAGAGCCTTGTAGGCAGTCATTTCTCTTCCTGTCAGTTTTTCACCATACCAACTAGTTCCTTTTCTTAGCAATTTTCTTTCCTATAGTTGATTCTTAGGCAGAATGCCTAAGAATTGCAGCGATACTAGTGTTTTTAAAAATAGCATGATGTGAAGAAATAACAGCAAAACTGGGTTTAAGTCTTGGCTGCTTTATACATCAGCAGGGGTTGCTTCTTTTTACTCTGAGCCCTCATTTGAACAGCTGGAGTCCTATTAGTCTCCTGCTTCCTGAGACCACCAGTGTGAGGGGCAAAAGAATTAGTGCAGAATAAGGTGTTTTGTATGTGTCAGCACTGGGTGGTTACTCCAGCAACCAGCATACTGCTGTGTGTATGTGTGTGTGTAAAACACTGAGAACAAAATCCCACCTTTCTGGAGCTGTGCTCAGACTGGGGGCTGTGTATAAACACAGTCCAGTAAGGGATATTAAGAAAAGGACTGAAAAACAAATGGAAGATCTATAGGCATCAGGAGTTAGGTCTAAAATGAGCTGTGCCAGAGATTAAAGAGGAAATGAGATCAGAGAACACATTGGGAGATTGGTGATTTTTGAACCGTAGGTCTGGAGCAAGGACAGGTTGGAGGAGGCAGACAGATGGTTTTGATCCAACTGAGATGAAATAGAGTAGAAATATGAAAAGTGGGTAGAGCAAGGGCTGTTCACTTACTTGTTCTCTTATCTCTTCACCCAGTGCTTACTAGGCATGTTTAGGCATAATATTCTTCCATATCCTCCAGGAAGGTTTCCAGAGAACAAGCCCTTCTTATAAGTGGGTAGGTATCTGGACATTCTTCTCCAACCCTAGCTTGAGAGTTGCTTCAAGAACCACTGAAACAGCCAAAAAATCACATCATTCTTGATTGGTTAAAGTTTATTGCAAATTTCTTAGGAGGCAAAAGAACTGGGTTTCTTGAGACATTGGAAATTATAGTACAGTCAGCGAAACTGAAATGGCAACCATATCCAGCACTGAGTCCAAACCTTTTGTCACCCATATATTCAATACCTGCTGGATGTCTTCTAACAGGTGGCAGCATTTGCATTGTCTTTCTTCATTACCAATCATCTAGGAGATGGACATCTTGTTATTTGTAGCACATCCAGCATCAGGCCACTAGGCAAAGAAGTATGTGAAGAATTTCTAGTTACTGTGTTTTCTCTAACTGGACAACATAAAATATCTGTTGAATGTTCAATAATTTTAGTCACACCTTTAATGTTCATTCTGCATCTTATAGTGTTCTATTTTCTGGTTGCCACTGCCTTTCCTTGATTTTTATTCCCTAATTTTAGATTTTCATAATTCTTTGATGATACTGATCCTGACATTGAACACCTTGATAATCTGTAACTTCGGAGGTAGATCAGAGCCTGTAAAGAAATAGTAATCCCAAGGTCATTGAATGATAGGCAAGAAGATAAAAAAAAAAGTAGTGATCCTATCAGTCAGCTATTGCTGTTTAACATAACAGCCCAGAAGTAATAGCTTATAGCAGCAGAAGGGCAAAGTCATGCAACTCCATTTCATCCATTATATCACACAGGCTAAGAATTCATTCAATGAAGCAGATTTCAGTTCCACAGCTATCTGAATGAAAGGGTAATACTTTCACTTCTCACTTGAGAAGAACTACAAAAGATCATGAATAGGGAGAGATTAAGAGCTAGCACAAATGAGGTATAAATAGAAACCCACTGCCTTCTTTTGAATGTTTCCAGAATATGGGGCTATTGCCTTGTTCTACAGGCTAGTGTAGCGACTTCCTGAAATCAGACCATATGTAGGTTAGGCTGTTCTAGAACAAGTTTTAATTTTTCCCCAGTAAAGACCTCTTTGGCTGGTGGCTCACTAGTAAAAGCCAGGTCAGATTCATTACTGGAGAGAATCAAAAGAACTAGAGTTAAAGTCACCATGATATAATTCACCACCTGTGTTTCCATGAGTGGTCATTTACCCTCTTTGAGTCTTTCAGAGTTGCAATAAAAATAAAATCAAATACGATTCTGAGTATGAAAGGTTTCTGTATACTGGGCATCACTGAATAAATAAGACAGAATTACTGGACAGAGAACTCAGGGCCTGTGATGAGTAGTGTTTATGTTCAGGATTTGTGGAATCCATCTGCTTCATTAACTCTCATTTGTTAAAGGGCTTGCATTACTCTTAGGACTTGACTGCCTTGTTTTGGGGCAGCCAAGATTAAAATAGAAAGTATTTGGAGTTGGTGGTAGGATCACCAGGGTGGAATTAGTGGTAAAGGGCCAGGAAAAGCTGAAAACACCAAGGAACAAGTGCTGGGCATACAAAAGGGCAAACTCAAGCAATCTCACTTCTATTCTTGTTCTTCTGGTAACTAATTCTGCCTCACAGACTCTCCAGGATATGACAGCACATCTTTTGTTTCAGATTTCACTTATGTCTTCACATTACTTTCTAGTGGTTTCTCTGGAGGTCGGAGCATGCCATAGAGGCCAGTGTTAACAAGCAATGATGTACAGCTTCCAGAAGAGCCTTGTGTTTTCCTTTGCTTAGTTTTTATTTCACTTATGAAAATCTTAATTTTCATGAATCCATCTAAAATACATAGTTATTTAACAACCTCAGGAGCTACATCATACATATTCATATCTGAAGTGCCATCTGTTCCATCTTTTGGAGAGAGTCAGTTCCTAAGTGAGGACCATCCAACCTCATTCAGGAGGTAGCCTGGGGAGTCCATATGGCTTCTGGCAATTTCCTGGTCACATCAGAACCCAGGCTAAGGCCCAGAAGTGGCCTGAGATTACAGATAAGCATCAAACCAAATGGACTGCACTATAATTTGACTTTTCAGCCTAAGAGAGAAAGAGAAGGCATGAATGTTTTTACAGTACGCAAGTGACAAAATTCATTATGTGGAAAGATTTCTTCCCAGTTTAACTATCTAGGTAAGGCCAGTAATAGAACCTTAGTTTTTTTCCCTCTCTTTTTCTTTTTAGATTATTTTAATTTTAGTTGTTTTCTTCACAATTTATTCATTATATATCCCAATTGAAGACCCCTCCCTCAAGTACCCCCATTCCTACTCCCACACCCTCTTCCCTGCAATCCCCTTCCCCTAGTCCACTGAAAGGGGGAGTTCTCCACTATTGCTATCTGCCCATAGCTTGTTAAGTCTCATCAGGACTGCCAGGGTCCTCTTCCTCTGTGGTCTGGCAAGGCTGCATCATCAGGAACAAGCAATCAAAGAACAGTCAACTGAGTTCATGATAGAGGCAGCCCCTGCTCCCCTCCACATGGAGACTGATCCACATGGAGACTGAGCTACCAATCAGCCCCATCTGAAAAGGGGGTCTAGGTCCTCTCCATACATGGTTCTCCATTGGTGCAACAGTCTCTGCAAGACCCTCTGGGCACAGATCTTTTAGTTTTGTTGGTCTTTTTGTGGGGCTCCTGTACCCTCCATGTAACCTCTATTTCCACTCCTTTCTTCCTCCCTAAGATTCCCTGTGCCCTGCCCAAAGATTGGCCTTGAGTCTCAGCATCTACTTTGATCCCCTGTTGGGTGAATCATTTCAGAGGACCCTCAATAGTAAGTTTCCATCCAGTTTCCTCTCTTCCACCGCTTCTGGTGTCTATCCTGTTTGCCATTCTGAATGAGATTTAAGTGTCTTCCTTAGGGCCCTCCTTAGGTCGATAGACGGCTACCTTATATTATAGGCTAATATTTACTTATAAGTGAGTATATACCGTGCCTCACTGTTGTAAGTGATGATTAATATTTACTATTGATATATCATCTGGTAATGCCACTGTTAATCCTAAACAGCTGTATAACCAAATCACCACACAGAGCTGGGTTTATTTAGTTAGCCTAGAACACAATGCTGGGGAATAGTTACTCCCTCCTAAACCTCCAAGCCCTCATAGTTTCCTAACATTTAGTTTCCCACATTATACTTGCTTTTTGGTGAAATATTATGTCCAGTCCATCTCCACGTAGTTCCAAGATCTCTCCTCCAGCTCTCTCCTAGCTCTCTCTTGCCTTTTCTCCTCCCATTCATTTCCTGCCCTCTCCCTCTTCCTCTCTTTCCTGTCCTCTGGCTCCTCCTGGCTCAACATTGTGGCTAGTTGCTTTATTTTGGCCTGTTTAAAATAAAGTTGAGACAGGATGCTTAGAATGAGTATCACAATTCACTGTCTGGATTGAAACCGGGGGGGGGGGGAGAATTAGCATTTGAATGAACAAGGATAAGGAGTATACAATTCAAAAGAACATTATACCAACACCTCTCTTTCTGTTTCTGGGTTACCTCACTCAGTACGATCTCTTCTAGTTCCATCCATTTGCTTGCAAATTTCATGATTTCCTTGTTTTTAATAGATGAGTAGTATTCCATTGTGTTTATGCACCACAATTTCTGTATCCATTCCTCATTTGAGGGACATCTAGGTTGTATCCATATTTGGCTATTATAAATAAAGCTACTATGAACATAGTTGAGCAAATGTCCTTATTGAATGGTGGGCAATCTTTTGGGTATATGCCCAGGAGTGGTATAGCTAGATCTTGAGGTAATGCTATTTCCAATTTTCTGAGAAAGCACCAGATTGATTTCCAAAGTAGTTGTACAAGTTTGCACTCCCACCAGCAATGGAGGAGGGTTCCCCTTTAGCCACATCCTCTCCAGCATGTGTTGTCAATTGAGTTTTTTATCTTAGCCATTCTGATGGGTGTAAGGTGAAATCTCAGAGTTATTTTGATTTGCATTTCCCTGATAACTAAGAATATTGAATATTTTTTAAGTGTTTCTCTACCATTTGATATTCCTCTGTTGAGAATTCTCTGGTTAGCTCTGTACCATACTTTTTAATTGGATTATTCAGTTTGTTAGTGTCAAATTTATTGAGTTCTTTATATATTCTGGATATTAGTCCTTTATTGGATTTAGGGTTGGTAAAGGTCTTTTCCCAGTCTATAGGCTGTTGATTTGCTTTGTTGACATTGTCCTTTGCTTTACAGAAGCTTTTTAGTTTCATGAGGTCCCATTTATTAATTGTAGATCTTAGAGCCTGAACTGTTGGTGTTCTGTTCAGGAAATTGTCTCCTGTGCCAATGAGTTGGAGGCTCTTCCCACTTTTTCTTCCAGCAGATTTAGTGTGTCTGGTTTTACTTTGAGGTCTTTGATCCACTTTGACTTTAATTTTGTTCAGGGTGATAAATATGGCCCTATTTGTATTTTTCTACATGTGGACTTCCAGTTTGTTGAAGATGCTATCTTTTTTCCATTGTATGGTTTTGGCATCTTTGTAAAAAATCAGGTGTCCATAAGTGTGTGGTTTTATTTCTGGGTCTTCTGTTTGATTCCATTGATCCACCAGTCTGTTCCTATGCCAGTACCATGCAGTTTTTATTACTGTTGCTCTATAGTAAAACTTGAGTTCAGGGATGGAGATCTCTCCAGAATATCTTTTATTGTAGAGGATTGCTTTTGCTATTCTGGGTTTCTTGTTTTTCCATACGAAGTTGAGATTTTTTTTTCAAGTTCTGTAAAGAATTGTGTTGGTAATTTGATGGGAATTGCATTGAATCTGTAGATTGCTTTTGGTAAGATGACCATTTTTATTATGTTAATCCTGCCAAGCCATGAGAATGAGAGAGCTTTCTGTCTCCTGATATCTTCTTCTAATTCTTTCTTTAGAGACTTGAAGATTTTTCCTAAAAGTCTTTGACTTGCTTGGTTGGAGTTACACCAAGATTCTTTATGTCTTTTGTGGCAATTGTGAAGGGTATTGTTTCCCTAATTTCTTTCTCAATCTTTTTTTCTTTTGTATATAGGAGAGCTACTTATTTTTTTTTTTTTTTGAGTTAATTTTGTATCCAGCCACATGGCTTAAGGTGTTTATCAGCTGTAGGAGTTCCCTGGTAGAATTTTTGGGGTTACTCATGTATACTATCATATCAAATAGTGATACTTTGACTTCTTTTTTTTTCTGATTTGAATCACCTTTACCTCCTTTAATTGTCATATTGCTCTAGCAAGGACTTCAAGAACTATGTTGAAGAGATATGGAGAGAGTGTCCAGCCTTGCCTTGTCCCTGATTTCAGTGAGATTGATTTCTCTTCATTCAGTTTGATGTTCGCTGTAGGGTTGCTGTATTGCCTTTACTATGTTTAGGTATGTGCCTTGTATCCCTGATCTCTCTAAACCTTAAACATGAACGAGTGTTGGACTTTATCAAATGTGCTTTCAGTGCCTAAGGAGATGATTTTTTCTTTCAGTTTGTTTATATGGTGGATTACATTGATGGACTTCCATATACTGAACCACCCCTGCATTCCTGGGATGAAGCCTACTTGGTCATAGTGGATGATATCTTTGATGTGTTCTTGGATTCGGTTTGTAAATATTTTGTTGAGTATTTTTGCATTAATGTTTATAAGGGAGATTGGCCTGAAATTCTTTCTTTGTTGAGTCTTTATGAGGTTTAGGTGGCAAGGTGACTGTGGCTTAGTAGAATGAGTTTGGTAATGTTCCTTCTGTTTTTAATTTTGTGGAATAGTTTGAAGAGAACTGGAGTTAGCTCTTCTTGGAAGGTCTGGTAGAATTCTGTGCTGAAAACATCTGGCCTTGGGCTTTTATTGGATAGGAGACACTTGATGATTGCGGCTTCTTCCTTAGGGAATATATTTATTTAATTTATTTATCTGGTCTTGATTCAGCTTTGGTAAGTGGAATCGATCAAGAAAATTGTCCATTTCCTTTATATTTTCAAATTTTGTGGCTTATAGGCTTTTGAAGTAAGACCTAATGATTGGATTTCCTCAGTGTCTGTTGCTATGTCTCCCTTTTCATTTTTTCTTGATTTGGAGAGTGTTTCTCTGCCTTTTAGTTAGTTTGGCTAAGGGTTTGTCTATCTTGTTGATTTTCTCAAAGAACCAGCTCTTGGTTTCATTGATTCTTTGAATTGTTTTATTTGTTTCTAATTTATTGGTTTCAGCCCTGAGCTTGATTATTTCCAGCTGTTTACTCCTCTTTGGTGTGTCTGCTTCTTTTTTTTCTAGGGCTTTTAGGTGAGCCATTAAGTTGCTTGCATGAGATGTTTCGAATTTCTTCTTGAAGGCACTTAGTGCTATGAACGTTGTTCTTAGCACTGCTTTCATCGTTTCCCATAAGTTTGGGAATGTTGTGCCTTCATTTTAATTTCATTTCATTGAATTCTAGGAATACTTTAATTTCTTTCTCTATTTCTTCCTTGACCCAGCTGTCATTGAGTAGTAGCAAGTTGTTCAGTTTCCATGTGTGTGTAGGCTTTTTGCTACTTCTGTTGTTGGTGAGGTCCAGCTTTAGTCCATGATGATCAGATAGGATACAAGGGATTATTTCAATCTTCTTGTATCTGTTGAGGCTCACTTTGTGACCAACCATATGGTCTATTTTGGAGAAGGTTCCATGAGGTACTGAGAAGGTAAATTCTTTTGTGTTTGGGTGTAAGGTTCTGTAGATGTCTGTTAGGTCCATTTGATTTATGACCTCTGTTAGAGACATTGTTTCTTTGTTTAATTTCTGTTTTGTTGACTTGTCTTTTGTTAAGAGTAGGGTGTTAAAGTCTCCCACTATTAATGTGTGGGGATCTATGTGTGGTTTAAGTTTGATTAATGTTTCTTTTACAAATGTGGGTGCCCTTTTATTTGGGATATAGATGTTCAGAATTGTGATGTCTTCTCAGTGAAATTTTCCTGTGATGAGTATGAAGTGACCTTCCCCATCTGTTTTGATTTATTTTGGTTGAAATTCTATTATGTATTAGAATGGCTACTCTTGCTTGTTTCTTGGGTCCATTTGCTTGGAAAACTGCCTTCTAGCCCTTTACTCTCAGGTAATGTCTATCTTTGTGACTTAGGTGGGTTTCATGTATGCAACAGATTGTTGGGTTTTGTTTACGCATCTATTCTGTTAGTCTGTGTCTTTGTATTGGAGAGTTGAGTCAATAGATATTGAGAGAGATTAATGACCAGTAACTGTTAGATCCTTTGATTTTGATGTTGATTGTGGTAGTGTGTTTGTGTGCTTGGCTATTTTTAGTTTTGCTGTGGTGCGGTAATTTATTTCCTGTGTTTCTTTTGTTTCCTGTGTTGTTCCTGTGTTTCCAAATAGTTAGCTTACTTGGGTTGTATTTTTCATACTAGTATCTTCTCTAAGCCTGGATTTGTGGGTAGGCGTTGTTTAAATCTGCTTTTGTCATTGAATATCTTGTTTTCTCCATCTATGATGATTGAGAGTTTTGTTGGGTATAGTAGCCTGCGCTGACATCTGTGTTCTCTTAGGGTCTGCATGATATTACTTCAGGCCCTTCTGGATTTCATAGTCTCTGTTGAGAATTCAGGTGTGATTCTGATGGGTTTGCCATTATGCATTACTTGGCTATTTTCTGTTGTAGCTTTTAGTATCTTTTCTTTGTTCTATATACTTACTGCTTTGATTATTATGTGGCAGAAGGATTTTCTTTTTTGGTATAATCTATTGGGTGTTCTGTAGGCCTCTTGTATGTTTATAGGCCTCTCCTTTAAATTGGGGAAATTTTCTTCTATGATTTTGCTGAAAATATTTTCTGGGCCTTAGAGAGGGGAATCTTCTTTTTCCTCCATTCCCATTATTCTTAGGTTTTGTCTTTTCATGTTGTCTTGTATTTCTTGGATGGTTTGTGTTAGGAATATTTTTTAGATTTAATATTTTCTTTGACAGATACATCAATTTATTCCACTGTATCTTCCATGCCTGAGATTCTTTCTTCTACCTCTTGTAGTCTGCTTACCTCTGTAATTCCTGCTTTCTTCCCTAAATTCACCTTTTCCATGATTTCCTCTTGATGGACTCCAGAGGTGGGGAGACCCTACGTTCCTTGGGATAGATACCAGACCCCAATAACCCACAAAAACAGAGCTTGTTGCAAACAGCAAGAGGTGTTTTACTAGTAGCCGGCATGCCAGGGCTCTGCACACAGCTCCCACGCAAGGAGGTGGTACAGACCTCTGAGCAGCAGAATCACAGAGTTTATAAAGGCAAAAACCTCAAAACAGGAGGGGGGTCTAGGGGTAAGGGATTTTTCTAACAGGGCAGTCAGTGATTGGCTGTGCCCAGGTATGGTGACTAGGGGATGGTTAGGGACTCTCTCAGTCCAGGAACAAAGAAGGGTGTTTAGGGCCAAGTTAAAATTTTCTACTCTTACATTCCCCCCTTCTTCTAGTAACTGTTTCAGTCATGAAGCAGCTGTGGGGTGAAGGTTTTTCTTGGGGTCCCCCTGCCCCACCCTTGCTTTAGCATTTCAGCCTGTAAGGTGAGATTTCGGCCGAAGGTCCATCTTCTGGAGCTTTTTCAGTGCTGATAATTGGACCATTGGCATCAGGGGCTAGGGAGGCTGAAATGCTAGTCAAAGGCTGGACATTGGGGCAGTCTCAAGCATCTGGTTAGTTGATCCAATTGAAGACATGGGGAGTGATCTTGTCAGCTTTTAGCAAGTCCAAATTTTAGCTCACAGTCCATAGCTGATCCAGGGATAAAGTCAACCAGGTGAAAATCTGAAACAAATTTAGACTAGAGACAGAAGTTAAGATTTATCTGTTAAATGGGAAGTGAGGAATCCCAAAATCAGGAACAATTGCTCTGGGATTCTTTGGAGCTATGCCGGATTTAGGTCTCATGACTTTTGATTGCCTGAAACTCATGAATTTTTTGGTACACAAAAGGAAATATATATTTTAAAAAGTCAGAAAAGTAACATATTAGCAAATCTAATATAACAACATTTTGAGAGTAACAAGTAAAACTATATCCAATGGAATGAGCATCATTTTTTTCTGTTTTATATATATATATATATATATATACATATATATATTATATATATTATATATAACTTAACTGTGTCCACAGTATGAAACTCTAACACTTTAACTGTGGTCCCTGTTGGTTATCAGCCACCAATGGAGGTTGGCCACTTTTTGTACACTTAGTATTTACTTTTAGCTTGCATCTTTATTACACACTGGAAAGTTAGGCAAAAATATATTTACTGATAGACCCTGGATGCTCAGACTTTTTTTTAACAAAATAGGTAGAATTTATATTTATGTATTTTAAAAATATTTATTTAGACTCTCTAATCTTTTTTTTGCATTTACCAAACCTGAAACATTTAGACCAAATAACACTCTATATTTTTATAACTTAGACTTTTATATTTTTCTTAAGACACAGGCAACTGACATGAAGCCTGTGAACAAGGCAAAACTGTTTTTTTTTTTTTTAAATAAGAGATCTAGTACCTAGTAGTTCTAACTAGCTAATGAGATGACAGTGGCTCTAATTGTCTGCTCTCTAGCTGAAAAGCTACCATTAACTTAACATAGCAGTCAAGGTGATCAGAGACCTGAGAAGGATAAATTATAACTTAAATAAATAATTTATGTACCAATCAAAATGACAGAGATGACTAGTTAGTCCATCAGCTAGACAGTATCCCTGGCTCCTGTGGTCTCATGGCATCATGAGCAGAGGCGGTCCAGCTAGGCACAGATGAGAGACCATTTCTGTGGAAAGAGGGACACAAGAGAGATTGATCTCACCTTGCCTCTCACAATGTGAAACAATGGCTCTCCAGGTGTCCACGGCTTTGTCCACAGGTTAGGCTGGGCCCTAGCAGTGGGCCAGTTGAGGCAGTATTGCCCAGTGGTTAGCATACTACAATCCAGAGTTGCAGTCATCTGTCATTGTGCCCAAATCTTCTTGGAGATCTTGGGGAGCTACTGCCAGGATTTTGGAACTCTCTGTGGCAATAAGCTTACACATGTTAAAATGCCATATTCATCAGATCTCTGACAAGCCTGAGGGCCACCATGTTTATCTTTGTCATCTGCTCTAAACTGTGTCCTATAAAACAGAATGTTATAATCTTTAATTTTGGCATATTTTTAGATGTATATTTTAGAACTATATTTTAAGTAGATCTACATAGGCAAGCTTTATAGCTACCTATTTTAGGCTTAACCTTAAAAAAACCTCAACAAAGAGACTAGGTAAATCTTAACATTTTAACCAACTGCAGTTGTTAACATAACTTTAAAACTGCTCTTTCTGATCTAAAATCAAAGCAAACCTTTTAATCAGATACAGTTTATAGAGAGGCTAGCAAATCTTGCTGATCTTACCAATTGTATTGAAATTTGAACATCAAAAAGCTTTGCACTTAGCACTAATCAGAGGACTGAACATAACTGATAGACCTAAACAAAGATGTTGGCAAAACTTATGGCTTTATTTTCTTTATCTCTGAACCAGCATGGCACCTGGCCACTATGTAGTTACTGATGGCACTGTTACCTCTCATGGTACAGCAGAACTCTCTGGCTCCTTATACATACATGCACTAACCTTCTGCAACATTCTATATACCTTCAGGTTTCTAGCTTTGTTTTTCTGGCTTAACCAAACATTCTTACTTTAGAAAATATCTCTTGCTCTCTCTCTTGTTTTTTAGACAACATAAAAACTCCCATCAAAATCTTTTCTGTAGCAGATATGGTCTAAGGTCACATGAACAAACTCTAAATAATGTGGAACAAGTTTTAAGGAACTTGGTGAAACTTTTTTTTCTCTGTCTCAAGGTGCAGACCAGGGTGGAAACATGTTTTTCAATAAACAAAGCAGCTTAACAATTAAACAGCTCTTTACAAGATACACTGTGAAAACTGCAATTTTTTCAATTAGCTCAAACCGTATGGCTTGGTTTCATTTAGTAAAACTAATAAAATAAATACTAAAGTATTTTTGTCTTTTTTATAGGATTGAGACCAAGATTATCATCTAATATTAAAACAAAGTACTATTTGGTAGGAGAGAAATTATAAAGTATAATCAAAACTAGAAGTGAAATTTTAAAAGTCAAAACTAGATTTTGAAACCTGAATTTACCAGTGCAAACAATTTGATTTTTTAAAACCAATACCAATGTAAACTGAGACTCATCTGTAATTTTTGATCCACTCCATGTGGCTATCCCAAAATGGCAGACTCATTTCATACCACACAGGAATCTTAAGATGGTGGTCCTATTACCCAGGTGGCAATCTCAAGATGGTGGTGAGGCATATTACATATGACCTGGAAACCTATATTGTTGTTACTTTAAACATATGCATTTATAGACCTTATAAACACATAGGCATATATATATATATGTATGTATATATATTCTAAATAAGTTTGAATTTAACCTTAAACATACCCAATTATTAACCATTTAAGATCAGTTGAAATTATCATATAATGGTCACATATTTAAACAGATGGAATAAACTCTTTTTGTTGGACTTAGCTGCAATCTTAACCATTACAGTCAAGTGTAGTTACCTTCTACTCTGCGGAGGAGCAATTAACTTAGGCTCCCTGGATAGAAGAGGAGGAGGGGGAGTGAGCTCTAGCTGGACCCGCTCCAAGTCTCTCCTGCTCGGGAAGCAGCAGAGGTGGTGGGGGATCCAGGCAGCTCTGCCTGATGACTCCCATGCAGCCAGCTGAGCCCCAGCTCTGTGGCAGCCGGATCCATGCATCTCCCCAGCCACCCACAAGCACTCCTGCCACATGTGGGACTTCCCCACGCCGCAGTGGTCTCCCTTTGAGACCAGCAGCAGTCCCTAGCAGATCGCAGCACAGAGCTCCAAAGTCAGAACTAGACTTTTTTACAGAACTGGACTCCATCCAAGTCCACCAGATAGGAGGCATCCGAGTGTCCTCGGCCCCCCTGACCCCCTGGATTGTCCTCCAGGGTTACGACCTGTGGTCCTCTGGGCACATTTGTCGACCACCGCTCATGACTTCAGCAAGTCACCCGAGCAGTCGCAAACTGAAAGTGCACAAACTGAAAGCACATTGAAACAGACAACACAGACAGCACAGAGACAAACATTTGGTGCCTTTTCTCACCTCCAAGGTTGAATTTGTGGGTCAGGCATCTGCGATCATCCCGGACGAGCCTCCAAATGTTGGACTCCTGAGGTGGGAGGCCCTCCGTTCCTTGGGATAGATACCAGACCCCAATAACCCACAAAGACAAGAGCTTGTTGCAAACAGCAAAAGGTGTTTTACTAATAGCTGGCATGCCAGGGCTCTGCACACAGCTCCCACGCAAAGGGGTGGTACAGACCTCTGAGCAGCAGAATCACAGAGTTTATAAAGGCTAAAACCTCAAAACAGGAGGGGGGTCTAGGGGTAAGGGATTTTTCTAACAGGGCAGTCAGTGATTGGCTGTGCCCAGGTATGGTGACTAGGGGATGGTTAGGGACTGTCTCGGTCCAGGAACAAAGAAGAGTGTTTAGGGCCAAGTTAAATTTTTCTACTCTTACACTCTGCTTGTGTTTTCTTTAATTTTTTCAATTCTATCTTAAGATCTTGAACTATTTTGTTGAATTTCTTCACATGTGTGACTGAATTATCTGGCTTTTCCTTCAGTTCCTTTACCTGTTTGTTTGAACTTTCCTCTATTTCTTTTATTGATTTAATTATTTCCTCTCTAAAGACCACAAAGTGTTTTGGATGCATCTTCCTGTGTTTCTTTACAGATAGACATAATATGATATCTTCCTCTATTTCTTTATTAATTTTATTTGTTTCTTCCATTATACTCTTTGTAAGCACAGATGTAAGGTCACCTTCTTGAATGCCACTTATGAGGGTATTCAGGGCTTCTTGCCCGTGGAAAACTGGACTCTGACGATTCCATATTGCTTTGGCTTTTGTTGGTTGTGTTTTATACTGGCCTATACCTATACCCATCTGGCTGTCTCAGGTATTGGCTGTTAGTTTCTGGGTCTGCTGGGATCCTGGCAGATGGATAGAGAATCCCATTGGCAGGAAGATGGCTGTTCCTGAAAGAGGCCTCCTCAGCTTGGTGGGTATGGCCACTGAATGGCTGATTCTTCTCAAGGAATTGGCACAGCTCATCTTAAGTGTATGGTCCTGTGGGGTAACTGGGGTTGTTGGTAGTCAGGGGGGCTCTCCTCTTGTCAGAAATCCTGGAGGCAGCTGACCTGCCCCTGGGTCTTTTGCTCTGAATTTAGTGAACTGCTGCTGCTCTTACACTGTTTGCTGGGTGCAGCTCTCTTGAAGAACTGAGGTTTGGTCAGTTTAGCTAGGGAGACAGATTATGCCTTGGAGCAGTGTCTGGGAGCTGATCTGGTGCATGCCAGGCTTCTGTAGGTCTGAGGTTGGACCTCTGTGTCCCAGTACCCAAGAGGTATTCAGTGGAAGGTGAGTGCAGCACTCAGGTGTGTAGCAGGAGACTAGAGCCCAGAGCCTTCAGGGACCTAGGAACCTTTCCAAGGATTAACTGGGTGTCCTGAGGTGGGACCTCCCAACAGAGAAACTCAGTCTCTGGTGTTTTGAGGTCCACAATTCTGTCTGGAATGGTGAGTCAAGCATACAGGCATGTGTCTCTGGGCTGGAGGTTGAGGACCTGCCAGAATCTGGGATCTTTACAGGGACTGTCTGGGTGACCTGAGGTTGGTCAGCCCCCATTGCTTCCTTCACTGTGGGTTTTTCTCTCAACTGGAAAACCCCGGAATTTGTGGAGTCTCTTGTATTGTGGGGCCCACAGTTTAGTGTGGGATGGTGATCACAGCATGCAGGTATGTGTTTCTGGTCTGGATACTGAATGCCTGCTGGGACCTGGGAATGCTTCTGGGGTTTGTCTGGGTGACCTGAGAATGGACCTGATAGCCTCCCACACAGTGGAGTTTCCTCTCACTTTGGAAACACAATCACTGGTGTTTTAGGACCCACAGTTCTGTCTGTTGGTTGCTGTGCAGTCACTGCTGTCCTACTCATCAGACATAGTGTCCTCTCTGCACTGCCATCTTGTATTCCCCCTTTCCTGATTTTTCTAACCTTAGGTTTTCTAAGAAGAAACATCTATATCCATCACGTATGGGTTGAAAAGTAAGTTTAAAATAAAATAACAAAAAATGAAAAATTAAGCCAGTATCAATGAAAGTAGTATGAAGTGGCTATTTAATGGGTAGTGTTTGTGTTCGGGAATGAAGTGCATGTGTATGTGTGTGAGAGAGAGAGAGACAGAGACAGAGAGAGAAGACAGACAGAGACATACACACAGAGGGAGATGGAGAGACAGAGAGATTGAGAGAGAGATATTGAGACTAGAAGGGAGGCATCACAGGAAATAAAACAAATTTAAAGATTAAACTCTAACAATGTGTCAAAGCAGATATTAAGACTCACAACCAAACCATCACCAGAGTGCAGGGAATCATATGAAAAAAAGGGGGAGTTAGTAAGACTTGGCGAGGACAAGAGCTCAAGATCTCCACAAAGACCAAATAGATCAGGGCCCAGGGGTCTTCTATGAGACTGTTTCTCCAACCAAGGACCATGTGTGGATACAAACTATAACCCCTACTCAGATATGGCCCATGATAGCTCAGTACCCAACTTGGTACCCTAGTAAGGTGAACAGTGACTATTTCTGTCATGAACTCAATGGCTGGCTTGTCGACTGCCCCCCCCCCCACCCCTGAGGGAGGAGCAGCCTAACTAGATCCCAGAAGAGGACATTGCAGTCAGTCCTGAAGAGACATGATAAGCTAGGGTCAGAGGGAAGGGGGGGAGGTCCCCCCATCAGTGGACTTTGAGGGGGGCAGGGAGAAGATGAGGGAGGGATGGGGAGAGTGGGAGGGAATGAAGGAGGGGGCTATGGCTGGGATACAAAGTATATAACCTGTGATTAATATAAAAATAAATAAATTACTTAAAAAAAGATTAAACCTATCTATGCCGTTCATATTCCTGGACCAACAAATTAATAATCTTGTTGTCACTGATATTCTTCAAGTGGAAGAACCTGTATAGCTTATTGTCACTGTGGAAGTTTGAGGATTGATAATCAGCATTCTTTACACACTGGATTGCTCATGTGTTTTCTTTTCCTTTTTCTTTTTTTTTCTTTCCTAAAACCTTCCTAACCCTGAACTGTTAGCAAAATTCTAAAAGGAATTTTGGTGGGATTTCTGTCTTGCTTTTTTCCTTGTGTGACTTTTCCTCAGAAGAAGTGAAAAAAACACCTACTCATCTCAGAAAGACAGCATGGATGGCAGACTGAAAAAATCTACCAAAGTCTAACTTGACAAGTCATTGAGTTTATTTGATTACTTACAGGAGTGTGGGTGAAGGGTTACTGAGAGGAACATGGACGAGTCAAAGGCAACTGCATTACAGAAAAGTGCAGACAGTGCTCTTAACCACTGAGTGATTTTCCAGCCCTGAGACCAATTCTTAAAAAAAAAATGTGTATTGGGGTGGGTGCACTTGTGTGTACATATCTCAGTTTGGATGATGAGTTGTGAAAAATGCTACCTTGAAGTTTTTTTTTTTTTTCATAACTTGTAGGCAGATCAGCAGGTTGGAAATTCTCTTCCTGAGCAGTTTTTACTGCTTAAATAACCATGGTGAAGGAGAGACTTTGTGAATCTTGTAAGTTTAAAGGAGTCCCTAAAACTTAATTGTTTACTTTCTATGTCTTATGAGCCTCTTTTTAATGTAATGTTTCAAGTTGTAACTTTCTGAGTCTTATGGAACCTTCTACAATAGGTTCTGTGTATGTATTAGTTCATGAACAGTGAATGGCATGCAAACAAAATATGGCAGAGGGGCATGTAAGAAATTATGAGTAGATATTCGTTTTCTTATAATTCCATATAGACCCAAATAAGATATTCTCCCGATTACCATGATGTTTTGCTGATCTAGGAATTTGATTGCTTTGACTTCCATTAGCTTCCACTACTGCTTTTATGAAGATGTAACCCTTCATAAAAGTCAAGGAACATTTGCAGCAGTAAGTTAGTTACAAGGTGATGCCAACAAGTCAATAGAAAAGTGGAGGAACTGAGACAGACAGGAAGGCAGACAATTAAGATCAAACCACTTTGGCTCAATCCTACTGGGAACCTTTAACAGCCCGCAAAATAAATGTAAGTTTAGCCTTATCCCAAGGGAACAGAAATATAAGGTGTTCATTTACTAGCTTATTCAGTGGTTGAGAGGTACCTCGCACAGCTAGATAGCAATCAGCTTCTCTATGCTTTCTGGAGTGAGCCTTGGAATTCCGGTAGGAGAACAGTGCAGTGTTAAGATCTAAAAGAACATAGGCACAGCTCTCCTGCACCTGCTACAAATGGGCACAGAAAGATGCCTAAATGTCAATGAAAGAGAATCCTAATACAAACTTAAATCATAATGGAGGTATCCTGATTCAAGACCTGAAGGTCCAAAGAATGGCATGACTTCTTGAAACAGTTTGAGTTAGACTTTCATGTGCTTTGGCTAGACCTGAGTTTCTTTTCTCACATCTCTTTCCCTACTTACTGTGTTTGATTCCATTCTTAGTTTTAGTTTTTATCCTCATAGCTGAAAATAGCTAATAATTGCTTTTAGGGCTGTCTTTTCATGGCTCAATATACAATCACAAAGAAAAAGAATTGCTTTTCAAATTTCTTAAAGAAGTATGGGAATTAATTGGCTTGTTGAGAGGTCTTTTTGATGTAAATGTTGATTTTATTTCCTCAGGAGAGGGGAAGAGATGAGAGCCATACCCAAGTTTTATGAACACATGACCTGAGCTTAACCCAGAGTGTGTTTATCTAACCACCCCTAGGCCTAGGACTGGAAGCCTCTAATCTCCATACAATCTAATATTCTGCAAATCCAGACGACTTCAACTTCTAGTCTTCATCTGCTGACGTAGGCCTAGAATGTTTTCAGCCTCCAAGACTTAGTGTTGAACAAGATCACCCTTTCTAGTGCTTTCTGAACTGTGACTAGCTGGTTCAATTCAGCTGTTCTGGCTTAAAAATCCTCTCCAAGTTTACTAATCCAAACTGGTTTCTTTTTCTTTTTCTTTTTTTCAATTGCTCTGTTTTGAAAAAGTGCTTCTGAACTTCATGAACTGAACTGCACAAACTCACCTGTACTCAACTGAACTGCACTGAACTATACGTACTCCTGAACTTTACTGTGCTGTCCACGAATTCTCCTGTATTCCTGTACAGTACTGTACTTTCCTCCTCTGCATTGTACTGTCTCTCTGCACTGCTCTTAAGTAGCCTTTGTTTGTGTGTGTGTGTCTCTCTCATTGGGCATATCCTATCTCTGACTTATTCTGTCAAACCTTTCTCCTGTTCATAACTTTGTCTCTCCTTAGATGGCATTGTTAGGGATTAAAGGTGTGTACTAAGGGTGTATTCCAGCCAGAGGAATTAAAGGTGTGTACTAAGGGTGTGCCTGTATTCCAGCCAGATCACACAAACCTAGGTCTTTGGATGTGATCTCTTTGGATGTGATCCCTTGTCATGGCAGCCATGCTTTTGGATTAAAATTCCTCTACACGTTTCCATTTTTGACCCAGTTATGGCAGCTAGATGACAAAAGTCTTTCAAAACTCACTTTTGGGTAGGAGGGGTAAAGTGTCATTGCCAGGAAATACATTGCCAGGAAATCTGAATTCTGATAGCACAGGTACAGGAAGTAATTCTGGGGCTCTTAAGTCCAGTAGCACTGCTGTGGTCAGCCTTAAATAATGGAGTCAAATGTATGTTATGGCTTCAGCCGTGATGTTAGCCAAATGTTCAGGGAGCAGAGAACATTTAACTGTAGTGTGTTAGAAGGTGTGGGGTTGGGACAGGCAGGAAAATTGATATTGAAAAACTAAGATACACACAGTTGCTCCAGGGAAAGGAATTCAGACTGTATCTTTGACAACACTGATGCTGGGAAATATTTATTTAGCTAAGCCCAATAAGCAGTGTAAAGAGTTTCATCAAACTGGCACAGCAGGGGGCCATAGCAGCCAGGCTGCTGGTAATTAACAGCGAAATGCCTGGCATGCTCTCTCCCTGAAACATGCAAAGGGATGGCTGGGACTGCTGGGTGAATTCATTTTCCTCTTGCTAGCTGGGGTAAAGAGAGAACTGCTGCAGAAAATTACTGGAGAGGCAGCCAGCCAAAGGAAGAGCAAAATGGCTGTTCTGAGGAAGCAGCCTGAGGAGGGCAACCCAGCCTGTGGAAGAGCATGTCCTCACATACTTGGCACAGTCAGCACTCACAGTGAATTCTAATACAGGCAAAAGGGGACTTCAACACTTACAGCTCACAGGTGCTACATTTGAAACAGTAAGGACAGAATGGTGATATGATAAAATTCATGTGAATCACAGAGATTTTGTTATTCTACCATTTTTCCTGACGAAGAGAAAAGAATTATGAAAAGACATGTGGTTTATGCAGCTTCACAGTGAATATATATAGACTTGACCCAAGAACCCAGTGCTCCTGTCTGCCAGGTCAGTGTCAATAACAGCAATATCTATTATCTAAATTCTCCAAATCCCATATGGACATAGACTTTGTCCCTCATTTACAGCTGAATCATTAAATGGTATCCCTACAGCAAAGTGCTAAGAGAAAAGCCAGCCCTAATCAACTCTGTCAACAAGTAATTCTGGAACTTCTGTAAACTAAGCACCTGGGATGATGGTAATACAATAAATACATGATAATCACTCAGCTTTCAAAATATAGAAGCACCGAGTTAGGCCATTTATTTTTATTTTTTATTTTATTTTTCATTTTT
>CM053766.1:153479296-153506634 GCA_028658305.1 Pachyuromys duprasi
AACTTCTATATCCGTTTCTCAACTGAGGGACATCTGGGTTGTTTCCAGGTTCTGGCTATTACAAATAAGGCAGCTATGAACATAGTTGAGCAAATGTCCTTGTTGTGTACTTGAGCATCTTTTGGATATATGCCTAAGAGTGGTATAGCTGGGACTTGAGGAATCACTATTTCTAATTGTCTAAGAAAGTGCCAAATTGATTTCCAGAGTGGTTGTACAAGTTTGCATTCCCACCAACAATGGAAGAGGGTTCCTCTTTCTCCACAACCTCTCCAGCATGCGTTGTCACTAGAGTTTTTGATCTTAGTCATTCTGGTGGGTGTAAGGTGAAATCTCAGGGTCGTTTTGATTTGCATCTCCCTGATGGCTAAGGACGTTGAGCATTTCTTTAAGTGTTTTTCTGGAGTTAGGCCATTTATAAACATAATTATTTTAAATTTCAGTCACCATAATAGCTTTCATGTGGGTACAATTTCCAACTGATATTTGCAAAGTATTTGGACTTGCCCATGAATCACAAACCTAATAAATGGTGGAAGGAGAATCTGATTTCACTGACTTATCCAAAAATCTCTGACTCTGGCTTTTCCTTATTGGCTAAACCAGTGTTTCAGGGACTTCCTATATATTTTGATTTTCCCAATACAAAATTCTGAATCTTGAGAAATCAACCATATTTTTTTTACCTCTAAAGAATATTATAAATTCATTATACTTTGTAGAATTACTGTTAAAAATTTTAGAAATTTTAGTTTTTTTTAAATATAAGGCGCTTTTACATACTAAAAGCAGCTTTCCTAAATGTCATTTCAAGAGCAAAGATAGATTTACTAAGACTTGGGATTGAAATTATTTTTTCTCTCTTGCTGACTTTCCTTGCTGTGAAGACTGTGCAAGTTATATCCTAGAATTAAAAGGGAGAATCTAACCCCATCCAAATACTCCTTGCCAGATAGCTACTTTCCTTTTTCTCTTTTTCCACCCCTGATCTGTATGACTTCCAATTCTCCTTCCTGCGATTTCTCCAGATGGTATACATCTTTCTGCCTCCTGGCTCCTCCAACTTTTTTCTGCTGAATGGAAGCCAATTCTTGCAACTCAAGGTCCTCCTCGAATAGATCAGCATAGTTCTAGAAGGACCAGGCCATCTGACTCCACTGTCTGCTGTCTTCTCTCACCAATGCCCCTGCTTGACCTAGTCTTCTCCCTAATTGAGCTTGACAGAAGATGACCATCAGGCCCTGCTTGCATCTGGTTTTCTTGTTGCTCAGTGTATCATCTTAATTCTCCTTTTTTCAGTTTCGGCACTAAAATGTATTCTCTAATTCGGAGCTGTTTCCACTCTCACTATAATAGTATTGTTATAACTCAAGGCAGATGGATTGACTGTGACATTTCAAATTTCAAGCATTTTTGGCAATTATATCATCAGAATATCGAAGATGACCCAAGTTGCCTGTTCACCCATAGGGGTTTGGGAGGAACTTAGAACATTACACAGAAAGACAGTTCCTGAAGCAGAGGCATGAAACACACAAGACACCCTAAGGATGGCGAATACTTTCCTAATTTTCTTTCACTTCCTTGTGTTAGCTCACAAACACCTATATTTTCTCTTTAATATCTTTATTTTATATTAGTATTTTGTATTTTCTATTTTTATCTTATATTTTGTATGGCATAGTCCAAACATTTACTACATTATAAATAAAATATTGTCTTCCTCCTGCCTCTAAAAACTTTCCTCCAAAGCATAAAGATGCAACTGATTATGACTTGTTAAGATATGCCTTTAAAAAATAAATATTTCTATTGCTAGGTTAAGCTTGCCTCATTCTTTATTATTTATTCATGTTCAGTGTGTATACTTTATCTGCTCTCTATATCATTGTTTATATTTTAATTTTAAATTGTTTTATCTAGAGCCCTACTAAAAGAAATGAGTGTTTCTTCTTCCCAGTATAATGCTCAGTAAGTGCACACATACTGATTTCAGTCACAATTTCCATATACTCATTGCCCCTCACTCACACAGGTCCGTTCCTTACACTGCAATCAGACTGGCAGTTCTATAAAATGGCCTTGGCCATTTTGTTTTCTAATCACTGCCTCCTCCAGGATAAGGTCTACTTTCCCACCTCCACCACTGCATGGGTTATACTTTCATTCATCAAGATTCTACTAACTTTTTATGCATCTCATACCTTTGTGATTTTTCCTATAATGTTCACTAGACGGTTTTGGAGTGTCTTCTTTCGTTCTCTACCTTGGAGAGTCCTGTGCATCTTTCCTGGTCTCACTAATAACAACATCTGTGCATATTCCCTATTCTGAGCAACAATCAGGATTCATGTCTGCTTTCTTTACTTTCCAAGTCCTTGAAGATTTTGCGTCTTTGCTAAGACTTGGGAGCATATAAACAAAACCTTAACAGTTGTTTTGAAATGAGTTTAGTATGCCATTTATTTATAAATAAACAATAACACAATTTAAATATCCTCAACGAACTGCTGCATTCCAGAGACTGATGTGGGCACTGTATGTGAGCACAGATGATTCATCTAAGCATCTCCTCTCATGGACCTTCCTTCATAGTGGGTGAAGGGAGACTAGAGGCAAATAGAAATTGAGAGATGCTTTCAAACACAAAGTGTTCAGATAATTGGGAAATATTCTTTTGAAAAAATGAGTTAGGTTTTGTCTAGGAACTGTAGAATTTTATTTTTAGAACAATATTTCTGATGTTTGAATTGAGACCTGAGTCATAAGAAAGATCGTCAGCTAAAGATGGGCAGAAAGAATGTTTGGCAAATACAAAGGCCATGAGATGGGAACTTTCTGAGAGCATCAGAAGGCTACTGAAGATGGGGAAGGAAGAATCTTCTTAAAGAAGTCAGAACTTTCAGTAGAAACAAGGACCTGGACCAAGTGATAGAATGATGTCCTAAGTCTGAAAACTCCTTGAAAACAGACATACCAGAGACATCTTTATATTGTTGTGGCCCAATGTGAATGTTTGGCAAAAGAGAGAAATACTGTAAAGGAAACTTTTACATCCAAGTTATTTGGAGAATGTTAAGTTGCTCCACGTTGTAAACCATAAAATGTGCTTCCTATGTTGCATAATGCATGTCCATGGACACATTTGGCTAAGAGGAAATATATCTATTAAATAACAACCCTTGGATTTCAGTTTTCTCCAAGGACCGTTGTGGGGATTTTTATTGATCTATAACAACCCTACTTACTCGGCAAGTTCGCATTCACTCTACAGTCTTCGATTCTATTTTATCACTGAAATGATTTATTGCTTTCGGAGTTTTACAAGCTTCAATCTGCTCTTGGCTCTTTGCCTCTGATATTCAATTTTCACACTTACATTTATGAATTCAGGAATGGTACTAGACTGGCTTTCTTTGATAGGCTTTTTTCTTCCAACTTACTGTCAAACCTTACATTTAGAAGGCTGTATAAATCATCTCTGTTCAACTTTAAAAGTAATTATAGAGCAAATGCTTCACATCTATGCATAGCTACTATGTAAGTTAAGAAAACTGAATGCTGCAGGTATGGGGCGGCATTTTACAACTGAAATCATCTTTAGGAATAGAATAGCTGTGTGTGACCCATCATAGGTAAAATTGCCAAGGCTCGGAATTAACAAATGGTATTATATAGACCATGTGATGGTGACCAATTTGAGATAGCACAGCGTCCTAAGACCCAAACTAGCTGACACTTCAGGGACTAGATCTATACTTTCTCAGGCCAGATTTGTCCGGGCTCCAGCTGAACTCCTGAAATTCAAGTTTCAGGAGTTAGACTACCTTATGAAGGGTCAACACTTGCAGGCAACACTGGTAGTCCATACTTAGACCGTGTGCGCTAGTCCCATATGTTGTTGGTATTTAACACACACTTTCTTTTCCTTAAATCACCACTTGGGCTCATATTTAAAGGGACTGTTTCCTAAATAGCATAATATTTGGGAATTAAATCTGTGACAGTGGATTGAGAAAACAGTTTGGAGGATTGGGGCATTGTGCACACATTGTATCTTTTCCTAGCCCTACTGAGATCCAGACCTAAATGATTCTCCCCCACCCTTTCCCTTTCTTTCTCCTCACTCTCTCTTACTCTCTGGAACAAACAAATATATCAGTCTACTCTCACACTTTGGAAACTGCAAAGGATGGGGAGAAGGCCATGCAAACATCCTGTTCCTTCCACATAAATTTGTCCTGTAGAGACTCTCTTGACCTTTCCTAGGTAAATGGGGAGAGGTATAATTTTTTTTATTATTCTAAGAATTCATTCAAAAGTATAAAGTGCAGTGTATTTCTACTTCCAACAAAAATAAAGGCATAATGAGTTGGGAATTAGACATCAAAGAATAGTTGCAGACTGATTAACTAGAGAGTATTTCCCCAGGCTATAGGTATTTGAAACCACATAGAAAAAAATGTAACAACCAAATAAAATTATTCTGTAGTTGGAATATTATTCTGTAGTTGTAGCTACCTGCTTTCAAATTTGTCATTTCTAAAGCTTTTCATTGTTTGTCAAATCAAATTAAAATTGCTACAATGTATATGATATTGAGGTGAAAAGATTGCCAAATTGCAGCATGTAGTTCAGTATTCTGGTGGTGCTGGAGACAGTTGGTGAACGGAAAGAGGGAATGAAGAGGAATTTTCTATGAAGTGTGATGTTTCTTTGGGAAACTAGTATGGCTGACAATTTTATCACTTCATGTTTGATTGAAGTGGGTTTTCCTCTCAATGGTCTTCCAATTCACAAATTCCCTCTTTAACTCTAGTCTACTATTATAATAATGCATTAATTTTTATTTTTCCAATGTATCTCTCAGTTTTAAAATCTCATTTTCTTTAAAATATCTTTATAATTCTTTCACATTTGACATTATTTTTCCTGTTTTATTCTAGAAAAACATGTAAATGTCTGTGTTTTAAATGTATGTATAAAGAGAGCCAATGACTCTTTTTTAACTAAAGTATTTGTTATTATTTTAATAGTGTTTTATATTTTCTTATTTTGACCTATTTGCTCTCATAAAAGGTATTATGTTTCAAAAACATTTGTGAAAATGATTTTAGCCTAGGATAAAATATTCAGAGAAAAATTATTTTTTTCTGATATGTGTTTCAAACATTAACAATTGTAGTCACTTTAATCCAATTTAGGCATTTATGTATCTATAAAACTCAGACAATTAAAATCTAGTCTGCATTAAAGTTGGGCCTCTGATTCCAACTTCTGTCTTTTGGGTTCCCCTTCAGCCTCTCTGATATATCCTTTACATAGGCTAAGAGGCACTAAACAATGATTCAGCTCTAGTTTTCCATCTTTTTCTAAATATTGGGTTAGTAGCTACTCACCAACTTATTCCTTTTTCATGCTTTCAGACTGCTGAGCTAAACTCAAGTTACAGACCTTTGTTATCAATTGAGCTACAAGAGATAAAAAGATAAAAATCTATTCATTATGAGGTTTCCCCATCTCATACATATATATGTACACACACAAATACACAAACATGAACATATCCATATATTTACACAAGGAAATATATAGATACAGGTGCAGATTTTGGTGAATGACCAGAAGTTGAGGATACAAGGGTTTAATAAACAGTTTAAGATTATGAAAATCAAGCCAATCTCTCTTGATGAACTTGAGATGAGTGATATCTTCAGAAGCAAATGTGTTATTTTTTTATGAAGTTCAGCTGAAAATTAAAATTCTTTTCAACACATGCTTCTGATGTGTTTGAAAGTTGGCAGATAAACCTATGCGTTATAAAAGGGTTTCCTTAATTTTCTTCGCTTAGAATTCCTTAAGCACAAGAAGCATTCTTTTCATAAACTTCTATTTGAGATATTAACAATATACAAATATGGATATATTATAAATTAAGTAATTGAGTTAATTTAGATAAAATTAACATATCTATATACCTGGGACCTAAATACAGAAATAGCTCATCTTCAATTCTCCAGATGCCTCTTTTGTATCCTGTTCTAGCCCATCAAGAATAACTACTATCCTGCGTCCTCATAGTACAAATATTACTTGTTATTAAATTTTATGTAGAGAAGTAGTTATTAGGTGGTTAACATTTTATTGCCTAACTTGCTGTCAACAGTATCAGTATTGGCATTTATAGATCATAAACTCTCAGTTTTTAATATCAAAACCCACTGCATAAATTACAATATAATTTCTCCACTCTACTGTTGATAGAATTGGAAGTTATTTCGGTTTGTTTCCGTGGCTATAGCTTGAGTTGAGTAATTTATTTTTTAAAAGGTTCTGTATGCTACAAAGTACAAAATCAGTTGTTCAATCTAGAGACACTCTCATGCTGTTTATGTCATGTCATAACTTGAAAAAAGAAAGAAGTGACAAGTTAGAAAGGAGGTCACAGTTCTTATTCCAGGGGAAAAAAGCTTTAATCTAGTCATGAGGGCTCTGCCCTACAGCCTAAATGCTTTCTACTAGACTCCACATTCTCCTATGTATATACTGAGGCCTTAAGGTCTCAGTAAATGAACACATAGAGAGTACACTCAAACTATACAGGGATCATTTTAATAAAAGACATCCTTTTTTCATTTATTTAATTAATCTCTTTACGACTGATCACAACCCCTCCCTTTCTTCTCAGTTTCATCCTCATGACCCCCCCCCCTTGCCCCCTTTCCTTCTTCTGAGGGAATAGCAGCCCCCAGGGGGTAACCATCTACCCTGGCACATCAAGTTGCAGCAGGAATAAAATCATCCTCTCCCACTGGAGCCTGGTAAGGCAGCCCATCCAGGGGAAAGGGATCCAGATATAGGCAACAAAGTCTGAGATAGCTTCTATTCCCATTGTCAGCAGACCCAAATGTTGACCACGCTCCACATCTGCTACATATATGTAGGGGATCTAGGTACAGCCTGTGCATGCTCTGTGGTTGGTTGTTCAGTCTCTGTGAGCTCCATGGGCCCAGGTTAGTTGACTTTGTAGGTCTTCTTGTGGTTTCCTTGATTCTGCCTCTCACTTTTCTACAGAACTTCCTAAGCTCTGCCTATTGTTTAGCTGTGGGTCTCTGCATCAGTTTTCATCAGCTGCTGGAATAAGCCTCTCAGGAGACAATTATGCTATGCTCCTGTCTGCAAGCATAGCAGAACATCATTAATAGTTACAGGGGCTGGTTCTCCCATGGGGTGGGTCTCAAGATGGTTTGCCGATCCTTCAGTCTTTGCTCCATCTTTATTCCTACACTTCTTGTAGTCAAGACAAATTTTGGGTTGAAGGGTTTATGGGTGGGTTTATGTCCCCCCACTCCCCAGGAAGTTCCACCTGGCTACAGGAGGTGGCCTCTTCAGGCTCCTTAACCTCTACTGCCAGAAGTCTCAGCTAGGGTCACCCCATAGACTCCTGGGAGCCTCCACTGTCCCACAGAAGACCCCTTGTTTCTGTTTTCTCTCCCCACTCTCTTCCCACACCTGATCCCCATCCTTGTTAATCTCCCTGCTCCCTCTCCCACCGAGTTCCCTTCCATCATCTACTTCAGATGACTATTTTATTTCCTCTTCTGAGTGAAATTCGAGCATATGCCCTTGGGCCCTTTTTAGCTTCCTTGAGTCTGTGGACTGTGGTATGATTATCCTGTACTTTATGGCCAATATCCACTTACGAGTGAGTACATACCATTCTTGTCTTTTTGGGTCTAGGTTACTTCACTCAGGGCGAACTTTACTAGTTCCATTCATCAAACAGATCTATATTTATCACCCTGCACAAAACTGAAGTGCAAATGGATCAAAGACCTCAACATAAAAGCAGATACACTAAATCTAATAGAAGAGAAAGTGGGGAAGAGCCTGGAACTCACTGGTACAGGAGTCAACTTCCTTAACAGAAATATCAACAGCTCAGGCTCTAAGATCAACAATTATTAAATGGGACCTCATGAAACTGAAAAGTCTTTGCAAACAAAGAGTACTGTCAATAGGACAAAATGAGAAAAGATCTTCACCAACTGTACATCTGATAGAGGCTAGAATACAAATTATATAAAGAAATTAAACACCAACAAACCAAATAATCCAGTTAAAATGGGGGTACAGAGTTAAACTGAAATTCTCAACCTCTACTGCCTAAAAAGCACTTAAAGAAATGTTCAGCATTCTTAGTCATCAGGGAAATGCAAATCAAAACAACCCTAAGATCCCATCTTACACTGGTCAGAATGGCTAAGATCAAATATTCATGTGACAGCACATGTTGGTGAGGATATGGAGCAAGAGGAAACACTCCTGCATTGCTGGTGGGAATGTAAACTTGTACAACCACTTTGGAAATCAGTCTGGCACTTTCTCAGAAAATTGGGAACAGCACTACCTCAAAATCCAGCTATACTTGCTCCTGGGCATATACCCAAAAGATGCCCCACCATACAACAAGGCCGCTTGTTCAACTGTGTTCACAGAAGCTTTATTCATAATAGCCAGAAACTTGAAAAAACCTAGATGTCCTTCATCCAAAGAATGGATGAAGAAATGTGGTACATTTACACAATGGAATACTATTCAACTATTAAAAACAAAGACATCATGCAATTTCATGCAAATGGGTAGAACTAGAAATGGATATCTTTAAAAAGTTTTTAAACAATTTATTTATTTTTGCATTAATTACAGTTTATTCACTTTGTATCCCAGCTGTAGCTCCCTCTCTCATCCCCTCTCATGTCCACCCTCCCTCCCTCTTCTCCTCCCATGCCCCTCCCCAAGTCCATTGGTAGGGGAGGTCCTCCTCCCTTCTATCTGAAAAAATTTTGATATTAAAGCGGTGTTGTTATCAGTAGTCTCATAATTCTTCTAGAGTTTGTTAGAGTTCACAGGGGTGATGTCTTTTTGTCAGAACCTAAACTTGCTTATAATTATATTTAAAAAACTATCCATACACTAGCATGGATATGCTAAAACTATGCTTAAAATGGAATATTATAACTAAATTGAGTATCATCATGTAGACCTCAAAGCAATGACTCTTGGGAAATAGTATTACTCATTTATTCCACAGAGCCAACTGAACTTCTGTTATTTGCTACTCTCTATGCTAATGTAATTTACATTAAATTATATTAAATGATAATTATATAACAATATTGTCATAGCATGATATACTATAATTTAAAAGAATGACAAGAGCAAAGGAGAAAACAAATCCAGTCGGGGTTAAGAGTGAGAGCTGGATGTAATTTAATCTTGGAAGCTGTGCATCAAGAAATTTCTTTGAATGGATGACATTGGTAGCATGAGGGAGGAAACTGTGCCAAGATTTCAGGGATAGAGTTCTGGAAGAGGATGTTGCCATACCAAATCTCTGAGAAAAAACAAGATTGGCAGGTTCAGGAGGAGCAAGAGGACAGTGTGGCTGGAGCCAGGGGACAGAGAGGAAGGAAGGGAGTGCTATGTCAGTGGGAGATTTTACTCCAAAGTTGATAGGATGCTGTTGGGCCTTAGTGGGTCATGCCTTTACCATCTGACTTGACTGATATATGCTTAAGAAAGATCAGTTTGGATATATGGAGTGGATTATGGGTTAAGAATTCAATCAGGAAACTTTCCTTCCTTCCTTTTCTTTCATTTGTAATACAGGTCTTACTATGTATGACAGGCTGTCTTGACACTCACTACATAGAGGAGACTGGTCTCAAATCAAAGAGATCTACCTATTTCTGTGTTCCCAGTGCTAAAATTAATGGTAAGCACCACTATGCTTGGCACTTTCCTTAAATTCTGAGAAACACATTTGATTCATTGAGATGAGGGATTGAAGATGTTATGGAAGCTTCGGCAAGGAATAATCAAAATTTGTTTTTAAAAATGATAGGAAATTATCATAGATGAGTAAATTTGCAAAACTTTCAGGATGAGACTGTGCTAAACCATACTCTTGCCCCAACCTTAATTTATAGGTAAGAAAAACAAGGCTCAGAGAGCTTAAGTATTTTTCTTAAGGTGAAGAGATGAGAACCACATTAAAAGCACAAAGAAATTTAGAAGCCAATTTCTGATTCTAAGCTAACCTATCAACATGCTGCAAAGTGACATGGGTAAAAGCTACAAGTATTTTGAAATTGTGATCTCACTTTCTTTTTAGCTAAAATGTTGGAGAAAGCAAAATGGTTTGCTTATGTACTAACTTGAATATATATCTATTCTGAACTTTTTAATGGAAAAGTCTTTACTTACTAGTGTTATTCGGAATAACACAATTAGTTTATCATAATTTACATATTTATGGGTTATAAGGTGATGATTTTATTCATGTAGGCATACCTCATGGTTTTGTAGTGAAAACATTCAAAACTTCCTCTAGATATTTTGAAGTATAAAATGTCCCATTAACTGTAGTCATTCTCTTGTGCTATGGATCATAGAAATATAACATTAGCTCAATTAACCAGACTTTATTTCTCTCCTGTTCTTCTTTCCCAAGCCTCTGCCTAACACCATTCTCCTGTTGATTTGTATTATATCATTTGTTTTTACTACATATGAGTTTTGCCGTGGGTCTTTCTGTGCATGACTTACCTCACAATGTTTTCACACAATGTCTTTTAGGTTCATCTTCCTGTCACAATTGGTTTCATGCTTTGTGTAGTTTAGTAGTATTCCATTTTGTATCCTTGACACATTTTTTAAAAAGTCATTGATCTGTTGAAGTCCATGTTTTATATGGTGAATAAGTTTTCTGACTAAACATGATGACTGGGAGTTTTAAGAGTTTTTGTCAGGTTGGAAAGGGGAGACAGACATGTATCAACATGCTTAGCGTTGTGCTGATGGAGAAAGAGTGCCTGCGGCATTGATCAGGCTGTCTAAAGTGATGACTAGAGAGACTCAGGTCAAACTGATTAACATTAAACAACATCCAGGAGCTGAAAGGACCACATTTAAGGGGTAGTTCTGGCTTCAAGTATGGCTAGATATAAGACCAATGTGACATCGAAGGGATCCTGTGTTTCTGTTACTATCTTTGTAGTTTCTGCTCTACTATCTTCATGTCGGTTTCATTTTTAGTAATGGCCCTCTACTGCTAGAAACTTGCATACTTCACTTTATTAACACCAACATAAAGCATTTTCTTTCCCAAATGGTTCTCTGTAAAGCCAATGGCGTTTTCCTGTGTTCATCATGGTTATTGTCCGTGTTCCTCAAAGGCAGCATCATGTGACCATGTCTAAACCATGTAGTTTATATGATGGCATGATCTAGGTCCGTAGGCCTAGGTCAGGTGCTCACATAGCCCATGTGGGACAGTCAGCTTATGTGACTATGAACTGAGAGTGTGGGGGTGTAATGTCATAGCAAGAATCAGAGATGATTAGCAAAAATTGGCAGCGTGGGAAGGGGCAAGAAAGACAGAAAAGATGGCTTCCCAATTCCAAAGAAGGAAAAGCTAAACAAGCAATCTGCTTTTAACTCCTTCCTCCTCTGAAAAAGACTGTCTTGGACAATTATGCATTTTTATTGGTTGTGTTTTTCTGTAATGGTCTCCATCTATTGCAAAAAAAAGTTTATTTGTTGAAGGATGAAGATTATACTTATCTGTAAAGTTTCCTTGTTGAGGGGTGAAGACTATACTTACCTGTGAGTACAAGGACAATTACCTAGAATGCAGTCAGGCATTATGCTGGTTTAATGAAATGGTGTTGGAGTTTCTCTTCCAAGATCCATGACTTTGCTAACCCTGGGAGTTGGCTAGGTTTCTAGTACCATGATTTTCCTCTTGTTGAGTGTGTCTTAAATTCAATTAGAGAGCAGTTGGTTACCTAAGGTGTTGGTGCCACTACTGCACCCTTAGGGTTATTGCACTATGCTCGTCATTGTTGTAATTCACAGGCATCATATCTGGGTAGAACTGTTGGTTGCTTCTCTCCTTTGGAAGCTTGTATGGTGCCTTCTGGTACTTTGAAAGCTAGTTCCTAGGAAGGAGGCTTTCAGTTAAATTCCAACTCAGGAGCCTCTGGACTTTGCATGTATGTATGTAATAATTTTAAATGAACAATGAAGCCATAAAGTTGAAGGAGAGCAAGGAGGGGTATATGGGAGGATTTGGAGTAAGGAAATGGAGCAAGAAAATGACATAATTTCAAACGAAAGGAAGAGAAGAAAGAGGAGGAAGCCACGATGGGTTAGCATGGAGAAGACACCATGTGGGCCAGGAGGAAAGACTCTGAGAGTGGCATGGAAAGGAGCAATCCAGATGAAGAATAAGCAAGTATTTGTAGAACTATGGATAGAAGACAGGCCAGATAGAAATGGTTAAGGCAGATGGCATTGGGTGGGGGCTGGGAGGTGGATGGAGTGGTTTTTGAGATAGTATAGGTGGAATTATTTGCCCAGCCCAGTGTGTTATGAGGCAATTATAAAGTATAACAGATGTCTGTGTCTTATTGGTTATGATAGTGGGTTAAATAATACCACCATAATCATTATAGGGCTAAAAGTAAACATTTGTCCGATACCATTTATTTTCAGCAACAGAGAAGGTCCTTGTTCTTGTTGCTCTAACAAGGTATCTGACAAAAACAACTTAAGGAAGAGTTCATTTTTGTTCCCAGTTTGAGGATTCAATCTGTCATGATGGGGAAGGTACAATGGTAGGTGCATGAGGCAGCTGATCACACTGCATGTACAGTCAGGAAGCAGAGATGAGTGTTGTCAACTCAGTTTACTTTTTCCTTATATTCAGCATGAGACCCTATCCCATAGGATAGTTCTAGCCACTATAGTTCCATACTCCGGTGGGTCTTCTCACCTCAGTGAAAACTCTCCAAAAGCACCAAGGTAGCCAAGAAACATAGAAGTACAATATGCAAAGATCGTATGACTAGTCTTGATTCTCCCCTCCTGTTCTTTTGTAGAAATACTTCCGCACATAACTTGCTGTGGGCCTTAGAATATCTTAGACCATGCTGTAACTCTTCAAACCTTGCACACTGAATTTAGCATCTGAATTGATTTGACTCCGAGCCAGCCACTATCAACTGACCCACAGAAGCCCACAGGAAGAAACAAAGTGACTGTTGTAAGCTACACTAAAACTTAGGTGATTTGATGCACACCAAAACATGACTTGGGCATATGGTATTTAGTGAATTCTGACAACAAACATAGTGCCATTATCATTTAGATTCTCTTTTCTCTGCTTCTTTTGCAAACCAGTTGACTTCTAAGTATTGTTTCAACTGTTGGTAGCCAAAAACCACACAAACTGATGACCATTACTCTCCTTACTTTATAGCCACAAAGGTCTACTTTTCTTGTCTTTTAACATTTTGAAGACCCTGTTTCAGGGTCTTTGCATTTGCTTTTATCTCAGCCCAGAATACTGTATTGATGCCCAATTAACATAACTCATTCATTCATTATTTCCTTCTCTAAATGTCATCTTCAATTTGTTTCCATGACAACCCTATATAGCACTTCCCACTATAAATTCCCTTACCCTTCCTTATTGTTTTTTCAAAAGCAGTTTTCACATTAACTTAATATATAATATACTAATTCATAGTAATTTTCATAATATGTTTTCAGACTTGTCTAATGTATCTCTCCTTACTAGGTTTTAAGCTCCATAAAAAGAATGATTGAAGTGTTTATGACTTGCCAAGGCCAGACCCACAGAGGATACCTTATAAATAATGCTTAGTGACTTAACAATGCTCCGTGGTTAGAATACAAGGGCTGATAGGAAGTGGGTTACTATATAAAACTCAAATTGATACCTTTTAGTAAGCTCTGTCTAGAAAGTTTGTGTTCTGGGCAGAAAACATGTACTCATGTGGAGAAGGGTTTGGGGATGGAGAATTATAGTGAGGGCTGGAGCATGGCTCAGGGGAAGTAGGAGGCCAATGAGAAATTAAAAAAAAATGTGACTGAGGTCAGCATCCAAGAGAGAGGGGTATAATTGAGAATAAAGAACGGCCAAGCCTGTACTGTTTAGATGAGAGGTGCGGTGGGAAAATAACTTCTAGTTTCTGCCTGGGGTAGCTGTGTAGATACGGCTACTGCCTACTTAGTTTGGGACACTGCAGGAGAGAAGGCTTGAGGACAGGAGTGAAGAGAGGAATGTGATAAGCAGGTGTCTTGGGGGCCAATACTGTCTATCAAGAGCTTGAAGTTGTGGGTCTGGGGCTGGAGATAAAGATTGGGGAGCCATTATTATGGATCCCATGAACAGCATTCAGAACAGGAAGACGGAAAGATATTCAAGGCAGCACCATTACTTAGAAAAATACATAAAAGAACAACTGTGAATACAAGTAACAAAGCAACATTTAGAAATACAGAGAAAACCAGGGAACTGTTTCAGAGGAAGGCAAGGGTGCCCCAAGTCAGAAAGACAGAGAGAGGCACAGGAATAAAAGGATGACACTGAATTTGGCATATAGCATCCAGGAAGCAGAATGGGCATCATTCGAGAAGATCTTCAGTGCTTTCTCCTCCCATGTCTCCCTGAACGGAACCGTTAGGCAACATCCCATGGTGTCAAAATATGACTTCTGTCTGTTCCATTTGACCCCCAAGTTCCACAACATGGATAATGGAAGACATCCTCAAATTACTACTGTCTTAAGGCTGAATACCACAATTTCCTTATTTCATAAAAGAAATTTGGTTTTCTGGAATATTCTGATACTGGCATCAAGGAAATCTGGTCAGGCTTAGAGCCAGCTGTTGCTGAAAGATAACCTTGAACAACATGGGGGTTTTCTTTGACTTCAATTTTTCTTATTTGTAAAACCACAGGCTAATCTCAGCAAGATCCCTGGAAGAATATATGGAAAGTGTTTGATTTACATTTTAACCATAACACATTTTAATTAATGAAACAATACTAGATATTTATTAATGATGCCATAATTGGGTAACGTTCATTTTAGTAATCAATTTTCTTTTGGGCACATTCTGTTTCTCTACATTATCCTTTAGAAAGCACAGAAAATCTATACAGGGCACATGCTCTTTAGTGGGGCTGTGACTAATGCAGAGTACATATGAAGGCAGAACAAAACAGACTATACATCTGTCGTAAGCTGCTGGCTGTTGTCAAGGTGCTAGTGATTTCTTTAGTATGCCTGCTGCAAAGAAGCAGAATTCTAAATATAGACCAAATCATTTGCATGAATACTTAAGGTTCTCTTTTTAAAAACCTGATCCAAGCCAAGACCATATACACTAAGGGTCCTGAAAACAAAATGATACAGCCCGCCAGATGACTGATTCAACAAGATTTGTTGAATGTAGATAAATTAAAAAAAAAATTTATGTTGTGCATTTTTCTACTAAGATGCTATTAGTTTTGCAAACATGGCCCAAATGCCAGCATTAACACTCTGTCTTTGTCTTTTAAAGGAACTGATGGACAGGAACACAGCCCAATGGTGGATTGCTATTCTGTGTGAGGCCCATATTCAACTCCCAGCATGGCAAACAAACAAACCAACTAGGTAAATAAACAAAGAAGGTGAGAGCTGAAGACCTACAGTTCCTGGCCAGTGTTAGCTCTGGAATGTGGTCTTTGCAATACAAATGTGAGGAAGGTGTGATCTTTCCTGCCTAGATGGCATGGTCTACTTTGGTTATGGGTTTTCATTAGGTCAGTAGTGTATGGATGGAAGTGCTAGAGTGATGGGTGCCTACTTAGACTTAAGAAGACAGTGCTTCTGGAGGAGATCTAGGAAGCATTTCCCTCCATCACAAACACTTATCTTAGATAACAGCACTGTCTTTCTAGCCCAGGAATCAATATTCATGGAAAATTCCTACCCCAGTATATCTCTAGACCCTGTATAGTACTAACCTACCTGTATACTCAAAGTAGTACATAAATTATTAAGTTCCTGAATTCCATGTTAGTTTGTTTAGCAACACAAACATGTGAACAGTTAACTGAAACAATATTATTTTACATAGTAACCTTTCCTATGCACTCTATGCCCTTTAGGATTTCTATTTTCTGAAGCTGCTTTGTTTCAACCCTCATTGACTACAAGGCAGACGTCATGGCAGAACACTGCTTAGAGCAAAATTAGTTTATAATTTTTAAAGGCTTACAAATTAGATTTATCCAGTGGATGATGGTGTTCTCAGCCTAACTTACATACACTCAACCAGGGGTGATTTTGCATCCTAGAGCTATTTGCCAAGGTCTTAAGACACTTTGGATTATTATAGTCCTGGGAAGGGGTGCTATTCTCTCTGCATCTAACAACTGAATAATAGTTAGGCTGGAGATAAAAATCTGAAAGGCATAATCCTAGCCCCATAGATGCATAAGAGAAGATGAATGAGGAGGAGTAAGGACATTCAGAAGAACATCTCTTGAAGTTAGCAGTGGGAAGAAGTCAGGGATGCTTGCTAGCTAGCCATGTATATTTCTTCACAGCAAGAAATTATATGTTCCCAAATGTATATAGCTTCAAAGCTGAGAACACTCTTTCTTTCTCTTTCTGTGTGTCTGTGTGTAACTGACTGACTCAAAGGGCTTGTGAAGTATTATCCTTGAAAAGCACAGCACTAAAATTGATAACACTCATTAGGAAAAAAACATGAAGACCTGAACAAATAAATGTGGCCTTCAGATCAGAGACCAGGATCCTTCTTTCTCCCTTTCGGAGATTTAAAATCTTTTATAGGATTTAAATATTCTACTAAGACAATTCCTTGAAACATTTCCTTTTTTTTCAGCAGTACTTTAGTAAAATTCTCTATTGCTCATCTAAGAGAGGCTTCATGAGTTAGACATTAATTTATATTATTATACTTTTTCATCCACTCAGAATAGTTATGGAATACTGATCATATGCCTGGTGCCATTAGGATTTCTCATTCATAAGATGTCAGGTTTAATACTGTGTCTTTTTCAAAGAAATCAGATAAGAGTGTAGGAAATTCTGTATTGCTTTTGAAGTACCAGACAGTGAACACAGTCTGTTCACCATGCACCATGTACTTTTGAGTATCCCTTCCTGTGTTATAAGTCTCCAAAGAAAATAGAACCTGTCTATAATAGAGACATCTGAGATGTATCTTCCCACCCTCCTTAAGGGACAGCCATATATAACTGTGTATGGCTTTGTATTAGAAGCCATTGAGGCCCTTTCTGGTGACAGTCATAGGCAGATGCAATGGAGGCACCCTGATGCACTTTCTTAAAATCATAATGTATTATATAAGTTTAGTATCACTTACTGTTGTTTGTTTGTTTTAGTAGTGCTCAGGGTCAAAATCAAGGCCTTGAGCATGCTAGGCTGGCACTCTGGCAAGGGGCTACATTTCCAGCTCATGTACCAAGTTTTGTGGACACGTTTTATGAGGAAGAGGTATGCCAACATGATTTGATACAACTATGTCAATGGTGATGATATTAAGCTTAGGACCATGGTCATTTTAATGTAGAACTCATTGGGTTAAATTGGAAACTGCTCAATAACACATATTTGTTCTTTGAAACAAGGAACTATTCTGAAGATCTACAAGGGTACTCAAAAATGTCAATCCTGTTAAAACCATCCCCACCTTCCAAAATAGGCTCTAAGAGAGGATGATTCAACAGGGCAGGCTCTGGTCATGAAAGGACCTGTCTTGGTAATCTCTGTGCTCTTATTCACTGCAGCCAGATAAGTACTGCTACTGGGCCAGTGTATGGGAAGCAGGATTGTGGTTTGATCTGAACATCTGAGGAGTACCAGACAATTCTGTGCCCATAAGAAACTGGAATGCCTTTGTCTTTTTTGCTTATTCCATTTAGCTACTGTGGATTCCAGACTAATGTCTCTTTTGTACAATGCATCCCCCATACTCATACTCAGCTGTAGAGAGATTAGAAAGTGGTTAGTGGATAAACAGCAGTTTGAGAGCTAGAGAGAAAATTGGCAATGGATGTACCTTTAATATGTTTTCATCTAACCTTTGCAAAACACCATGAAAAGGCTTAGTTCCCATTTTTCAGATAAGAAACTGAGATTAGGAGAGGCAACCTGAAGTCTAACTGAGATTAGTTTGATTGTCAAACTCATATTCTTTTTCATTACCTGAAAAATTCTATTTGGACTCCCTCTAAGGACCCATGAATATTCAAATTAATATGAGCTTTTACCATGGCCAATCCCAGGTCTACTTCTAGAGAGGATGCAGGCATGTGGATTCAGCCCCTTTGATGACTTACATATGGCTTCATCACCTGGAGGAGCAGGAAACCTGCCCTGAGTTTGCAAATTGAAATTTAGGCATGGGAGTTATATCAGTCTGTCCATCTGACAAGGGACAAGTTAGGGCCGGGTGACTGTCAAGCTGTTTTCTGTCTCTCTCTGACCCACCTGCTCCATTTAACCAAATCATTGTGTAGCCAGAAGACCAGCAAGGAAAAAGGTGGCTTTATGTCCTCTGCTTTCTTCCTTTTGCTTCTTTCTGACCTTTCAGAAATATTGGTGGTAGCCGGGAGCCACCAGCTAATAGGCACATGTCATTTGAAATAATAAAACAAAGGCCTGTTGCCTGCTGTTAAGTTTTGAAGAGTCCCTCAGTTTTTCTCTGAGAAAACATGGCTTCTTAAAAGGGTCTAATGTGTGTTCAAGTAACATCCACAGATTCTGAAACCAGTGTGCTCAAGTCACTCTTCTGCACACTCATTGCGTGATCCTCAGATATCACTTTATCTCTTCAAGGCCTCAGTTTTCTCATCTCTACAATGTACTCAACATTTCATTCTACTCTTTGTGCTCTGAGCAACTACCATATGCCAGTTCCAATTCTTTAAATTAGGACCAGGCAAGTTTTTCTGTAGTCATTGACAAGAAAGTGTTAGCTTTCTTTCACTCTGAAAAAATACCTGAGATAATCAAGTTAAAAGGGGGAAAGATATGCTATGGTTCACAAATTTAAGAGGTTCCCGTCTATGGTGGTCAGACCTACTGTTTGGGATCTGTGGGGAAGGGAGGGAGGGAGAACATATTTCATAGAAGCCAGGAGACAGAAACAAAGAGATTCCCTCCCCCTTAAAGATACAGCAACAAGGTCCTGAGTTCATTCCATTAGACCCCATCTCCTAAAGATTCCACCACTTCTCAATATCATGACAGACTAGTGGCTAAGCCTTCAAGGCAATGTCTTTGGAGAACATTGAAGCTCCAAAGTATAATAAAGTCAGATGATGAACAAGTATAAATGTAATTTTAGGTAACACTATGCATATATACAATAAAGCTAAATAAAGGATGGAATGCTGGGGTAAGGGATAACTAAACTTCAAAAGTAAACAAGAAAGGCCTTTTGAAGAGATCATACTGAGACAGTCAGAGTAGTGGGTGGGGGGAGGAGAAAGACATGCACTTATCTAAGGCAAGAGCTTGTCAATTAAAGGGACAGTTCAAAGCAAAATGAAACTAACAACTCTAACAACTATACCTACCCTATTGGACTGCCAAGAAAAGGGATGCAATAGTAGACATGGACTGAACCCAGTGGTGAACATTAGCTTTCAGAGCTGAATGATCAAGTTCTGTTCTGCTGTTTTCCAATAATACAAATAAGAATAGTCTAAAATAGTCATGGAATTTAAGCTTAAGAACCTGTCATGATGGGAACACTGTTTTTGCTGGGTGAGTTTTCTTAGTGAGTGGGTGCCTCTTTCATCGAGGTTAGATCCTACCTGTTGGTGCTGTAGAGAAAACACCTGCTACCCTTGTTACAACCACACCTCTAACATTTGAAATACCGTGTCATCCCTGCTCTATAATTCTTCCTACCTGTCCTTATCCGTGTGGCTTCCAAATTCCTCACTTACATTGGACCATATAAAAGACAACAGATATGTTTGGCTTTGAAAGACACAGGAAAAATGGTGAGCTGAGCATTTGAGGCTTGAGCCTCCTTACTCAAAAGCTTTTTTGTAAATAGTAGAGCCCTTATGTAAAAGCCTCTTCTTGTTGGATACCCATCCCACCTGCCTGTCGCAGACAACCACAGCTTTACACCAGTTTAAAGTGCATTTGTAGGAGTGATCATGGAATACTTCTTGAGACTGGTATGAAGAAAAGAAAATAAGAGAAAAGAGATGTTACAGTGGTGGAGAGTGTTGATAGGTATCTGAATACTAAAGGGACATTACATCAATGGGATTAACTGAAGATTGAAAGTCCTACATTCCAATTTATATGAGGCAGCCAGCTAGGTTTTGCTACTCAGCTACACCCTACCTCCATATTGAACATATCGCTACCAGCCATCTCATAAACATAAGCCATGACCACAAAGCTTTTAGAGCACAGATGATCAGCACAAAAACCATTACTGTTGCTAGATAATGATGCCAAGGGGAAAGAAAAATCTTAGTGATGGTCCATAGCTTCAACCAAGATGTTTGCCTTCCTTTGGTCAGATTTCTGAAGCAATGGTCAGGTTCTTCATTGTGGACTATATGGCCATATAGAATAATTTCTTCTGATTAATTTATTACAGAAGCACAGATATTACAGATCATAGGTAAACTCAGGAGATAACAGTAAACAGAGTCTGTGTTTTGAGTTGTTTATTCATTTGCTTCTGTATTCAGATTTAAAACAAAATCTTAATAATTAAACTGAATGTAGTATGAGTTGGTAAAAGAATAATCGAGATACCCACCCAGAGTGATTCAGCATGAAACAATAGCCTCTAGTGTCAGTTCACAGTGATTTATCTGCTAGCCTATGCTGTGAGAAGGTAGCTACTTTACCATCTTTCCCATTATGCCAATCTAAGACTCAGTTTTCTAGGACCTGTCAATTGGCTGTATACTTGACTGACAGATAAGGTCAAGTCTAGGAATTTTGTGTGGTTGGTCCAATCCAGGACACCTAGGTGTCTGACCTTGAAGCTGTCCAAATAAAGAAGGTTGCCATCTGGGGATCCTGATATCTCAGCCACAAGAAATTGCAGATTCATTCTGCATGACTCAAAGCTTTTGCTGTTGTGGAAAATGTGTTTGCAAAATCTTACTGCTTTCTGCAGTTTGCAGAGATTGTTTTTTAATTCATTGGAGGCGGGAGATTACTATTCCTTGAGCTTTCTATGCCTAGCTAAAATCCAGACATTCTTCAAAGGCAGTAGTGCAGGATGCATACTGTTTTGGTATTATCAAAGCACCTGATAATTTCTCTTTCTCCCAGACTCATGGAATTTCCTTTGTCTAGATCAATGAATCTCAAACTTCAATGCACATGGAATATTCTGGGGATCTCCTTAACTTGCTGCATGTCTGGGTCTCTAACCAGCTGGCTGGGGGAAATACACTTTTTGATAGTAGAAAAAGGCTCTGCTGTGACCTTGACATTTACCCGCCAGTGACATTTCCCTCTTAATCTTTTCAGGGACTTTTGTATGTTCTCTTCCTTTGTATGTTCCTTTGTATATCCAATAGTGCTATGCAAACAGGCAGTGCTCAATAAATATTTGTAGGATAAACCAACTTCTATATGGTAGAAAGAGTGCTGATTCCTTTCCTGCCCAAATTAGGTTGCTTAATAATTGCTATTCAACTAAATGGAGGAAGGGCCTGCCAAGATATAAGTGGCTAGTGAGAGAAGACTAAAAGAACTAAATCTAGGCTCTGCCTGATTCAGTAAAAGATATAAAACAGAAAGCTGGAAATGCAAATCCAGAGGAAAATGGTGTACAGAATCAGAAGTTTTATACTTTCACCATGTAGCAGCTAACAGACTGCTTCTTCTTTTTTATTTTTTTTTATTTTTTTTAACTCCTTGGAGGTGGAAGATTTTCTGTCTGAAGTTTTTGTACTGTTTTCTTTCTTTTTAAATGTTCACGGTTACAGGTAAAATTTAAATCATGAGCTCTGCTTGGGGTCTTGTTTAAAAGGGGTAGGAAAGGCCATGGTTCTTTCTGCAAAGCTCAGTGGGAAGTTCTGGGCTGCTTGAGACAATAGTCACACTCAATCTGTCATTTTCTCATGCTTTCCAGTGGCCTCCACTTCCTGTCCCCATGCCTGACCACCTACAAATGTGTACACACACAGCAACGTTCTGACCATGGTTTAAAAATGTGATAGCTATATAGCTGTATAGCTGCATCTCCTTGGAGGCTGGACTCAGTGCTCTTATCACACAGCTCGGCTCCAACCAAAGACATAGGCACAGATGTTCGTAGACACGGGCCATTCCCCAACCTGAAGGAGCGACATTGATGGTGGCAGGATGCACTATTATGGAAGCAGATTTAGCTTCTGGGAGGGATAGGGAGGCCCAGGTATAGGCAGCAGCATTGTTCATTCTTGACTTAGGGATTTGATGGCTCAACTGGGACAGCTCATTGCCCATATTGGCTTTTATAGCTCCACAACTTTTCCTCATGAACTTTTCATAAACGTTCTTGCTAGTGTTGATACTTCTCCCTTGTGCCATCAGAACCATCCTTCTAGGTGCGAAAACAGAATTCTTTGGAAAGCCTCTGCTAGCTGTCCCTTTGATGTCTGCTCCTGGGGGAGGGTAGATGGCTGAATGTTTTCTTAGAGCCTTCCTATAATGCATTTTGAGCAGGCAGTTCCACCCCTGCATGTAATTTCTAACCCTTCAGCTGGATTTTGAAGGGAAGCGGTAAACTCAGATAGGGTTTTCTGACCTGTGACCTGAGTCTTGCTGATCCATAGTAAGGCACCCTGGCTCAAAATTAAAAGGAAACCTTGGCTCTTCAGGACCAGTAGGACAGTCTAAAACCTGGAGCTGGCACTGGGAGGAGCAGAGAGCAACAATTAAGCCATGGTATGCTCAGACCCTTCAGGGAGGGCACCCCTCTACCCCCGTGAGCAGACCCTGTCTTGGGTTATTGAACTGGCTTTCCAGTCAATTTCGCAGTCTGACTGTCTTTATGGCAGAGCTTGTGCCCTCTAGGTACAGGTGGCCATTGATGCTCCACAGGCCCTAGCAAAGGTGTGCCAGGCAGCCTCCCTCTCTCTGCAGAGCTCTGGCTCTGCAGTGAAGACGTGGGCCAGCTCTAGGCTGGCTGCCAACAGCTACTCTCAGACTGCATCACAGCACAGACCTCTTAACTGCAGGCAAGGAGGGAACAAAGCTGGGGTGTGCAGTATCCCTTTGCTTCTAATTTCCTCTCTCTCCATACTTCCTCTGATGTCTCATGTGATGCTCCTGATTTCTTCTGTGTTCATCTCCAATATCCTCCCTGTATTTACCTCTCTGAAGTATTTATGTCCTTCTCAGTGTTTCCTCATGCTATAAGTACAGGACATTGCATTATTGGGAGATCACAAGGGGAGGGCCTGATGAAGTGTAGGCCTTTCAGTAGTTATCTGTGAGAAATAAGAGAACCATTTGTCCTCTAAAGCCACTTAAACGTCCTTCTAGAGAGGCCTCCACTGGGACAGAGTAAGCAAGATACCCTTGGCATGTCAAGTTCACCTTCCTGCATCTCAGTCAACCCTTTTGTAAAATATGACCATTTGTTTTTCTGCTTTGGAGAGTTTTGTATAACATACCAAGTGGGAAAGTATGTCACTTTATCAACTCTAATATGCCCAGGAACTATCTGGGAGAATTTTGTTAAAATGCGGGTGCTGGGGTGAGGCTTAGGATCCTGCATCTCTAACAAACTCCTAGATGAAGGATAACTGGGTAGAGAGGATGCTAGTATGGAAGAAAACAATTGAACAGGTTGAAGTAGCAGGCAAGTGTAGCATTTCTACACTATGGATTTGTCCTTGAAAGACAAGCATATTTACATCTTAGGAGTAGCTGTCCATATCCTTAACTCAAAAGCAGGTCATTGCAGCAACTGTTGGAAGGGTAGCGTGAGAAGGGACTCATGTAGTTGTGCTTTCCTTCCTTCCTTGACCTTCTTTCTTCTCTTGTTGGAGTGGGTCCTGGATTCAGAGGCAGTTTCTGACCATAGCTATGATGAACAGTAATTGCTTTTGGTTACTTCCTAGACCAGATGATGCACAGAAAAGGGCTGGTTAAAAGCCATTGGAAAAGATGATGTGTGACAAAATGTAAGGAGGAGTATGTTCTCAGTAGTGCTGTCCCTAAACACAAATCTGGAAACTGCTCATATGCTAATAGAAGCAACAGAATAGAATAAATTGTGTTTGATTCATTCAATGGAACAAATTATTGTAACATGTATGAGTCTTAGAGACAAAATGACAAACATAAAAAGCTAAATATAGGGTTATATAGTGTATGAGTCCTTGTTTATAGAGTTCAGCGCTGAGTAAAACTAACCAGAAGTAAAAAAACTGGTAGCCTGAGAAATTAGCATCTCTTGAAAAGGAATGGGTATGGGAAAATCTGTGGATTCCCGGAAGTTCTTTCATGTTGGTCAGGGGCTTACTCACCAGTTTACTAAGCTGAATAGTTAAAATTTGCATACTTTGCTATGTATTTGATAGATTTAAGTAAAGAAAAACCTTAAAGCTAAAAATCAGAGGTGGTTTAGTTCTAATTTTGTCTCCCACAGTCTCCCTCCTCCTCACCTACTCATTTCTGGGCTCTTCTCTCTTCACCCACATCTCTTATAAAATGAGAATCTGTGTTGGCCCTACCAGCCATCTTCTCTGGTTTGCTTCTTGCTGGTTTCCCAGGTACTTTTTCTAGACCACATATCAAAAATAGAAGCTGCCTTTTCATCACTTCCTCCTCCTGTGACTTCACAGAAGGCTCAGGATGTGTTGTTTGCAGTTCACAGGGTTGTCCTCTGGGCTCTAAGCCTTTCCTGTCCAAATGCTGCCATCCCTGGCCACTGAAGACCTCTTTGTCTCCATGGTTCTGAACTGAAAACCTCTGTCCAAAGTCCACAGTCAAATTATTGGGAGAATTTTCTACCCAGGGAGGGAGGAGACTAGGCAATGTCTACATCCTGCTTCTAAAGTACTAATGAAAAACCAGGGTTTAATTTCACCCATATTCATCCTGGTAATTCCATGAGTTTATTGGGTTTGATTATGGATCACTGGTGAGGAGTTACTGATAGGAACATGAGAGACTCCAAAGTAGCTTAACTGGAAAGTTTTCACTCAGCATGAATTATGGCTTCTCCAATGGCCACACAGATAGACCCACATTCCCTTGTCCTTCCTAGCCGATACACTGTAGCCCCATGTTGAGACCCAAAGCCACATCCAGTTGTGTCACAATTACATGTAACTGGCTGGAAGGAGTGGTGGATACCCAGGTGAGGGCCCCATGATGCTGCGAGCTTTTTCCTTCTATGATTCAGCAAGTCCAGCTATGATGCTCTTCTACAGGCAGGGTCAGCTTCACTCATGAGGACAGTGCTGCAAGACACAAATGCACATTGACATTTCCCTGATTGTTGACAAGAAGGAAGGGGACTTAGTAGCTAATAGTTTTTACAGAGGGAGGACATTATAAAGACAAAACTCTAAAAACAAAAGCAAAATCCTCTCACTTTAAAACTTAAATCTTGACTACTCTGAGCCTGACCCAATGACTTGTGATGTTTTATACAGTCATAGCGAAACTTCTTGTGATCCATGACCTGGCTCTAAATGGCCATCCCCAAGAAGGAGAACTGGTGCTGTCAAGTTTCCCGTTTAACGAGATCCAGGTGAGGATCTCCACAGTGGCACAAAGCTAGGAGAAAGTAACCTGCATTAACTGTTGTAAAAGAACCTCCACTTCTGCTTGTGAGGATGATTCTCTGAGAACTGGCAATTCTGGATTTCTCTACTACTATATATGTACGTTACTAACCTTTATATATTAAGTCTTATTTGCTAAAATCTTTTACTCCTTTTACTTCTGTCTTATAGTTTCTTGAATGGGCATTTTGGTGGACCACACAGAGAAGTCCCTTCTTACCTTCCTTGGGCCCTTGTCATTCTGCTGCTAAATTCTTTATACCTCCCTTTCCTGATATCATTGGCTCATCTTTTTCTGTACCATATTCATGAGATCTCATTCTGAAGAGGCTTCCTCCCTATTTACATTACAGTGTGACTACTGGACCATGTATGTGTTATTCTCTAGCAAACTAGTCCAGGAATTTCTATATGGTGTTTGGGAAGGGTTCAAGGGAAAAGGAAGCATCTTCAAGGTCATTAGTGGTTAGGTTTGAAACTGGCAAACTTTTCTTTCTAACATATTTTACTGGTAATAAGTCATAGATCAGATTGAAAAGACAGGAAAATAGTCTACATTAGGACTAGAGAAATATTGCAAAATCACAGTGCAAAGACTGTGCCTACAGCAAATTAGAGGAACTCCTGATGGACAGGAGGCCTTATGGACAATAAGTGACATGTGACAAAGGCACAAAGATAATGGCATTAAAAGTGGGTCCTCTTTAAAATTATGTATTGTTACACAGTGTTATTTTCATGCAAGCATGCAATGCCCTTTGAGCATAACCCATATAGCCCACTATCTTCCCTTCACCTTTCTTCTCCCTTCTTTTCCATTAGTCTCTTTTTCCCCTAGATAGTTTTACTTCTGTTTTCATGCCATCAGTACATATGAGACTTGTAATTTCACAGAGACTAGGACCCAGGGTGTCCTCTCTTCCATAGCATATCTATGTGAGGTGGTGGCTCTATCCAGTTCTCCTGGACTATAGGTGTGACAAGGACCCTACAAAACTAGTCAAACTTGTTTTTCAAGTCACCTTTTGTTCATTGCTCCTTTGGGGTTTAGTGAGCCATGTTAATTTCCACGGGTCAAACAAATGTGTGTCAGTGTAGGTGAACAAATGTTAAGGACTGTCACAGATGTTCCTGCTCACAGTGTTTTAAACTGGGCACCATTGCACATGCCTGTGATCCCAGCACTCATGGAGGCAGAGGCAGGAGGTTCTATGTGAGTTTGTGGCCAGCCTGGTCTACAAAGCGAGTCCAGGACACCTAAGGCTACACAGGGAAAGCCTGTCTCAAAAAATAAAATAAAATAAAATAAAATAAAATAAATAAAACAACAACGAAAAGACAAGTGTTTCAAATCAAATTTCCTAAGATAGCCTTAAACATGGATTCATGATAAGTAATTGGTGACTAGGTACTTCTCAGCAGCAGTAGAGGGGCTGGGTATGGTCCCATCTTGAGACGAGGAGGCTGCTGTGCTCATATGACAAACTGCCTTTGGCTGTGGCTGTGGGGGCCTGGCATAGGATCTCCATTGCTGTGACTCTCATCGACATGAGCCAAATGTTTTTTTTTAATAAATTTATTTATTTTTATATCAATCACAGGTTAGGTTTTTTGCATCCCATGCATAGCCCCCTCCCTCATT
>CM053766.1:153507134-153526346 GCA_028658305.1 Pachyuromys duprasi
AAGTGCTTTTCTGCCATTGTATAATCCTCTACAGTGAGTTCTCTTTTTAGCATTCATGAACATTGGAGATCTTTCCATCTTCTGATATCTTCTTCAATTTCTTTCTTCAGAGACTGGAATTTTTTTTCAAGCAGGTCTTTCACTTGCTTGGTTAGAGTCATGCCAAGGTACTTTATGTTATTAGTGGCTATTGTCTAGGGTGTTGTTTCCTTGATTTCTTTCTCAGCCCTTTTATCTTTCATATACAGGAGGGCTACTGATTTTTTGATTTAATTTTGTATCCAGCCCTTTCCCGAAGGTGTTTATCAGCTGAAGGAGTTCTCTGACTGAATTTTTGGTGTTGCTCATGTATACTATCATACCATCTGCAATGGTGATACTTTGATTTCTTCTTTTCCAATTTGTATCCCCTTGTTCTCCTTTAGTTGTTTTATTGCTTTAACTAGGATTCAAGTACTATGATGAAGCTATACGGAGAGAGTGGGCACTCTTGCCTTGTCCCTGAGTTCAGTGGGATTGATTTAAGTTTCTCTCCATTTAGCTTGATGTTGGCTGTAGGCTTGCTATAAATTGTCTTTATTATATTTAGCTGTGTGCCTTGTATCCCTGATCTCTCCAAGATTTTCTACAGGAATGGATGTTGGATTTTGTCAAATGCTTTTGTGGCATCTAAGGAGATGATCATGTGTTTTTTCACCTTCAGTTTGTTTATATAGTGGATTACAGTGATGGATTTCTGAATATTGAACCACCCCTGCATGCCTGAGATAAAGCCTACTTGGTTAAGGTGTATGATGTCCTTTATGTGTTCTTGGATTTGTTTTGCAAGTATTTTATGAGTTTTTTTTTTTTTTTGCATTAATGTTCATAAGAGAGATAGCTTTGCTGGGTGTATTCTGGGTTGGCATCTGTGGTCTCTTATAGTCTGCAGGACATCTGCCCAGGCCCTCTGGCTTTCATACTTTCTGTTAAGAAGTCTGGTGTGATTCTGACAGGCCTACCTTTTTATGTTACTTAGCCTTTTTCCCTTGCTAATTTTAATTTTTTTTTGTTCTGTAGATTTAATGTTTTGACTATTACATGATGTGAGGTATTTCTTTTCTGGTCTAGTCGATTTGGTGTTCTATAGGCCTCTTGTATGTTTACGGACATCTCTTTCTTTAAGTTGGGAAATTTTTCTTCTATGATTTTCTTGAAAATATTTTCTGGACCTTTGAGTCTGGAATCTTCTTTATTGTCTATTCGAATTATTCTTAGATTCTGTCTTTTCGTGGTGTCCTTGATATCTTGGATGTTTGTGTTTGGTACTTTTCTGATTTTATTTTATTTTACTGAACGATGTATCCATTTTTGCAATTGTATCTTCAGTAACTGAGATTCTTTCTTCCATCTCTTGTATTCTGTTGGTGATGTTTACCCTTGTGGTTCCTTATCTTTTCTCCACGTTCTCCAGCTCCAGGGTTTTCCCTGTTTGTGTTTTCTTTATTGATTCTAATTTTGTTTTCATGCCTTGCATCATTTCCTTCATCTCATTGAATGTGGATTTCTGTCTTTCCATGATGGCCTCTATTTTTTTTTTTTATTCTTTTCCTCTCTATACGCCACTACTTGTGCCTCTACCTGTGCTTCTATTTATTTGGCTGCATTTGCCTGTATTTCTTTGAGATTTTTGTTCATTTCCTCTTCATGTGCCTCTAATAAATGTATAAGTATAGCTTTAAAATAATTTTCCTTTGTTTCCTCTGAATTAAAATATCCATTTATTTTGGGGGTTGCTGGTGAAGCCATGATGTCCTGAATTTTGTTGGATGTGTTCTTATGCAGTCTTCTAGCCATCTGTTTATCTGTAAGTTGTTTGTTCCTGGAGTCTGTACTTAAGACTAGGTCTGTCTGTCTCTGCTGTCTGAAGTATTTTTCAGGAAGATGAGAGAGGTTCACTGGTTTGAGGGTGGATGCTGTTGTTTCAGCTGTAGCTAAGGGAGGAAGATAGCAGGTGCATATGCACAAGTGCAGGTGTGTGCGTGTACGTGGCAATGTGCCTTGAGGAAGAGGGTGCTAGAGCTTGTAGATGCCTGAAGCGTGTCGCTTAAGCATGTGGGGTGGGGATAGGGGCAGGTATGGGTGCTGGTGCTGTTTGCAGGTGCAATGCACATGTGCTGTTGCCCTTAATACCGGAGTGGCCAACAGGCCTGTCGTACTATCCTCCTGGTATTCAGATCTGTCTGGGCTCCAGGAATTGTTCGCCTGGACTGACTCTACTGGGACACCCACAGAATAGGGGCTTCAATGCTGTCCCAGGGATTCCTATGTTGCCTACAGTGGGTGTGAGAGTGGGAGGGTGAGAGATGTCTGGCTGCTAGTATAAAGCCCTAGTTCTGGGGCTCTGCATGTACTTACTTAACGGCACACTCACTCACTTACAGGCCTAATTAGAAAAAGCACAGGGGATCCTCCTTTTATATACTCTCAGATTTGGGAATGCAGGGGCGAATAAGAGTGCAGGAGATCCATCAGCTCAGTGGTGTCCACTGTTTGGCCACTGGGAAGGTATGCCTCTATAGCCTCAGTCACAGAGGTGTGTGTGGAGGCTCCTGCTTGGACTAGCTGCTCCCCTGTCCCAGTGGCAGCCCTGGGAGGTCCATATGTGCTACTTCAGTCACTGAGCACATGGAGGTCTGTACTTGGACTAGCGCTCCCCCCCCCCCCCCGGGCTGCCTGCGCCTTTGAGTCACTGAGCTGGGATGCTTGTGCTTGGGACAATCACTGCAATCTCAGCTAAGCAGTCCCAGCACTTGGTGTAAAGGCCATTGCTGAGCAGGAATACCCATGCTTGGGTTAAGGGGAAGTGCAGGGGGGTTGAATAGTCTCCACTCTCAGTCCCAGGAGATGTCTACAGGTGACCTGGATCCAAACTGTCCCAGCTCCTGGGTGTCCTCTCTTGCCCAGGAAGCCTCAATGTGGATGTTCTGGCTTCAGCTGCCCCTCCACTCACCAATTTCAGAGTTTCAGATGCTGTGCCCTTCAGATATGGTGCACGCTGGTCACCACCATCTTGGAACCTGCTTCCCCATGTTAATCTTACTGATCCATGAGCATAGGAAATCTTTCTGCCTTCTGATATTGCCTTCTATTTATTTATTCAGTGTATTAAATTTTTTTATCATACTAGCCTTTCACTTTCCTGATTAGAGTTATCACCTAATTTACTTTTTTGAGGCTCTTTTAAAAATGTAGTGTTTCCATGATTATTTCTATCAATGTGTTTGTCATTTGTATCTAGGGAGCCTACAGGTTTTTGTGTTTTAATTTTGTATCCTGCTCCTGTAATGAAAATGTTCCTCAGCTGTAGGTGTTTTTTTGGTGGAGGTTTTCTAATTAGGAGAAGAAACTTGGATTTTTCTTTTTTTCTTTCATCCCTTCCTTCTTTCCTTCCTTCCTTCCTTCCTTCCTTTCTTTCCTTCTTCCTTCCTTCTTTCCCTCCTTCTTTTCTTCCTTTCTTTTTTCTGGCTACTTGATAAGATAACTTGGGAACTTTGTAAAAAATTCTACATCCATCTTAAAATTTCTAAGGGCAGGTGCAAAGAGCTCCAAATTTTAAAATCTTGGCTAATTTTATTCCAGGGTAGAATATTATTGTATTAGGGCAGCAGTTCATGGACATTAACCCACACCAGAGTATCACCTAGCACATATGTTGAGCTACAGAGTGTTGGGCACTGTCCCTAGAGTATCATGTCCCACAGGTCAGGGCTGGGCCTGATTTTACATTTCTATCCATCTCTCAGGAGATGTTTGTATAGCAGGCCTGGAGTGACAGTTAATATATTTCTGTTGCTATTCAGAGTAATATGTAGCAACCACTTTTTAAAACAGGTTCTGATTCCTGATTCAGTTGCTGTAGGATGACATCTGTAAATCAGCATTTCTCACAGGGCCTGGGTGCTGCTGGTGCTGCTAGTAGGAAGACCGTAGTCTCAGAAATAAGTGTCTAGATTTAATTTCTCCTACCAGCTGCCCACCCTACCTGTGCTAATTTGGCATGTTAACATTCTGCTAGCTAGACCCTACTTGGGAGCTTGTGGAGAGAAACCGAATCCAACAGGTTGATTACTAGACAAAGGAGAATGTTACTGAGCTCCATCTGGTACTAGAGGAGCTAGCTAGAAGTGTGTCTTTTCTCATCACAGGTGAGGTATTTTCTCAATTAAATTGAAACCTCTGCTGCTAATATGAGAAAAGTAACAGATGAATTTCAAAATAAGTGGATCTGAGGGTACTTCTCTATGAAAAAGATCAATGCATAGCTTATCTATAAACAAGAAAGTCTGACCTGAAAGTAACATTATATGAAAGACTCCACAACTGAAATGATATGAAGTCAGAAAAAACGAACAACATGATCCATCTTACTTGCACTTCTGGGTAGGTAAACATCCCCTGAGGTGATCTCTATAAAAAGGAAGATTTATCTGGGGCTCCAGGTTTTGAGGTTTCCATCCACGATCAGTTGGCAGCATTTCTTGGGCCTTTGTTATCACACTGTGGCAGGAACGTATGGTGGAGGAAGAGGGGAAAAGCCTGGTCTGGGGACAGGCCAATACAAAAGAGGGAGGAAGAGCTCCTCTCCCACAATCCTCTTTTGAGGCCTGCAACACTGTCATTAAACACCTCCACACAAAGGTAGCATCACTTTCTGATGGTACAAAGTGGAGTCCCATGACCTTAACACATAGACTTTTAGGGGCAAATTGTCCAAACCGCAGCATTACTGAGCTGAAGTGGCCCTCAACACAAGGAAATACTTTTAGCTGTTCAGCCTCTTGCAGCAAAAAAGAAAATAATACAGTTGTAAAGAAATAATAAAAGAAGGCTTAAAAACAATTGTAAATGTATTTTCCAACCTGAAGATGAGAAAGTTCCAAAATAAAACCAAGCATTTAACAACTATTTTACCATATTAGACTTTAATATTCTTTTAAAAATAGAATTCTTTATATCAACATTATCAATTGTATCTACTTAGAAGTGTTATAATTTATCACTATAATTTATATAAATATTATAAATTAATATTAATATAGACCTAAAATATTCTCTATCAAGCCTAGTTAGCACCTCTGCCAATTAGCTACCTGCATCCATTCTTCATTCTTACTTTATTAATTGAACGGTGAAGGTTTTTTGAGTAACAGAACATCAGTAAAATACAACCACTCTAACTTTCTTGCCTGACCTCAACAGTAAAACGTGAGTAACAGTCACTAAGTGAAGTTTCTAGAAACATCAGAAAAGATCAGCTTGATCTACTGATCATCATACTTGGTCTACCTACTGATCGTCATTATTTTTCCTTCTGCCTTGAACATGAGTGAGAGGTAGAGATTAAAGCACCCACCAGGGTCTATAAAGTACTGAAACTGAGCAAGATTCAGCAGACAATGTTGGCATGGTGAAAACATTGGAGGAACTTAGGGTAATGATGACATCAAATCTTGTAGCATCTTGTAGCGCTCGTTTATAACTCTATTTTATTTGGGGTTCTTTAAAGCCTCTCCCTTCCAACCCTGCAACCCTAGGTAGGAGAGAGAAGGTTAGTTGGAAGAGGGAGCACAGGTTTCTTTACTCTCCTGGCTGTTTAGGATCAATGGGTTATTTCGGGGCTATGCTAGTGTCTGTCAACAGCAAATGCAGCAAGCAGTCATCTCTGTTTATCTTCTCCAAGCTGCTGTGCCATGAAGCGTTTCTTTTCTCTCTTTTTTTCAAGTTCACTCATTTATTTCTTTTTTTTAAATAATTTTTATTTTTTATATTAATCACTGGTTATTTACTTTGTATCCCAGCCGTAGCCCCCTTCCTCATTCCCTCCCAATCCCGCCTTCCCTCCTTCATCTCCTCCCTGCCCCTTTCCAAGTTCACTGATAGGGGAGGTCCTCCTCCCCTTCCATCTGACCCTAGTTTATCAGGTATACGAAGCGTTTCTTGAACTGCCATGCACCAGTGTCTCTCAAACTGCCACATGCCACATGCCACACTTTGTCTCTTTGGGCTCTCATATATATATCCCTCAGAGTTCTAGAACACACTCCTCTCCATGCTGCATGAAGCAGGCTGTTACCAGCTGGCAAAGACCATGCCCTACAGGAGGTAACTATCAGTGGACAAACTAAAGCACAAACTAAAATCCCACACTTGGGATTAAAGCAAAAACATATTTACATAACATAATTGAGTTTTTAAAGAAACCAAAACTTTCATTACAGCATCTGTCTAGGCGTGTTGACCTCCAGGATTCTTGTGACTCCAGAGTCCCCTATTTACTTATAGAAGGGTAGTTCAATTTCTGTTCCTGTAGAGCAAACCATTTAGTATGCTTGGACAGTGAGATAACTGCACTGCCCCAAACCTATCTCCTTACACTTTAGATAGGTTTGATTCTGTTGTTGAAATTCTTAGACTAGCATGCATTGGCATCATTGTCTTGAAGCAAATCTTAAAACCCAGCTCTTTAATTTCATCCCCAGAAATTCTGATTCAATTAATCTAGGGTCAGGCCCAATAATTTGCATTTTTAACTAGGCTCCAGGTGATGCTGGTCTTTGGAACAGTACATTAAGTGCACACTGATTTGGATGCCTAAAAGAAAGAGAAAAAAATTTGTCTGTGACACTGTCAAATGAGAGTTCTGAGTGTTCATTTTGCACTCCAATGACATTTCACTCCAATGACACTCCAATGTTCATTTCACAAACCATCTAGTGTTGTGATTCTGTTTACCCCAGCTCAAAGACTTGGATATTATTGACACTCAACTGTTGTTTCCCAGCTACTGAAATTCAAAATGATTACAAAGCTACGGTCAAGGCATTTTAGGTATTTCAGCAGTTGGTAAAAATAGTCTGTTGGGAAAATAATCACCAAGAAATTTCTTGGGCTCTGGTTCATGTATCTTAGAAGTTTCTAGCACCAATAACTTCTGTTTGTAGTATTTGCCTTTCAGGACCACTCCCATTTGAAGTTTGTTTGAAAGTATAGCTTTTCTCTCCTCTAAAATCCATGACTTTTGAAGAACCTCAAGGTTACATTGTCTTATTATTCATTCCCTCCTCCTCTCCTTTTCCCCCTTCCTTTTTGTCCTCCTCCTTTTCTTTTCCTTTCTTCTTCAAGACTTTCTACAATCATTGCTGGCTTCCCAAAGGATCTGGAACAGATTAATATTCTGCAAAAGCTAATTTATGATCAGCCGCCTCCAGTGAGATGACCTTCCTGACTCACTCTCTGACTCATGCTCACTCCTGAATCCTTAATAAGAAACACAATATCTAATGGAGACACTCCAAGATCTTCTCAGATTTAGCAATTAATCTTGCAGCCAGGTAGGGAAAAGGGCAAATATAGACTGTTTACAGAGCAGTAAACATGAGATCAAATCCCAGTTTCTGTGCTGCCTTAAGCTTGTCTCTGTTGATACTGCCTTTTATATTCCCTTAGTTCCTCCAATTAGAGATAAGGCTGACTCAGCCTTAATTATAGATATTAATAAACTTAAAAATCAAGCTGATCTGAACCCAGGTAGGGTAGTGATGATGACGATGATGATAATGAGTTTAGAGAACATGCCATTATTTTAATTCCTAGATGTTGATGTTTTAGGAAGCCATTAGTCCACATAATGACCTTTTGTGATGGGACTCAGGTATTTCTCCCATTTTAAAGTTGGGTAATCTGGTCAGAGAAAAGATATATTACAACTACAAGGAGTAAAGGTAGTATTAAAAATCCCAGCAGGGTTTCTTAATTTTGAATTCATTAACCAAATAAAACCAAACCAAGCCAAAATAACACCAAAACCAACAACAGAACAACAAGAAAAAAACCCTCAACAAATAGAAAACGTCTTGGCAATTGGTGCACTAGATTCATGATATTTTTGTTTTATTTAACTTCCTCTTAAATCTTAGATTCCCCCAAAGAACCAACATATTTGTTAAAGGAGAAAATTTTATGGATGTCAAACAAATTCAAGTTTTTAAAAATTCCTATATTGGGTCACAAGTGGTATGAGATGCATTAGCATTTATAGCATATCCACAGTTTTTATATTTTTGTGTTACATAATTATATATTTACATATTAAAGAATATAAAATCAATACATACTATATTATCCATCTATAAGACTTTTGTTGTGGTTTGAATAACTATCCCCCAAAGCATTGTATGTTTAATGACTGGTCTTCTAAGAGGCAGTGGGATGTATGCTACAATTCTCTCACCTCCAAATCCATCTTAACTTTTGCAGTTTCACACAATGGCCTCTCTGGGCCTCTATGCAAGAACACCCCTGACACACATCCTGCCTCAGTGGATTTTCTTAGTTGTGATAGGAGATTCCACAGCCCTTTTTCTTGTATCCTTGACTCTAACGTCAGAGGCACATGGCCAAAGTTGGTAGTTCTGCAGCTTGCTGGGGCTGGAAGATAGTCCCCTTGTTCAATTACATCTGTATCAACTTTCTGCTTTTGATGTTTCCTTTACTGGTAAAGCACTTCTTCAATTCCTTTTCACAATTTGAAAGCTTAGCTGGGTGGGGGTCTTGCCGGGAAGTCACTATTTCCTTTATTTTATTTAGCTTCAGGCTTTTCTTTAATATTTGTATTTCCTTGAGTACAGAACTTAGTTCCACAATACTTTCTGGTGCCCTTTTTCTTCCCAGACTTTACATTTTGTAGTTTTCTTTGCTCAGCTTATTCCTTTTCATCATAGATTCTTGTAAGAATGACCATTTATAACCACAATACAGAGTCAACGGTAGGTTGTCTTGAAATTTCCTCTCGCAATGCCACTAATCTAAAACTCTTCAATTTAACCTCAGGCAGATATTTTGAACAAGCACTGAAAGCAGCCACAGTCTTTGCCAAAGTATTGCAAAAATGGTCCCTAGGTGACTTACTAATATTCTTCCCCTCTGAAACTTCTTGAGGGGTACTGTTCAAACTGCCCTAAGCACTGTCTTTTATTCTTCTACTAGGATGGTCCATTAAGCTCCCCTTAATGTATAACATGCTTTTCTAATCTGAAGTTTCAAAATCTACATTCCAGCAAAAAGCAGCATGGTCAATCTGGTTACAGAAATACCCTGTTTTCCCTGGTACCAACTTCTGTCTTAATCAATGCATTACTGCTGTGAAGAGATGCCATGACCATAGCAATTCCTATAAAAGAAAACATTTAATTGGTGCTTGCTTACGCTTTCAGAGGTTTAGCCCATTTTCATCAGGATGGGAAGCATTGTAACACACAAGCAGACATGGCACTGGAGAAGTAGCTGAGAGTTCTATATCAATATCATAGGCAACAGGAAGAAAGAGAGCCAGTGGACCTATTTGTGGGCTTCTGAAACTTCAAAGCCCACACCAAGACGCACTTTGTCCAACAATGCCACACCTCCTAACTCTTTCAAATAGTGTCACTCCCTAAGCAATAAAATATATAAACCTACCTGGGCCGTTCTTATTTAAACCATGACTTCTACCTTCTCAAGTATTTTATTAATTCAAAAAAACCCACATCACTTAAGTTTCTCAGGTATTTTATTATAGTAATGGAAAGATGACCAATACAATACACTATGGTGATCAACAGAACATGCTATACTTTATAACTTGTTACCTATAGTTTAAAAATTATTTGCTAAGATATCATTCATCACAAAATGTGCTATAGCATATAATTCAATAGAGTTTAGTATAGTAACATCAACAGCGTATATAGCTACCCCTAGTGTCTAATCCCAGACACCTTCAATAAACCACTACAGCCATTTAAAATCATGCCTCAGCTCCTATCCTCCTTTCTCATTACCCAATGATTATGACCAAATACCCAATAAAAAGCAACTTAAAAAAAGAAAGGCTTGCTTTGGTTTATTATTTCAGAAAACATGGTCCATCATGGCAGGGAAGGGATAGCAACAAAGCAATTGGCAGCAGGTCACATTGCATTCACAGCAGGAAGTAGAGAGAGGTGAATTTCAAAGTTTAGATCACTTTTCTGCTTCATGTTCAGCCTGAAACCCAGTCCATGGGAGTCAGTGTGGGTCTTCCCCCTTCAATTAACCTTCTGTAGAGACAGTCTTAAGGACATATCCAGAAATGTGCATCCTAGATGATTCTAAACCTAGTTGAGTGGACAGTGATGATGAACCATCATACTTAGCAACCACTAGTTACTTTTTGTCTCCATAGAGCTGCCTATTCTGGATTCTGAATTTAAATGAAATCACACAACATGTTTTTTGTGATGGGCCTTTAGATTTAAAAATATTTTAAAAACTTAATCTTTGTTTTCAAATGTAATAGTATGGGAATATATATATGTATATTAGTTACAGCTTATTAACTTTGTATCCAGCTGTATCCTGCTCTCTCATTACCTCCCAGTCCTACCCTCCCTCCCTCATCTCCTCCCTGCCCCTTTCCAAGTCCACTGATAGGGGAGGTCCTCCTCCACTTTCATCTGGCTGTGGTTTATCAGGTATCTTCAGGACTGTGAAAGTCCTTTTTATGGAAAAATTTTTATATGGAATATATGACATTCTATTATCAGTCAGCTGATGGGCATATGGTTTGCTTTCCCTTTGTGATCATAATAAATGATCTATTAGCATTTGTATACGAGCTTCTCTGGGGACTTGTTTTTACTTCTGCTTATCTATGTAGACATAGAAAACAGGTAGCATAATTAACTTTTAAACAATTGTTAGGCCATTTTCCAAAAATATTTGTATCAGTTTACAATTACAGCGGTACATAACGTTCCTGAATCTTTCCCCTTCCCAATGCTTGTTTAGTCATCTAAGGGGTGTAAAAAATCATATCACACTGTCATTTTGATGCACATGTTTATAATGGCTGATGATGTTCAGTGGCACTTGATAAAAAAGTCATTATGATAATTATTTAAGTGAAACGTCATGACTATTGGATTGCCGATAGTTTGTAGTGCATTTTCTTAAATAATGATTGATGTGGGTGGGCCCAGCCTAGTATAGGAGGTACTGCCCTTGGACAGGTGGGACAGGTGGGACAGGTGGGACAGGTGGGACAGGTGGGACAGGTGGTCCTGAGTTATGTAAGAAAGAAAGCTGAATATGCCACAGAAAGCAGCATTCCTCCATGGCCTCTGCCACGGTTTCTGCCCAGCTTTGCTTTGAGTTCCTTCCCTGACTTCCCTCAGTGATGGAGTGTGACCTGAAAGCTATAAGCTGAAATACATTCTTCCCAAGTTGCTTTTCGGACATGGTGCTTATCACAGCAATTGCAACCCTAATTAAGACAGGTAATAAGTTTTATTTACTATCTTGCTTTGCATCCCACCTCCTTGGAAGTCTCTTCTCAAAATCTTGAGTGTTAGAAAACTAGAATTGGAGATTTCTAATATTCCCAAAACTTCTAAGGTTACAAATCTTATCAGAATGTTGACTATAGTAGAAGCTAAGAGCTGAGAAGTCTCTTGAAGAATGCTATATTGACTATCCTTCAAACTATAGCTCACAGTTATCCAATATCTGCTATCTTGTGAAACATTACTTTGTCCCTGTGCATACAGAGCAGTACTTCCATCAAGGACCATATCCCTAGTGGACAGGAAAATCATTCAAGTCAGTTTCTGCATCATACTATGTGTGATAGTCCCCCATTCAGTTTAGTTATTATGACAGAAGCAACATCCTCAGAAAATAGTGACTTAGTTTATACCTTGGGCATGGCTGCCTCTGGTTACAATTGGACAGTGTTGTTTGGAAGGCTTTATACTCATGAATATGATGCCTGGGCTGGGACGATTTTATCTAGGACTGAAGTAGCAAGGGATTTTTTTTGTCTGGCATATTCTCCCTCTTCCACACACATCAATGCCACCATCAAGTTTCCTCCCTGGATGAACCCACCAATTCCCTGGACACAGATTACAGATTACAGATCGATCTAGGCAATAACTAAGCCTCTAAGTGGCTTAAAAGACAGAAACACAAATGCTTTGTTGAGGAGGAGGATAAAATCATTTCTGGCCACATGGTATGTACTCTCTTATAAGTGGATATTAGGCCTGTGGTACAGGATAACCATCTTACAATTCACAGACCTAAAGAAGCTAAGTAACAAGGACAGCCCAAGGGAGGGTGCCAGAATTTCACTCAGAAGGGGAGATAGAGTAGACAGCAGAAATGGATGAAGAGAGGAAAGTGGGCAAGAGATGGAGGGATAAATGGGTGGGGATAAAATGTGAGAACAGAGGTGGGAAGTGAGATGGCCAGGAATAAGATGGGAAACTGAGGGTGGCCATCTCTTTGACAAGTTTGAGGTCTGCAATAGGGTAGGCTCCTGTGAGGATATGGGTGTGACTCCAGCTGAAACTCCTAACAGGGTGGGGACATGGAGATTGAAGTGACCACCTCTTAGCCAGGCAGGAGTAGTGGAAGGAGGGAACAACAACCCACCCACAAAACTTTTGATACAAAAGTTACCCTGCCTATAAGAAGTGCAGGGATAAAGAGGGAACAGAGATTGAAGGATTGGCCAACCAATGATGGGCCCAACCTGAGACCCACCCCACAGCAGAGAGCCAGCCCCTGACACTATTCATGATGCTCTGCTATGCTTGCAGACAGGAGCCTACTATGACTGTTGTCTGGGAGGCTCCAGCCATCAGTAGATCGAGAAAGATGCTGGGATTTGCAGCCAAACATAGGGGGGAGCACTGGGGGTCTTATAGAAGTGTTGGGAGAAAGACGAAACACCTGAAGGAAATAGGAATCCCACAAGAGGACCAACAGAGACAACTAACACAGACCTGCAGGGGTTTGTAGAGTCTGAGACATCAACTAAGGAGCATGCATGGTCTGGACCATGCACATGTGCACATATGCACATATGTGGCTGATGGGCGGCTTGGTCTTCATCTGGATCACTTGGTGAATGGAGGGGGGTGTTACTAACATGGACTCTATTGCCTGCTTTTGGATCACTCCCCCTGGCTGGGCTGCCTTGCGTTGCCTCAGGGGATGAGGATATGCTCAGCCCTGATGTGACTTGATGGGCTGGGAGGGTTGATAAGGGGAGGAGGGCTCCACTTTTCTGGGGGGAAGGGATAGGGAAAGGAGAGAGAGAGGGACTAGGAGGAGAATAGAGAGAGGGAACCCTTAGGGTGTAAAGTAAATAAACTTAAATAAAATTAAAAAAGTGTGTGGCACTCTTAAAACTATCCCAAAGACAACAAGCAAGACTTTCCTTTCAATGTTATTACAAACCATGTCCCACATCTCCATCAAAATCACACTTTAGAGACTATCTTGGTCACACTGCTTTGATTCTGATCTGCTCTTGATGGAAATGTGTGTTCAGCAGGTGAGAGTATCATGATATAGCAAGAAAACTGGCTTCTTCAAGGATCATGTGCTAGAAAAGAGGCTTAGAAAGCATTTGCAAGTGCAAAGGCTCCCTCCCTCCCCCGTTTGGTCAGGATGACCTATTTTGAATAGCCGTGTAACACTGGGGATATTGCGATGCTTCAGAGTGTGAGGCAGCTTAGGCTTATGCTATAGAAATAGCTAGAGCCCTTAAAGATATTAGCTTTACTCTGAATTTAGTAATAACTAGGAGGCATGCCAGAGGGACTGTGAAACAATCTAATATTACCATCCCCAGTCAGGTGAACTCCAGGGTTAATTATAAACGCTAACATGGCTCACGTGCAAGGTAAAGTAAAGATGCACATACATCTGCTGCATGGAGCTCAGCACTCTACACCTGGGGACCACTCAGTCCCTGTGGCGATTACCAAACACATTATTAAATCAGAAGGCAGGGTGAATGTGAAATTAAATGCCCTGACACACTGAGGTAGATTTAAAAAGCGTGCTTCTCAGGTGCCTTCGAAGGTGTTGGAGAAAGGAGGCTGCATGAGGGAGAGTGAGAAAAGCCTAACACCTTTTATTCAATCTTAAACACCTTCACCTTTGACATAATGGAAAAATGAAACTGCATATTATCCAACTGACTTGTTATTAGAAGGTGGGTTTTTACTGAGTTAAAAAAACCACTAAGATTAATTATAAAATCAGGAAAGACATTCGTGGTCTGAGCCTGTTACTTTTTAGTGAATTCCATGAATTCTCTTCTTTTCTAGTTATTTTACCAGCACTAATTCTGGCAGCACTAACTCTTGGGCCTTTTTATTATGGTCAAAGACTCTACCCAGTTAAAAAGCAAGTATGTTTTAATGTCTGATCACTGGGTTCATTCAATGGATACCCAAGGTACATGTGCTGAGCACCAACATCATTCAAAGACTGTGCTCATTAATTAGTTTACATAAATGACCAAGACAGATACAGCTTTAATGTGTGAATATACATTTCAACATGTCTTTCTGGAAGGGCTACAGCAGGAAAGTAGAATTTATTTTGTCCATTTCTGTTACAAAACCAGGGGAGAGACTGAGAGGAAACTTTGTGACATTTATGGTTCTTACTGAATTAAAGTTTAACTGAAGGCGGTTTCACCTCCCCCAGGACCTTTAAATACTCTGTAGGGAAAGTAGAGAATCCCAAGGGAAAATACATATAATTTCTGAAGGCCTGATATTACTTAAATTCTAAGTTAGAAAATCACAAATATTTTTCCAAAGCACATAGCCATTATGTAGTTCTCTATCAATGGACAATTTTTGTTTGGGGAGTAAGAAGGGCTGGACTTAATAATTTGGGACTAATGGTCAAGGCAGAAGACTTAACAGGGAGAGCAGAGGAGCAAGAAGGCCTTTAGTGCATATGTAAAGAGAAGTCCTGAATGAATATGAATATGAATTATAGACAAGGGCGGGGCCATGTTGAAGACACCAATGCCTTAGACTCATAGAAATGGCAAAGCCTTCCCTGTAGGGATCATGCTCAGAACTTGCAAAGTTCCTTTGGTCTGTGTGGGAATAATAGTAGTGTTTTCAGCAAGTAGCAACTGCAGCTTCCTCCTTGTGGATGACTACAGCCTGAGACTGCTCCCCTCTGTAGACCTCCCACCAGTACTGGCTGACTTCCCTCTCCTGTGCAGTACATAATAACCAACCTGAGTTTACAGGCTATTGCACAGTTTGTGCTGTTCCTGTTCTGTATGTATGTCTGTCAGGTTTTCATTTTATTGCTAAGGGAGAGACAGCAGCAGGACAGATAGAATATAGTGCCAATGCAAAAAGATAGTAAGTTCCCAATGATCCCAGCTATATCATAGTGAATAAAACAAAGAACTCCCTTATAAATTTTGTAGACCCAGGGGAGGGCAAGATAGATAACAATGAGTGGCAACAAATAAGTCTTACTATAGCAGAGTAATACATGCTGTGACCAGAAATAAAACAGAGGAAGGTGACAGAGTACCTAGTATTTTTAGATTAATCTATTCTAAACACAGTTTTCACAGGAGCTGGGATTTAGGTCCTATCCACTGTGCAAGAATGAGCCAAACAAAAATCTATAGGAGCAAGGTGTAAGACAGAGGGAACATGAGTAGAGCCAGAACTCCAGTAGGGCATACGAAATCACAGAGAGACAATGGACAGAGTGAGCTGCAATAAATAAGCACATGCCTCCTCTGTGCCGAGCCACCTGTTGTGGACAGTGACTAGAAGGAAATGACTCAGTTACTTACATAGATTTATGTCTATCTTAGAGCAGGCATACTGATCAAACATTGAAAATATAGGTAAATATCCTTGACCTCAGTTAAAATGGAGCTGAGAAAGCCCTATGAAATACCACGAGGAGGAGGCATGGAGGTCCAGATGCAGAAAGAATCTGTCATGTTTGGCTGGGGTAAGTATGTGTCTTTAGAGGCAAGGGTCAGGTTGCCTCTTTCTGTGAGATGAAGGTGGAAGGTGACTGTTTCTTGGCTTAGGTTGCTGTTGTGGAAATGTGCTGCAAGCCTGGATTAATATACTAATGACTGAAGTATCTAGTACTTTAGATAAACTGTTTATGACAGTCTAATGTTGCCAGCACATTAATGTAAAATTTAACCGCAGATAGAATTAAACACACACACACAATTGGGGAAGGGAGGAAAGGAAGGAGAAGGGAAGTCATGGGAAATAATTCTGTCTACCCTGTTCTGATCTGAAGCAGGCATGTGCAAATAACCTGCAAGTATATCATGCTACCTTGGACCCCTAATAAATGTAAATTCAACAACACTTATTTCACACTTCTAACTCTAAGCTGATGCCAAGATCTTCTCCTTGACTGATTGAGTTGTTCCAGAGTTTGAAGATTCTGTTGGAGTGCTATCAACCCAGGGTCAAGCCTGCTTGCTCTTTCTCTGATCTGCAAGGCTCTCAGATGTCTTGTTTTTTTCTGTGTTGTCATGGTTAAAAGATAGATTGGACACTTTTTATTGTTATTTTTCATATATTAGTTCTACCCATTTCTCTGTGATATCTGGTCTAATTTCCCAATCTATCTTACTTTTTTTTGGGTGCACTTACTCCTTGTCAGGAGTAAACACTATCATACTCATTTTACTTCTGTCTTTATCAGGTCCACGCTGGCTCATCAGACCCCTATATTCAGCTGACTGCTATACTACCTGGACATGCCAGAAACAGAATAAAGAGGTTTTCTAGATATCACTAATCTTTGGAACCAGACTTGCTTTTTTCTTGGTTTCTTCTTTCTGCTGTGGTTATTGCAAATTTTTCTCCCCTCCCCCCAGTATTCAGCCCATTTTTGGCTCTGGAAAACTTTAGCCAATCCGTTTGGCTCAGTCCCAGTACTCAGGTAGAGCACATTTTCAAGACACCTCTCCATCTAGTTGAGGCTATGTGACTATCCAGTAGAATATGTACCATAAAATTTCTCATGAGCTCTTTTCAATATTCTTCTTTCAGTATATATCTGCCTAATGGATTGTATTTTAATGAACTGGAATGGAATGGCAAAGACAAAGACATCTGGGTCTCACCAATTAAAATAATATTTATTAGATGGTATATTAATTACAAGTAATGTTTTATAATGCCAGGCTACTGCAATACAGAGGTTCCTTGTTGACTTCCTCACAACAATTATGTATTAGGTACCATTCTTTGACAGGAGAAATTTGATTATAGAAATCTCAACTCCCTTGCCTCCCTGACTTGATAGAAGCAAGTTTCACAGACAGGACCCAATGCCAAAGCTAAGTGTCACCCTCATAGGGTATTTAACTTTTGTATCATGAACATGTGGTTCTAAGACATCAAACCAGAAAAGAGTAAGCAGGAGTGACAATGTAGAGCATATTCGTCTTGGCCTCTCTGCATGGTTTCCTTTAAACACTATTTTCTTTATGGTAAAACAGGGTAAAGAGTTTTACTGGGAGCTTCAATAAGGTGTCAAGTTCATACAATGAAAATCACTCTGGGTTTAACATTAGATAATATGAATTTTAGAAGAACAAAGAAAAAGATGGTAGAGATTTTACCAAGAAATTGTTGGAGGTAGCAGCAGGTGGTTAGATGGAATGTCTGCCTTCCAGGCTGCCAAAGTTGGTAGAAGAACATCACTGCTCACTATTGCCTCAGCTTCCTAAGGAACACTGATAAAAAGGAACTGTGTATACACAGTGAGGCTGGGGAAAGAAGATTAAAATGGAAGACTCAATGAGCCCTTGGGACCAGTATCCTGAGGTTTGTGGGAACATGCCCAGCCGGTACTCATGTAGGGGGTTTTATCCCTAGGAGTAAACCAGCTGCTGTTTTATTTCCTTATTGACCTTTGTGCTGCACCTGGGAAGTCTTGGAAACTGTCAACAAAGATTTAGAAGACTAATAAAGGGTTAGGCACCCATGTGATTGATCCTGCTTGTATGAAAATAGAGTGTTTGTGGTTGGATAGCTGGTATGAGAGAATTCAGCTATAAAAGATGGTAAAGAGCAGACAGAGGCCAGGGTGAAGGGGTTGGGAGACAGAGAGAGAGAGAGAGAGAGAGAGAGAGAGAGAGAGAGAGAGAGAGAGAGAGAGAGAGAGAGAGAGAGAGAGAGAGAGAGAGAGAGAGAAATGATGATGTTCTTCCTCATCTCATATACTGTGTTTAGAGCCAAGGATTTGGAATGTAATAGATATTTGAGTGAGTGTTGCTTTCTAAAGGCTCATGGAGAACCCCAAAGGGACCTAATTTGATGTCTAGCAGATGACATTCCCTATGCTTCCCCATCCGGACAAACCCATAGCAATGATTGACTGATATTGGCAGATGAAACCTCACGTCCCTTACCTTGAGGTGGGGACCACAGGGGTGACTGACATTGTGATTTATATTATAGGGTGGTTCCTGGATGAGAACAAGTTTAGATATTGTCTGAGCACACATCTTCACATGGCTTCTTTTGCTACAGTTCTTGTTTACTCTCCCCTCTGTTAGATGCACTCTTGCGTGCCCTTTCTCAATGACTCATGTGTTCCTGAGTTTCCCTGTCTCAGACTCTATTTCTGGGGAAGAAGGTTAAGCTGGCAGCAGGAGGGCATGACTTTGAAGCCTAAGAAATGTATGTTCAGGGAGGATCTCTCCCCATTGTCTTTGGGGGAAATGGCTGATAAAGAGGCTGAGAATATGGTGAGAACAACACATCCCCTGCAGGGGCAGTAAGTGGGCTGATGAGGGGCACTAGTGACTTCAGCTCCAGCTCAGTCACGGCAGAGGTGGAGGAGAACCAGGTCCTCCACTGCTAGATCTAGGGCCAAACTTAGGGTAGAAAGGATTGTGACGTTTCTTGTTACCTAGGGGGTCTGAACTCATGTCTGACTCACGTGATCTTTGGTCTGTTTGTGGTGAGGCTTATGCAGTTATTAGTCACGATGTCTGGGGAAATTAATCTTCACAGCAAAGTCTTGGTTTCTTTATCTGCAAAACAGCATTTAGCATGCACTAAAGGAAAAACAAATATTTTACTATATGATTATCACTATAAACCACTGCAAACAATGGAATATTTTTCTTTTTTTTTTAATTTATTTATTTTTATCTCAGTCACAGGTTAGGTACTTTGAATCCCAGGCGTAGCCCCCTCCCCCATTCCCTCCTACCCTCCCACTCCCTCCCTCATCTCCTTCTTCCCCGCCCCCTCCAAGTCCACCAACAGGGGAGGACCTCCTTCCCTTCCATCCAACCCCAGCTTATCCTGTCTCCTC
>CM053766.1:153526846-153544598 GCA_028658305.1 Pachyuromys duprasi
CTCTAAGTTCTCCAGTTCCAGGTTCTTCTCCCTTTGTGTCTTCTTTATAGTTTCTAACTTCTGTTTTCATGCTTTGTACCGTTTCCTCAACTGATTGACTGTGTCTCCTATGTTGGTTGTTTCCTCTCTGTCTATCTTTGATTGTTCCTCTATGCGGGCAGTTAATTTCTTCTCCATTTCTTTGAGGGCCTTGTTCATTTCCTCTCTTTGTCTCTCCTCTTGTTCCTCCAATATCTGCATAATCAAAGCCTTAACATAATTTTCCTGTCTCTCCGCTGAATTAAAATCACCATTGCTTTTGGGTGTTTCTGGTGGGGCCATGGTGTCCTGATTTTTGTTGGGTGAGTTCTTTTTCCCATTTCTGGACATTTGTTTATATATAATCAGGGAGCTGTTTGTGTCTTAAGGCTGTACTTCAGTCTAAAACTGTCAATCTCTTGTGTCAGGAGTATTCTTCAAGAAGATCAGGGATATCCACTGGTTTGTTAGTGTGTGTTGTTGTCTCAGTTGAACTCTATTGTGGGCTCTGTGTGCCTGGCTTCGTGCTCTGTGAAGAAGCTGTGAGCACTGCATGCTGGTCACCCCTCTGGTCTTGAGGTTTAGCTCCTCAGTCTTTTGAGATATCAGCTGGGGGCTTTGTGCTCTGCCCTGGGCTTGCTGCTAAGGGCTCTCCCCTGGAATGGAGATTCGGTGTCCCCTTTTGGGCCATGGGCTGTGCACCACGGTCTGAGATGATATTTGGGGCACACACAGTGGGTTTGGGTTGGTGTGCCTCTGCTGAATGCAGGCCTGTCTGAAATGGTGCTCGAGGCCTTCTCTGTCTGTCTTGTGGACACACACATGGACTGAGGTTTTTGCTGGCAGATACGTGCAGTGTTTGCCCTCAGTGTGTGGTCTGGTCAAGATGGTCCCTGGACCCTCTCAGTCTGGGGTGGCTCTGGCGATCGGTGCGTGCTCGCTGCACACTTGTGGGTAGAAGCAGAACTCAGGTCCCTCCCAGTCTTGCCCGTGGACTGGCCCACGGACTGAGGTTTTGCTTCTGGAAGCCTGCGGTGTGCGCCCCCGACCCGCCCGTGGACTCACAGATGGACCGAGGTCCTTCCTGGCAGAAGAGTGCAGTGTGCGCCCGCAGTGTGCAGTCTGGTCAAAGCGGTCACCAGACCCTCTCAGCCTGGGGTGGATCCGGCGATCGGTGTGCGCCTGTTGCACCCCCTTGGCTTGAAGCAGAACCCGGGTGCAGTGTGTGCTCGCAGTATGCAGGTCAGTGAAAATGGTACCTGGTTCCTCCTCAGACTGCCTGCGAGACTGTGTGACCCTGTCTATTATGGCGGATGCGGGTGCCCAGCACGGCTGCTCGTTCAGATCAGAGCTGTGCGCCGCTGGTCACCCGGAGATTTTTCCGGGTAATAACTGGGTGTTCCTAGGGTTTTCCCACTTGATTTTCTCACCGTAGGAGTTCTGCTCACCTGGCAATCACAAATGCTGGTGTTTTAGGTCCCAGAATTCAGTCTCCTGGTCGCTGCGTTGTTTCTGCTGTCCTACTCCTCAGACACAGTGTCCTCTAGTGGCAGCCATCTTGAATCTCTCCATGTTGTCTGGTTTTATGTTGAGGTCTTTGATCTACTTCGACTTTAGTTTTGTGCAAGGGTGCTAAGTATGGATCTATTTGCATTTTTCTAATGTTGACATCTAGTTAGACCAGCACCATTTGTTGAAGATGCTATCTTTTTTTTTCCATTGTATGGTTTTGGCATCTTTCTCAAAAATCAGGTGTCCATAAGTGTGTGGGTTTATTTCTGGGTCTTCTATTCGGTTTCATTGATCCACCATTCTGTTTCTATGCCAGTACCATGCAGTTTTTATTATTGTTGCTCTATAGTACAGCTTGAGATCAGGGATGGAGATACTTCCAGAAGATCTTTTATTGTAGAGAATTGTTTTAGCAATTCTGGGTTTCTTGTTATTCCATACGAAGTTGAGAAATTTTCTTTCTAGGTCTGTAAAGAATTGTGTTGGTAATTTGATGGTAATTGCATTGAATCTGTAGATTGCTTTTGGTAAGATGGCGATTTTTACTATGTTAATCCTGCCAAGCCATGAGCATGGGAGATCTTTCCAGGTTCTGATATCTTCTTCTAATTCTTTCTTCAGAGACTTGAAATTTTTTTCATACAAGTCTTTGACTTCCTTGGTTAGGATCACACCAAGGTACTTTATGTCTTTTGTGGCAATTGTGAAGGGTGTTGTTTCCCTAATTTCTTTCTCAGCCCTTTTGTATTTTGTATACAGGAAGGCTATGGATTTTTTTTTTTTGAGTTAATTTGGTATCCGGCCACTTTGCTGAAGGTGTTTATCAGCTGTAGTTGTTCCCTGGTAGAATTTTTGGGGTCACTCATGTATACTATCATATCATCTGCAAATTGTGATACTTTGACCTCTTCCTTTCTGATTTGTATCCCCTTGATCTCCTTCAATTGGCTTATTGCTCTAGCAAGGACTTCCAGAACTATGTTGAAGAGATATGGAGAGAGTGGGCAGCCTTGCATTGTCCCTGATTTCAGTAGGACTGATTTAAGTTTCTCTCTGTTTAGTTTAATGTTGGGTATAGGTTTACTGTATATTGTCTTTATTATGTTTAAGTATCCCTGATCTCTCCAATACTTTAAACATGAACAGATGTTGGATTTTGCCAAATGCTTTTTCAGCATCTAAGGAGATTATCATGTGTTCTTTTTTTTCCTTTCAGTTTGTTAATATGGTGGATCATATTGATGGATTTCCATATATTGAACCATCCCTGCATACTTGGGATGAAGCCTACTTGGGCATAGTGGATGATATCTTTGATGTGTTCTTGTATTTGGTTTGTAAGTATTTTGTTGAGTATTCTTTGCATCAATGTTCATAAGGGAGATTGGCCTGACATTTTCTTTCTTTGTGTCTTTGTGAGGTTTAGGTACCAAGGTGACTGTGGCTTCATAGAATGAGTTTGGTAGTGTTACTTCTGTTTATATTTTTTGAAATAGTTTGAAGAGAACTCTTCTTTGCTCTTCTTTGAAGGTCTGGTAGAATTCTGCGCTGAAACTATCTGGTCCTGGGCTGTTTTTGGATGGGAGACTTTTGCTGACTGCTTCTATTTCCTTAGGGGATATAGGACCATTTAATTTATTTACCTGGTCTTGATTCAGCTTAGGTAAATGGAACCAATCAAGAAAATTGTCTATTTCATTTAGATTTTCAAATTTTGTGGCATATAGACTTTTGAAGTAAGTCCTAATTATTGTTTGGATTTCCTCAGTGTCTGTAGTTATGTCTGCCTTTTCATTTCTAATTTTGTTAATTTGGATGGTGTCTCTCTGCCTTTTAGTTAGTTTGGCTAAGGATTTGTCTATCTTGTTGATTTTCTCAAAGAACCAGCTTTTGGTTTCATCGATTCTTTGAATTGTTTTATTTGATTCTAATTTATTGATTTCAGCCCTGAGTTTGATTATTTCCAGTTGTCTACTCCTTTGAGGTTAGTCTGCTTCATTTTTCCCCCTAGGGCTTTTAGGAGGGCCATTAAGTTGCTTGAATGAGAAGTCTCAAATTTCTTCTTGAAGGCACTTAGTGCTATGAACTCTCCTCTTAGCACTGCTTTCATTGTGTCCCATAAATTTGGGTATGTTATGTCTTCATTTTCATTGAATTCTAGGAAGACTTTTATTTTCTTTATTTCTTCTCTGACCCAGCTATCATTTAGCAGCAAGTTGTTCAGTTTCCATGTGTGTGTAGGCTTTTTGCTATTTTTGTTGTTGTTGAGGTCCAGCTTTATTCCATGGTGATCAGAGAGGATACAAGGGATTATTTCAATCTTCTTGTATCTGTTGAGGCTTGCTTTGTGACCAACCATATGGTCTATTTTGGAGAAGGTTCCATGAGGTGCTGAGAAGAAGGTAAATTCTTTTGTTTCTGGGTGTGAGGTTCTGTAGATGTCTGTTAGGTCTATTTGATTCATGACCTCTATTAGAGACATTGCTTCTTTGTTTAATTTCTGTTTTGTTAACCTGTCCTTTGTTGAGAGTTGGGCTGTTGAAGTCTCCCACTATTAATGTGTGGGGATCTATGTGTGGCTTACGTTTTATTAATGTTTCTTCTAGAAATGTGGGTGCCTTTGTATTTGCGGCATGGATGTTCAGGCTTATGATGTCTTCCTGGTGGAATTTTCCCTTGATGAATATGAAGTGTCCTTCCCCATCTCTTATTAATTTTGGTTGAAAGTCTATTTTATCAGATATTAGAATGGCTACTCCTGCTTGCTTCTTGGGTCCATTTGCTTGGAAAACCGTTTCCAGCCCTTTACCCTCAGGTTATGTCTATCTTTGTGACTTAGGTGTGTTTCTTGTATGCAACAGATTGCTGGGTCTTGTTTATACAACCATTCTGTTAGTCTGTGTGTTTTTGTTGGAAAATTGAGTCCATTGATGTTGAGAGAGATTAATGACCAGTGGAGGATTAATGATCCTTTGATTTTGATGTTGGCTGTGGTAGTAAGTTTGTATGCTTGGTTACTTTTTGTTTTACTGTAGTGAGGTTAATGACTTCCTGTGGTTTTTTTTTTTTTTTTTTTTGGAAGTGGTTAGGTTTCTTGGGTTGTATTTTTCATACTAGTATCTTCTCTAAGACTGGATTTGTGTGTAGGTATTGTAGAAATTTTTTTTTTTGTCGTTGAATATCTTGTTTTCTCTGTCTATGAGGACTGAACGTTTTGCTGGGTATAGTAGTCTGGGCTGACATCTGTGTTTTCTTAGGTTCTGCATGATGTCTATCCAGGCCCTTCTGCCTTTCATAGTCTCTGTTGAGAAGTCAGGTGTGGTTTTGACTGGTTTACCATTAAATGTTACTTGGCCTTTTTCCCTTGCAGCTTTTAGTATTTTTTCTTTGTTCTGTGTACTTAGTGTTTTGTTTATTATGTGGCGGGAGGATTTTCTTTTCTGGTCTAATTTATTGGGTGTTCTGTAGGCCTCTTGTATTCTTATTGGCCTCTCCTTTAAGTTGGGGAAACTTTCTTCAATGATTTTGTTAAAAATATTTTCTGGGCCTTGGAGGAGGGAATCTTCTTTTTCTTTTATTCCTATTATTCTTAGCTTTTGTCTTTTTATGCTGTCTTGAATTTCTTGGACAGTGTGTGTCAGAAATGTTTTAGATTTAACATTTTCTTTGACGGATACATCTATTTCTTCCAATGTATCTTTCACCTCTGAGATTCTTTCTTCCATCTCTTGTAGTCTATTGGTTGTGCTTACCTCTGTAGTTCCTGCTTTCTTCCCTAAGTTCTTTCTCTCCATAATTTTCTCCATTTGTGTTTTCTTTAATTTTTCCAATTCCACCTTCAGATCTTGAGCTGTTTGTTGATTTCCTTCACCTATCTGGCTGTATTTTCCTGTTTTTCCTTCAGTTCCTTCAACTGTTTGTTTCAACAATCCTCTGATTCTTTTATATCTTTCAGTGATTTAAGTATTTCCTCTCTAAAGTCCACAAACTGTTTGGCTGCAACTTTCTGTATTTCTTTACGGATGGTCATAATCTGTTTATCTTTATCTTCCTGTATTTCTTTACAGAGGGCCATAATCTGTTTGTCTTCATCTTCCTCTAGATCTTTACACATTTTGTTTCCTCTATTATCCTCTTCATAAACATAGATGTTAGTTCATCTTCTTGAATTTCAATTATGCTGGGGTGTCCAGGGCTGCTTGCCCTTGGATAACTAGGTTCTGAAAATGCCATATTGCTCTGTCTTTTGTTCGTTGAGCTTTTATGCTGGCCTCTACCCATTGGGCTATGTTAGGTATTGGGTGTTAGTTTCTGGTGGTTCCTGGAATCCTGTGGTGGAGAGAATCCCCTTGGCAGGAAGATGTTTTTTTCTGAAGGAAGCCTCCTCAGCTTTTTGGATATGGTCACTGAATGGCTGGTGTTTTCGGGAATTGCCACAGCTCACCTCACAGACTGAGTGGTAACTGTGGTCCTTGTTAGTCATAAGGGTTCTCCTCTCACCCGGAGAAGACCTGGGGACAGCTGTCCTGCTTCTGTGTTTCGTGCTGTAAATTTAGTGAGCTGCAGCTATTGCCTGGGTGCCCCATGGTTTGTTCAGTTTTGTTAGGGATAACTGGTTGCCCCTTGGAGCAGTGTCTGGGGTTGATCTCAGGGATCCCAGGCTTCTGTAAGTCTGAGGTTGGAGCTCTGTGCCCCAGTACCTAAGCAGTACTCAGTGGCCAGTAAGCACTGTTCTCATGGGAGCAGTAGGAGGCTAGTTGGTGCACAGCTGATCTCTGGGCTGGCAGTGAGCACTCCTGCCTCTCTGTGAGACCGTTTCCAGGGAAATCCTGGATACCCTAAATCAATCTCCCTTTTCTTCCTTCCCAGGTTCTGGTACCCTGGGGTGCACAGTTCTGTCTGTGACGGGTAGTTGGTGCTCAGCAGGTTTCTGGGCTGGCAGCGCACCTGCCTGTCTCTGGGACCTTTCCCAGGGAGATCCTGGGTACCCTAACTCAGGCCCTGTTTGCTTCTTTCCCTGTGGGGTTTCCTCCCAACAGGGAAATCTAGGCTCTGGTGCCCTGGAGCGCACAGTTCTTCTGTGACAGAGAGTTGGGCGCACAGCAAGTCTCTGTGCTCGCAGGTGAAGCCTAGTTCAGAGATGGTGGCTCACACCTGCCATTCTTCAGGACCTTTTCCTGGGAAAGGCTGGGTGACCTAGGTCAGACCCGTTTCCTTCCTTCCCTGTGGGTTTTTCTTGCGAGTGGGACTCCCAGTCTCTGGTGTTTTGGTGTCCACCGTTCAGCTTGTATAGGTGATCAGGACACACAGGTGTGTGGCTCTGGTCTGATGACTGATTTCGGGATCTCTTCCGGGTTCCACCTGGGTGTCCTGAGAATGGACCTGACCAATTCCCGCACTTTGGGGTTTCCTCTCACCTGGGGAACATAATCGCTGTTGTTTTAGGGCCCAGAATTCAGGCTCTTGGTCAGTGTATGGAAAACGTTCTGCAGCTCAGAAGCAGCATCCTCCTGGCATCGCTATCTTGTCTTAACTGTCATCTTTCTTTAATATTGAAAATCATTGCCAAATGTTATCATTCAATAGTTGCATTAGCAGTCAGAAAGACTGCAGAGTTCTAGGTCTACCACGGTCCAGCCCTATGGTTAGAAAAATTGCCTGGCTTTTGAGCAGTTTTGCTTGCAGAATAGGGGTTGGTTGAAGGAACACTGAGAATTCAGTATCTGGCTACAAAAGGAAGACTTGTTAATTCAAACATATTCAACACTGAATGCCTATAGCATGGTTTCCTTGTTTGTACTAATGGTAATTTTGAGAAAGAATTTTATATTTTCTGTCTTCCTTACTCTATTTCCTAAATTCATCATTTTATTTCATACCTTTGAAGCAAAAGAGAGCCAGATCTGATAGTTTTGAAGGCAAAGTATAGCTTGATAATGGAAAAATAAATTTTAAATAGTTAGTGAACACTGTATTTTTAGATTTTTCAGGGTATATGTTGTTTTCTGGCTAAAGCAAGCCCTGAGCTTATCTAGAATGGCAAATAATATGCCTACTTACAAGAAACTGTAAGTTTTAAGATCAGAGTTAGACAATTTATTAGTTTATCCTGTAGAGTAAATTGGGGGCACTGGACCTAAGATTTTAATGTGCTCTCTTGAGCCACAGAAGTGAGGCTGCCTCTTATTTCTAGACAGGCAGGGTTAATTATTGTTTTTCAATCTAAATAAAAAGGCTGTTTGTTGGTGTTCTTAATTATAGCAGCCTGGTGAAAAAGCATGCAGGATCTTTTCTCTGAAGGCAATTCAATAAAAGTATTTTGTCAGTACATTATTTTTGCCATCCAGAAAGCCATGCACAACCCTGAAATATAAAACAAACAACAACTGGCTTCTCCCTTTGATGGACCCAATCTTTTACACTTTCTCAGGTCACAGTTTTTCTTTTCATTTTGTTTTTGTAAAGCATTAGAATTTATAAAGGCGCTATGCTTCCCCTTAATGTTTAGCCTTGTTTTAGAGTGGGAGATCTAAGTTCATTGATCAAGGTGAACACATAATTGTAAATTATCTGGGAAAATATCACTTTTCTGTGAATGCCTGGCTGGAAGGCCACAATGGCCATTAGTTCTTTATTTAGTAATTCTCTTCTATGAAACATTTTTCAAATGTGTTGTATCAAGTGTACAATTTAATTTTCAAATCTTGGGATTTGGGAATAGTATAGGGCTCCAATTATAATCCAAACAAATGAACAAACAAACAAACAAACAAACAAACAAACAAACAAACCCAAGTATTTGAATGTTAGGAACTGGCCCTGAGAAACTTGTGACTTTTCCCCACCCTGCTGCACCTGGCTCCCACCCTGCTGCTCCTGACTGATCAACATCCTGCTTGGCAGATGCAAAGATGTGAGAACTGTACCATGACTTTTTAGGAGTAACCATTGGAGAACTGTATCATGACTTTTTAGGAGTAACTGCTTGGCAGATGCAAAGATGTGAGAACTGTACCATGACTTTTTAGGAGTAACCATTGTCATGACCACAGAATGTTCCAGGCCCTGTTCCGAGAAGACTTTGTAACTTTCCACCCTCACTCACCTGCCTACCCCCACCCCTACCTAAAACCAGCTTTAAAAAACCTGCTTCTGCTTAATAAAATTAGGCTCTTGACAAGTGTACATTTCCTTGAGCCCGTTCTTTCTCTTGCCCATCTCTTTCAGGTCTTGGTCCTCCTTGCCCCCACGAATAACTAGGTCCCGCGGGACATTTGAAAATAAAACAAAACAAAAAACAACTTTCAGAAAGATCTTTATGGAAAAATTAAGGAATGAATGGAAATAAAAAGATCATATAAGCATTTCTAGTTTAATATATGGTCACAGATTTCACCCAAAATGGAAGACTCTTTCCCTTTTCTTGAGCTTCAGTAGTCTTCATTAGTGTCTCCACTGCTAATATGCGGGAGCAGTGATCTTTTATGCCTTGTAGGCCAGTTCATGCAAGGCACAAAGTCTCTACTTTTTCTTTCAGGATGCTCACTTTGCAGCCTGGCTATCATGTCAGAAGTCACAGCCATACGTAGACACATGTTCAGCCAGATTCCTAGGTGAAAGGTGACTTCCGTTTTTGAATGGGACTTTAAACTATCCCACTAATGACAAGTAAGCTTGAGTAAGATATCCCTGTTGGGCTCTGTCAAAACTGTAACTTCATGAAGAAAAGAATATTGTTGGTTTAAGTCCAGTTTTTAAAACTGTGGGTCCCATGGGGTTGTGGAGCCCAATATTAGGGTATGTCACAAATTTCTGACAACAGGGACTTTGGACTTGCAATGACCAAATCTAATTAAAATGCACTGTTTATGGCATTGTTCACTCATGTTACATTTTGTGACTCTGTGCTATGTATACAGCTAATATTGCTATTCTTGGAAGACAGGCTCATTCATCAGCAAATAAGTATATGTATATCTGGTTATTTTCTTTGGCATAAAGTTGATTTTATCTAAAATTAGTGTAGAAACTTACACTTCCCTTTTATTACTATTTGCTTTATATATGTCTCATCATCTTAATGACTTTCCTATCATAATGCTGTACTGATTGTCTTCTAGTGTCATGGTCACTGAGCTTCTTCCTGTCACAGGCAAAGAACTAATCGTTTCGGAAAAACAGATGGACAAGCCTGGGAGAAGTAGAAAGTAACAGCTTTATCCCTTTGTGGTGGGAGGGGCCCTAAGTCTGGAAATCTGCTAAATTGAACTTGGCTTGGTTATTTTATAGGACTCCTGGGTCTTCCTCTGTCTCGTATTGGTCCTGTGTACACATCCACTCCCATGCCATTCTCCCATTTCTTCTCCCAATGTCTTCTGGGAACAAGAAGCCATAATTTCAGGGAGCCTGCTATTGTTTTCCTTGCCTACCTACATCCTTCTAACTCTTCTCAGATATTGTTATAGTTCAAGGATTTTATATTTCATAGAATTGAGTTTTTTATTTTAACCCACCCTAAAAATTTGTCTTTTAATTTTAAGAGCAATTAAATACTGTGCTATCATGCATTTATTCACCTAAAATGGTCTATTACTTTTTTCTGAGACCGAGGTTTTTTGTTTTGGTGTGTGTGTGTGTGTGTGTGTGTGTGTGTGTGTGTGTGTGTGTGTGTGTGTGAGTGTGTGTGTGTGTAGCCTTGACTGTCTTGGAACTAGCTTTTTAGACCAGGCTGGCCTCAAACTCACAGAGATCTGCCCTCCTCTGCCTCCTAAGTGCTGGGATTAGAGATATGTGTCACTACTGCCAACCCTCGTCTATTTTATTTTATTATGTTTCTGTTTGTCTTTTGGAGTCTCATTTTCTTGATGAATAATTCTTCTTCTCCTCCTCCTACTGCTGCTGCTTCTGCTACTGCTGCTGCTGTTACTGTGTGTGTATGTTTGTTTTATTGCTATATAATTGTTTACTTTCTGGTACTGAGGAGTTGTAGACAGTATTATAGAAATTACTGTCTCATCTTTTTCTGTTTCTTTGTTATGTTGTGTGAAATGGATGGGAGTGCATCTGTCCTCCAGTTTTCATTTTCTTTGTTCTTTGTTCTCTTTTATTAGTTTTATTTTACTTGAGTCATCTTTGTGAATTGTCTTCATTAATTGGGGGCAACAGAGGTGATAGATATAACAATGCAACAGCAGTTTCAATGTTTATTTTCAACAGAAGACAATTTGTGCACATCAGTTTAGTCTACAATAAGGTTCAAAGACACTAGTTGTATGGTGCAGGCTGGTGGAAATTTAGCTTATAGTTTGTTTTAGGATTGAGGATACTATTATTTAAGTTAGAGAATAGGAAAAGTGAAAAAAGGGGGACAGAGAGAATAAAGTGACAATGATAAGAGAAATATATGGTTTAGAAATATCAGAAATATCCATTTTCAGTTGAGGACATCTAGATTGTTTCCAGATTCTGGCTATTATGTAAAGCTGCTGCAAATATAGCTGAGCAAATGTCCTTGTTGTATAGTTGAGCATATTTCAGGTATATGCCTAGTAGTAGTATATCTGGATCTTGAGGTAACACTATTCCTAATTGTCTGAAAAAGTGCTAGATTGATTTCCAAAGTGGTTGTACAAAGTTACATTCCCACCAGCAATGGAGGAGGGTTCCCCTTTCTCCAAAACCTCTCCAGCATGTGTTGTCATTTGAGTTTTTGACCTTAGCTTTTCTAATGGGTGTAGGGTGAAATCTCAGGGTCATTTTGATTTGCATTTCTCTGATGGCTAACGACACTGAGCATTTCTTTAAGAGTTTCTCTGCCATTTGATATTCCTCTTTTGAGAATTCTCCGTTTAGCTCTGTACTCCATTTTAAACTGGATTACTTGGTTTGTTGATGTTTAACTTCTTGAGTTTATTTATCTATCTATCTATCTATCTATCTATCTATCTATCTATCTATCTATCTATTTTCTGGATATTAACCTGCTTTCAGATATAGGGTTAGTGAAGATCCTTTCCAAGTCTGTAGGCTGTCATTTTATTCTGATGACAGTATCCTTTGCTTTACAGAAGGTTTTCAGTTTTATGATGTCCCATTTAAGTAGTAGAGTGACTAGAACAGTTATAGGCATAGAAAAAGAAAGTGTCATAAAATATTTTTTCTTGTAAGTTACATTAAAACAGAGTAACTCAAAAAGTTAGGCATTTGAATGAGAAATGTCCCCTATGGCAGTATGTATTTGAACATTTGCTCTCCAACTAGTGGTGCTGTTTGGGGAGGTTATGGAACTTTTAGGACATGGAACCTTATTGGAGGAAGTACATCACTGGGGGCAGGCTTCGAGGGCTTTGGCTTCACTCTACTTCCTGTTCACTCCATCTGAAGTGGCATGTGCAAGTGTTCAGCTGAATACTTAGCTCACAGGTAACTTCAGTATATGAAGGGGACTTTGAAATATCACACTGATAACAAGTAAGTTTGAGGATGTTATCTCTGTTGGACTCTGTCAAAACTACAGCTTCATGAAGAAAATAACATGGTTGGTTTAAAGCCAGTTTCTTAAGTTGTGGGTCCTGTGAGGTTGTGAAACTGAATGTTGGGGAAGGTCACAGATTTTTGGCAACAGTAAAAAGGCTCTGGACATGGAACAACCAGAGACTAATTCAAATGCAAATATGTAATGATAAGTGGTGTTTCTGGCCATGTTCATCTGTGTTACATCTTGTGACTTTGTGGTGTGAATACATTTAATATTGCTGCATTTTCTTGGAAGATTGACTCATATGAATGGAAATGTGATCATCCAGCTTCCAACTCATGCTTCCCACATCCAGCTTCGCATGCCATGCCATGCTTTCCTTGCCAACATAGAATCCCTGTGGAATCATAAGCTAAAATAAAACCTTCCTCCCTTATGTTATTTTTTGTCTTTGCATTTATTCCAGCAACAGAAGCTAACTAATGAAGTACCTAACCAGAAGCTAGTCTAACAAAATAACAGATAACAATAAAACATGAAAATAACTCAGAACATGAAATTCAAGTCACTTCACACCCAGCCAGTAATTCCTCTCATTGAGATGGTAGATTCGTCTTCCTTCCCATGAGTTATGTTTTGTTTCATTCTAAGTAGGGAGCTACAAATGTCGGTAATTCAAACAAGTTAAGGCACTGTATCCTGCCAGATTAGAAGAACCCTTCTACCCCAGCTCTCTCCTGCTCTGTTACTGTGCCCTGGTCAGAGGCTTCCCATTTGTAAGTTTGTTTATTTGTTTCTTTTTGGGACACACAGGGCGTTCTGGGCCTGGCTATGAATAGATATGCAAGGCCTGCCTGTCTGAGTTCATCTTTGTGTGCTGTCACAGTAACATGCAAGTTCCACATCACACTTCTTGCTGCCCTTGCTGCAGCTCACTCAGGTAATGGCAGGGAACACTATCACCTTTCATGATTATCTCCCAATATTACCTTTTGTTCCCTTTGCTTTTATTTCTCTTTCCAGATTCTGCTCTCCTCAGGCCACACCTTATCCACTGTCCTGTTGTATTTCTGTAGTCAAACCTTCTTTCTCAAGATTTTACTGCTTCTTTGCAAAGAAATTCCAATATTGTCTTATTTCTGTTTTCTTTAGCTCTTTCTCTTATGTAGTATAATCTAAGGTGCTTTAATCTTTTTTCCTAAAGTTAGGTTCTTCTTATATTGATGACAAAGTTGATAGACTGTAACCTTAAAATTCAAGAACCTTTCTGTAAGTATGCTATACCACAACAAGAACTGCATAGACAAGTTTCATGTCTGCTCTCTTCCTATAATCCAGTCTAGAAAACTGGCCACATTCATACGCTCTCTTCTGGAATACAGATCCGTGTCATTGCGCTACACCGTCACTCAGAACAAATGTTTAATCCAGAAGTAAACAGACAGCCCTGGGTAACTATGCATAGATTTACGTGATGTAATAAAGTTTTGGATGGCAGAGGTGTAAATTCTTGTTGGTTTAGAGTGTAGTTCTCAATGTAGACTATGATCAAGTGTAAAAGCAGAATTTCTGCAGAAAAAAAAAAAAAGAAAATGGAGTAGGTGGAGAAGACCAAAATTCTATAGTCTGAGAGAGAGAAAGCATGACTTTAATAACCCGGGGCTGTCAAATTGCTCAGCACCTGTGTCAGCTCCTTCTGTTGAAAGTTATGTTGAGTTGACTAGTACTAAGTTTCTTACACCCAAGCACTCAATGTTCTTGTATTTCATTTTCTGTAAGAGGCTGTGTACCATTGACTGAGGACTTACTACTTGCTTCTGTGACCTACTGTGAGCCACAGTAGGTTATTATGACCATTAGTTTTTTAACTAACATAAATGCTTAACTAGTTCATACAACATAGTATATTTATAATATACTTAGCATATTATGAATATTAATGTAGTTGTTCTGGTGATTTTCAGTTAATTATGTATTAACCTTTTCTCTTCCTCTATGCGTAAAATGTGCTTCTTTAGTCTGTTATGTTAAAGTTGGTCATGGGACTTACTTGGGCCATTGCCATGCTATGGACAAGACATGAACAGAAGCTCACACAGAGACCTTGTTTAATCTTTATTGATGTCTTATGAGAGGTTGCATTTCCTGAGTCACTTCCATATTTTATGCTGGGGCCCATGATGAATTCATCAAGCAATATCAAGTCAAACCAATGTCAAGTTGCTCCAAACAGTAGGAGCAACTGGTGACATTTAAAGCTGGATTTTTTAGTGTTTACTAAGAATATAGTATTAGCTAGTAATAGTAGCTGAATCCTATTGTTGCTAATATCATTATTCCTTTAGAAAACTTGCTTAACCTTTCTATTGTTTTGCTTTCTAACCTACAAAATGAGAACAAAAATACTGTCAATATCATAGGCATGTTGTGAAAACTAAAAACATAAATCCATGAAAAACTTAGAATCATGTTAGCACATATTCAATGTTAAGTTTATGATATTTTCCTTTACACATAGTCTAAGTTTGGTCCCTACGACTCATGGTAGATAGGAAATAGGAAAAGAGAGAGTGGCCATGCAAAAGATCTAGCCCGCAAGAATTTTCCCTACAGATGCATGCCATACTGCTAAGTACCACCTCCTAAGGTTTCTAGAATCTTCCCAAATAGCACCACCACTGGGGAAGCAGGCCTGAATTACCAGAACAGTTTTGAAGGACATACCACATTTAACCCATAACAATGTCCTAAAGATTACATATCTAAATAGAAGTGAAGAATATGTCAAGGGTGGGGTAAAAGGTAAGAATGAATCAGTCCAAGCACTTTGACATAAATGTTATCCTTTTTTATTTTTATTTTTTCAGGTAAGGATGGACAGGCTTTATTGACAACTTCCAGTAGGGACTAAAAAAACCAGCTGCTTCAGGGGAGAGAGGCAATACCCTTCTGGGTATTGTCTATGGTGCTTCATACGCCTTTGAATTTTAATAAGAGATGGGAGTTTCACATCCAGTTATATAAAGAGCTAGAAAAATTAAAACTGCCATTTAGCCAATAATCATAGTTATTATCCGGGTCTAATAACAAAGCAGTTTTTGTCAATATGAAAGCTTCCATAGAAAAGTCATGTTTGCATGAATCTTAAATATAAAATAGTCTCTAGAAAACATTTGGTTGCTATTAGGTCCAGATGAGATTGCTTAATCAACATAACACACTACGTAAGTGAAACACCAAGATTGCTTTGCATTATTCCATGCATTGTGTACCATGCATGGAGAAAACCTAGAACCCTTGCACAGATGTAGCCCATGGCAGTTCAGTATCCAAATGGGTTCCATAATAATGGGAATAGGACTGCCTCTGACATGAACTGATTGGCCTGCTCTTTGATCACCTCACCCTGATGGGGAAGCAGCCTTACCAGGCCACAGAGGGAGGCAATGCAGCCACTCCTGATGAGAGCTGATAGACTAGGATCAAAAGGAAGGAAAGGAAGACTTCCCCTATCAGTGGACTTGGGGAGGGGCATGTGTGGATAAGGGGGAGGGAAGGTGGGATTGGGAGGGGAGGAGGGAGGGGTTTATGGGGGGATGCAAAGAGAATAAAGTATAAGTAATAAAACTTTTAAAAAATGTTATCCTTTTGCCACAAGAAACCATCATACATATGTGCGCTAAGTGTTAGTGGTATGGCAGGAAACAAGGATATCCTATTTCTTCCTAAATCTAATTATCCAGTGGTATGGTTAGACAACAATAATTAAGTAAACAGTATGATTATGAATTTTACAAGTTTTCTTAAGGGTTCAATTGTTGGTGATAAAACATTGTTACCAAAAGCATGTTAAGAAAAGGGTTTATCTGGCTTACAGGTTTCAGTCTGTAATCATGGGGAACCAAGGCAGGAACTTAAGGCAGAAAAGTGGAAACAGGAGCTAAAGAAGAAGCCACAGGGAAATGCTTTTACTGGTTTGCGCTTCCATGGCTTGCTGGCCTAGCATTCTTACACAACCCAGTGCCACCTGTTCAGGGGTCTCCCCGTCTACCATGAGTTATGCCTTTCAACATTAGTCATTAATCAAGAAAATGCCCTACAGACTTTCCTCAAGGCAATATAATATAGGCATTTTCTCAACTGAGGTTTCTTTTTCCAGATAACTCTACCTTTCTCAAATTGAAAAAAAAAAAAGAAACCAATAAGAAGAGACTTAGAGGAAATTCACATGGTAAATAAAGATATGTTTGAGCTGAGACTTTAAAGATGTCAATGAACCAGTCACGTAAGGTCTAGGGAAGATCTCTAACTAGGAGGAAATGGAAACAATCCCAGGTGTGAGAGATGGTTGGTACACACACACACACACACATATGTTTATTTTTATATATGACAGGATAGTTGTAGTGCGTTTGGAAGATAGGGAGAATGGAATGCAGCTATCAATACCCATGTTCCCCACCCTCCCCTTAGAAGACGTTTCTGGCCTCTGTCCTTTCTAGGGGATTCAAGAATGGTTCCAGAAAGCATGGTGGCATTTTCCTGGAGCTCATTTTGTTTGGAATTCTTTGAAGCTGGAAGGTATTGCTTCATATTAAAACTAAGGACACCATGCAAAGAGTTGTCAAGTTTTCATATTTTTTTCTTTTTGAGGCATATTCTCTCTCCCTCTTTCCATGTAGCATTTTGTGTTGTCAAGGCTGGATGTATGCTTTCCCTATATTAATATAGGGAATCAAAAAGTTCTCATTATACTCTAAGACAAAGACAGTGTATCTTTAAAGGCCAAATTTAAATCTCATTATAAAGTCAAGGGAAATACAAGGACAGTTGTTACTAAATTACAGGATCTCCTTTTACAAACAAGTGGCAGGGATGACAGAAACTATGGAGGTCCAAGAGAATGGCACCTGCTAAGTTGGCATGACTAGGAGGGCAAGCCTGGTCTAAGGATCAGGAGACAGTGAAGCTCAATAGCAAAGAAAGTAAGTTATAGATAAACAAAGAGCTTCAAAGCATGACCAGTACCATAAATAAGCAAGCTGCATGAACAGGTCATCTCCTGGCTGGGGTATGGACCATGCATAAAACCTATAGATGCTCCATTTGGTCAACATCAGGGAATAGTCAGGGAATCAGGCAATCTTAGTAAAATTTATTTCAGTTTTTGTACAGTTTCTGTTGTAAGTCCCATAAAAAGCCCTCAGATGAACAAACAGCTTGACTGGTTTTTCCCTGTCTCTTCCAGAGAATTGCTTGCTTTCTGGTACTCTGCTTTCTGCAATAACTTTTAATATTCTTCTCTTTAATAAAAATTCCCTTTAAAACTTGTCCTTCTTATATTTATGGTTGTGTGCCTAGCCTTTAATGGCTGAGCCATCTCTCCAGCCCAACCATACATCTGATAGAGGGCTAATATCCAGTATATATAAAGAACTCGATTTGTTGCTTTTTAACCTCTTGAGTTCTTTATATATACTGGATATTAGCCCTCTGTCAGATATAGGGTTGGTGAAGATCCTTTCCCAGCTGGTGAAGATCCTTTCCCAATCTGTAGGCTGTCGTTTGGTTTTGATGACAGTCTCTTTTGCTTTACAGAAGCTTTTCAGTTTCATGAGATCCCATTTATTGATTGTTGATCTTAGAGCCTGTGCTGTTGGTGTTCTATTCAGGAAGTAGTCTCCTGTGCCAATGAGATCTAGGGTCTTCCCCACTTTTTCTTTACCTTACACCCACCAGAATGGC
>CM053766.1:153545098-153558338 GCA_028658305.1 Pachyuromys duprasi
TCACGGGAACAGGGACTGTTTCTGTCATGAACTTGATGGCTGGTTCTTTGACCCTCCCCCATACACATCAGGGAATAACAGCATGGCTAGATCCCAGAGGAGGTCATTGAAGCCAGCCCTGAGGAGACAAGATGAACTGGGGTCAGATGGAAGGGGAGGAGATCTTCCCCTGTGGGTGGACTTGGAGGGGGCAGGGAGGAGATGAGGGAGGGATGGGGAGAGTGGGAGGGAATGAGGGAGGGGGTATGCCTGGTATGCAAAGTACCTAACCTGTGATTAATATAAAAATAAATAAATAACATTAAAAAAGAATATTGGTTCCTCAAGATCCAGCTATACCACTTCTAGGCGTATACCCAAGAGATGTTCATGTATACAACAAGGACATTTGCTCAACTATGTTCGTAGATGCTTTATTCATAATAGCCAGGACCTGGAAACAACCCAGATGTCCCTCAGTTGAGGAATGGATACAGAAATTGTGGTACTTTTATACAATGGAATACTACTCAGCAATTAAAAAGGAGGAAATCATGAAATTCGCAGGCAAATGGTGGGACCTGGAAACGATCAATCTGAGTGAGGTATCCCCAAAGCAGAAAGACACACATGGTATATACCCACTTATATAGACCTATAAGAAACATACTGAAATCTATACACCTAAAGAAGATAAACAAGAAAGAGGACCTGGGGTAAGAGGATTAATCCTCACTTAGAAAGTCAAATTGGATGGACATTGGATGTAGGAGAAAACAAGTAACAGGACAAGAGCCTACTACAGAGGGCCTCGGAAAGACTCTACCCATTAGGGTATCAAAGCAAATATTAAGAAACATAACCAACCCTTTGGCAGAGTGCAGGGAATAATATGAAAGAAGGGGGAGTTAGTATGACTTGGAGAGGTCAGGAACTCTGCAAGGACCAAATATATCAGGGCACAGGGGTCTTTTATGAGACTGTCTCTCCAACCAAGGACCATGTGTGGTTATAACCTAGAACCTCTGCTCGTATGTAGCAAATGGTAGCTCAATACTCAAGTGGGTACCCTAGTAAGGGGAACAGGGACTGTTTTGGGCATGAACTCAATGGCTGGCTCTTCGACCTCCCCACCCCCCCGAGGGAGGAACAGCCTTGCTAGGCCACAGAAGAGGACATTGCAGCCATTCCTGAAGAGACCTGATAAGGTAGAGTTAGATGGAAGGGGAGGAGGTCCTCCCCTATCAGTGGACTTGGAAAGGGGCAGGGAGGAGATCAGGGAGGGAAAGATGGGATAGGGAGGGAATGCGGGAGGGGGCTCTGGCTGGGATACAAAGTACCTGTGATTAATATAAAATAAAATGTTAAAATTAAAGAAAAAAGTACTCAAGAAGTTAAAAAGCAACAAATCAAGTAATCCAATTAAAAATGGGGTTATTTGTTTCTTGGATGACAGAACAGACACAGGTTTGTTTGGGAAGGTGTTATTCTGAAGGAGGACTTAAACTTCTGATCTCATCTATTAGATGAGGCGGCTTCAGCTTGAGTCCATTTTGGGAAGGTAGTAATGGTAATAATCATTAATGAGAGGTGTTGTATTAGTTGTTTTTCTATTGCTATCAGTGACCAGGAACAGAATTTTTCTATGAAAATATAGAAAAGTAATGTGTTATGCCTTAAAAGTAGGGGAAAACCAAACTGTTTTCTTATTTTTCTTACATTGCAATTTTCCTTCTGTATGAACTGAAAGATGTTACAAGCAAGCAGGTGAGTTGAATCTAGAATATGGATATTGAAGAAAAATTCATCCAAATGGATGAGGAAAATCATCAACATGAAAGCAAAAATCAGAGAAAAAAGTAACATTAATAAAATAGAAATGTTAAAAATGAAAATATCAGTGAATCAGGGTGATAAAACACACTGGAAAGTATCAGGCTAATCCGAAGAAAGCCTGTGGAGCCAGAGGGTCAGAGAGTTTTCTATGAGATTCTGTCTCCCAGTAATAGCTGAAGGTACACCCATAATGCTCATCAGCATGATTGCCTAAACTAGCTGAACAAGGACAGCAATAAACATTACAACATGGACAAGCTTAAAGAAGCTTCGACTCTACACAAAGAACTACAAGCAGCTGAGGAATGCCAAGAGTGGGAGAAACCATCTTTCTCAGGGAAGATCACACCAATTGGTTAGCCAATACCAAATAAATGAATGGTCAGCCCTGAAAACAGACATTATGTAGACAGAGCATGGTGGTTTTGTATATTAGGTAACATCTATCTATATATATATGCATATATAGATATATTTATATGCATATATATGCACACATACATATACATGTATGTAAAGCAATGAAAAGGTCATGAGTTTAAAAATGAGGAAAGGGGTATATGAGAGAGTTTGGAGGGAGAAAAGGAGAAGGAAATGTTGTAATTATAATATCAAAGATAAAAGAAACATGTGGACCTGGTGAGCACTACTTTTATCCCAGCCCTCAGGGAGGCAGAGGCAGATGGATCTTTATGAGTTTGAGGCCGCCTGGTCCACAAGGTGAGTCCAGGACAGCCAATGCTATACAGAGAAACCCTGTCTCGGAAAAAAACCCAAAATAAATAAATAAATAGAGAGATAGAGAAATAAAACAAGGATTAAAAGAAAGTCTCAGTCATGGAGTACAAATAAAAATTGTGGAAGGAATTAATGAATAAGAGCGTTAGGAAGGAATTAACCATGTCTATCCCAGTAAGCCATCTTAGTCCTAAATTAATAAGGTGACAGAGAGGGGCAAAAACAAACACTAATCCAAAGAACCCGAAAATAAAACAAAATTACATGAATTATTAAATATTCATCGGTAATAACGATAAATTTAATGGCCTCAACTTACCAACAAATAAAGACAGACTGGCTAATTGGATTATAAAATTAAACTCAACTATTCTTTATTTCTAGGAAATACACTTTACTAGTAAATACACAGATGCAGAGTTGAAGGATAGAAGACAATTTATCAAATAAGCAGAAGCCAAAACCAAAGGAATATTTTGATATCTGACAAAGTAGACTTCAAAACAAGATTAATCAGAAGTGATAAACACTGCCATATATATATATATTAATGTATGTGTATGCATTCCATGTTGTATTATGTGTATGGAGGTCAGAGGGTAATTTGAAGGAGTCAATTTATTCTATCCCATGGGTTCTGGGGATGAAATTCAGGCCACTGGGCTTGCCAGCAAGTGCTGCTAACCACAGATCCATCTCACTACCTTGCTAAAGCAGGTCTAAGAAGAAATATCTGAAATATCTAATGATATACCTGAAGGTCCCAGAGAAAAAATAAACAGTTCAGCCCCCAAAAGCAATAGATGGTAGGAAATGATAAGTCAATATAGAAAGAAATGAAATAGACACTAAACACAATATGAACAACCAGTGCAAAAAAGTGTGGGGTTTTAAAAATTAGGATTGATAAAACATAGCCAAAACTATCCAAAAGAAAGAAATTAAAAATTAGAGATGAAAACTGTGAGACTACTGCAGACCACAATGTATTCCAGGTATACAAAGAACCATTAAGGAATGCTTTGAAAACATATATTCCAGAGAACTGAAAATCTAGCAAAATGGATAAATTCATAAGCAGACACAAATGACTTGATAACATGAAATCAAGAGAATACGAAGAAATCCATAACAAGATTGAAGCAATAATAAAGAGATTCATAATAATATTGAAGCAATAATAAAACATCTCCCAAGAAGAGAAACCTAGGAAGGGACAGACTTCCTTCAGAAACCTACCAAACTTAAAGAAGACAAAATACCTCAGCCCCTCAAACTCTTCCATAAAATGGACAGGAAAGGGACTACCAAATTTATCCTACAAAACCAGCATTACCCTGATACTGAAACCAGATAAGAACACACCATATAAGAGTGGTAATAGTAATAATGATACTAAATAATAATAATGATAGTAGTAGTAATAATAATACTGCTGATGATGATATAAGAGACAAATTTTCTTTTTTTATGTATTCAGGATATATGTATTTATATACATATATGCATATAACAACATTTAATGAAAATAGAGACTGCCTTTGAAAGAGAGCAAGGAGGAGTATATGGGAAGGTTTAGAGGGAGGAAAGGAAGGGGAAATGTAATTTATTATAAACTCAAAACCAAGAGAAATAATTTTTAAAGACGAAATACAATCAGAAATGTAAGCTAAAATAATCCCAGTTCTCAAAAGGCTGAGGTATAGAAATTCCCAAAACCAAGAACAAAGTAGGTCAAAATTGACCTGCTACTATAAATGTTTTCTGTTTTCAAGTTGTTGTTCTTAGGTATGGTAACAGCAGTGAGAAGCTAACATATGTGAGGTTACACAATACAGTTAGTGTCTGCCCCTGGCTTGTCTCATTACTATTAATGTACTCATCCACTGATTTGTGAAAAGGGTCATTTTGGAGTATAGCCATTTTGGAGTATATACATGATTTAGAGCAAGCCTGGCTACACATGCCTTTAATGCCAGTACTCGGGAGGTGAAGGCAAGATTTCTGCCATTTTGAGCTCTGCCTGGTCTATACATAGTGAGTTCCATTGTCCCATTACCCCAGGGCTGCATAATGAGATCCTATCTCAAAATAAAACCACCATTATATGTATTTATATGTGTACGTACACGCACACACACACAATTAGTTAACTAGAAGTGGGTTTAAGATGAACCAAAATTACTTTAGCTTTCAGTTTTAACATTCAGTATGGCTAAGTATTAATAAACAAAGCCCACCTAAGCAAAAACTGAGATTCCTCAGTAAATTTTGAATATTAAAGAGTACCAATAAGTTTGAGGATCTTTGCTCTAACAATAATTGTTTAAATTGTCACACTACAAAACATTTAATGAGTTATTTTTAGTTATTCACTTTCTGTGCCTTCAGTCAATTTTAAGCTCCTAAGAGGCAAGAACCTAAGACTCCTATGACTTCCAGGTCTGGTAATGTCCAGCACATATGTATCTGTTGTGACTGTTTCCCCCACCCCTTCTATTATCCCTAACTCTCTTCAGGGTCCTCTTAATTTTCAGGTTTGGTCACTAAATATTACTTAACTAACTCGTTACCTTCTTTTGAATGCTGATAGTCCCTGTCTTCTATCTTCTGCAGCATTAAGTAATTTTGTGTCACCAGGACCACTCTTTGCAGGTGGACTCTCAGTGCCAATGTGGGTTTTATGTTTCTGAGAAGAATCATACACCAGCTTGCCAGCTGTGTGGGACATGTCACTGTTACTTGATCCTCCTAAATTTAGGTAACCCCATTTATGTACTTTATAGGGAAAATGGAATCTTTGTGTTGGTGAAATACAGTTTTTGTCTTCATTAATGATCTTCAAATTTGATGTTAACGTTTTTGGAACCTTTCCTTGACCTAATAGTTTATAGCTTTCAGTTTCTTCCTCTAAGTCTTGAACGTCTGGAATCAGCAGAGCTGGAGGGAGAAACCAATGCAGCGGCTTCTGCTTAACTGGAAAGTTTTCAGTTTCATCTGGGATACTGAAGAACAAATCATCCATGGGAAAAAAAGCAATCATTTGATTTCAACATTGTTGAGAACTGGACTTTCTTTGAAATCCGCCCTCCCCACGCGGTCCCATCGCGACCCTTCGTCCTCTGACACCCGAGGCGCTCACCCTGATCCTATGCGACCCCTTAGCGACCCCATGCTCACCCTGACCTCACACGACCCCACGCTCGCTTGCGACCCCCTGGCCAAGAGACAAATTTTTTGATGATCATAGACCAAAAATTCTCAATGAAACTTTGGCAAACCCAACTTAAGAAAAAGAAAAAGAAGGGCACATTATGCTAAAATCAAGTCGATTTTGTTCCAGGGATACAAGTTTGGTTCCACACATGTGAATCACTAAATGCAATATAGAACATAAATAGAGTTATAGATAGAAATCTCATGATGATTTCAATTGATTCACAAAAGGCCTTTGACAAAGTTTAACTTTCCCATCATGATAAAATCCCTGAAGAGTGGCTAGAGAGATAGCAACCATTGTCCTTGGTTACCTCCTATTTACCTCTATCTACAGGGTAGTCTGTGGTGGTCTCTTTGGGGAAACAGGTAGAGGCTTTGCAGAAGCCATTCCTCCTTTCAATTCAGTGAATTAGAAACAATAATATATGGAAAGGCAACAGTGCCTGGTACATGTTCCTCAGAGAGTGGAAAATTTGTGGGAACCAGCCAGGCTCAGTTTCTTGACTACAAGCCTTGTCCTTTCTCCTATCTGGTCAGCTTAGCTGACTCATACCTAGATGTACTCTCTCTTCTTTCTCATTGCCAGTGTTCCTGATGCCAGCATTTAAAAACTGTATCCTTCCTCTCTACTGTACTCTGTCTTTATTGTAACTCTAAGCTGATTCCCAAATACTCTGAAGCCAGCTCTAAAGATTAAACATCACATTCATTTGATGACTGAGTGAGTTTCGGTCCTCAGTAAATGCAGCTTCCACTCCCTGCTTCTATGTGCTTTGTTTCTTCTTCATCCATGGTTTGTCATGTTGCTGCCATGGCAGCCTAAGTGAGTGGTGGCCGTGGTAGGGCTGAAGTGAATGTCATAATTATGCTGGGGACAGTTGCTCACTTTCAATACACATTGAGATTGTTAAACCCAAGTACAACCAAGAACATAGTTTGGCATTTTGTGTTCTGAACCACAGCAGAACAGCTCAATTTGGTGCAACTTAGTACCCCAACCTTTTCTTGCAAGAGAGTTGAGGCATCAACCAAGATAATGCAAGCAGACTCAAAGAAATGTGTTTGACTGAAGTGATTTAACTGGAAGCCTGAAATTATTTTCTTTGTTATCACTTTCACAGTGCAAGAACAGCTGTGGATGCTCTATCTGAATTTCTGGATATCGCTCTTCCGTCTTCTTACCTAAACCATGCCAGGGCACAGTGGCCTGGATGGCAGTCCTAGCAGGTGCATTTCTTTGTCAAGGGGCTACTTCCCATCGCTCAAGCAGCTTTGAACATTTTGAGGCTGAAATGGTAGATTATTAATATCTCCAGAGAGCAGCCTTGAACAACTGTCTAGAAGTAAATTACTCTAGCAATGTCCCAGCTCCTTCCCTGGATTGGGTAGTGTTAATAGCAAAGCCTGGGCCCCATACCAGCTGTTGGGAGATCCCTGCAGTGGGATCGAATTGCTTTAGACAGTGAGCTGACCTGTCTGTGCCCTACTCTAACTGCTTTCTTTGTGCATCCTAGTCTCTCATCTCCTATCAGTCTTGCTTTCATTTTGTCAGGTAAGTAGGCAAAATCCTTTGTTTTTGCCTCTTTATCTCATTACCCTGAACAAAGAATACTCTTCTGTGGCAAACTGCAAGCATGGCCATAAATTACAGTCATATGTTCTCCCATGGAAAAGTGGGATGTCTTAGGTCTTGCATTGAGTAAAGAACATGGTCCAATGGTTAGAGAGATTCGAGAACAGGTTTGGTCCTAGGGAGGGACCTTGTACACATTTTTTCTATTTCCTCAAAGATCAATGATACATAATTGTCTTTTTAAAGCACTGGGTTATTTGTCATTCAATGGAAATTGACTATATTTTACCCTAAATCCACAGTTCTTTTGTGTTTATTCTCTGTCATGTAAGTAATTGTTTTCTCTGAACATAAGAACCTTTTCAGGCAAAGAAAGGATCAATGACCTCTTCTGAGCTGTCAGGAAGCTAGGGTGCCAGCTTTGGCGGGGTCTTGGTTTATTCCTGGATTCAGGGCCTCTGGGCTGATCACCTGTCTGAGCTGCTGGCTGCCATTGTGTTTTTTCTTTTCCAGGGGCTAGCACAGCTGCTGGTTTTTTCCAAAGCCCTGTTTTCCCAGAGCTGTTATGTAGGAGGCCTGTATGTTCTTACAGGTTGAGCTGGTGACATGGGTGTCTGATAGAGACCCTAGCATAAAGCTGGCCTGAGAGAGAGAGAGCTCACCAAAAATACTGCAGATGCTGCAGCCAGAGAATCTGTGGAGCTTCCAAGTCAGCAGAACGCAGGGTAAACAACATAGCTTAGAGTGAGGTGGAATGCTCAGTCCTAAATTTGCCTCTTGGCTGATTACAGGCCCTGTGTGGTATCCTTGACCTATATTTCCATATCTTGGTTTCTGGTAGCCCTTCCATTCTCAGATGCCAGGATTCAAGGGTTGAGGAGAATTTTATACAAATGGAAAGCTCTATTAAAAACAAAGGCAATTTTCTAACTAATGCAAATTCTGACAGTTAAGAATAATGGTTCTCATTGTCTGGACCTGTAGCACCGTACCACACAGGAACTTGTTAGATTTGTGCCTGTGCCAGCCCCACTCAAACCCTCTGAACTTGAACTTCTTCAGGAGGGGCCTTGTATGAGTCCGTATTTTCAGGAGATTTGGGTACAGATTTAGGTTCCAGAGTTGCTGATCCACAGCTGTATCTTTCTTTTCTGAAAAACACAGCCCCTTTATTTCTGTCAACTAGGTAAGTGCCTGTAGGGTTCTATAATTTTTCTCAAAATGAAGAGAACAAAAAAGAAAAGAAAGAAAACAACTATAACTAATGTGCTAATTAGGAAGCAAGCCAATCTCATTTCTCTGTAGGAACGGAGCAAAGTGATGCTTTGACTCAGTGGGCGGAACTGAGATCCCAGTTGCTTTCTGGGTACTAGGAAGGCTGATGTCCTTGCAGCATTATGTTCTTCTGGGAAATTTCTACAGAAATGCTCATCTTACTCTCTCATCTTGTCACACTGGCATCCCCTAGGCTAACCTCTTACTCTTCTCACTACATGTGAACTCAGACCTCTCTCCATGCTACAAAGGAAGGTCTGTCAAAAGGCTAGTTTTAGACCATATGTTTCCACTGTTGGGCAACATTTGTCACATCTTATTTGGTCCACACCAGACCTAAACTCAACACTGAGTACTAGTGTCTCTACTCAACATACAGCTCAGGCAATTTTGAGTCGGGTGTGGCTCACATCACGGGCAACATCTGGGAGTTGCTCAACATCCTTCTCAGTGTTCCTGGCACAAACCACCACTAAGAACTTTAGGTTCTCTGAGTGCCCAAGATGGCTTGGGGATGAGCTGCCTACTGGGGTTATGACTGACTAGAGGGAGTGACAGATGAGATGGCAGGTTCCAGCGTCATACTTTGAGCAGCAAAGCTCCAGATTGCAGTCAAGGCAGAAAATCTTGGATATAGCACTTCAGCTAGATTGGTTTGAGCCATTCTGGATAGACATGTGGTCTACCTGCTGTCCAGGAAGCACAGTCACGTGAGTCAAGGGCCTGAAACCCAAAGCTAAGTAGGATAAGATGCAGGTCTGGCTAAAGAGTGGGTTTTAGGAAGAGTTTCAGTTGGGTTTAATCCTGTTGTTTACATTGTTGTGTAATCTTGGTAAATATGTCTTAATTTTCTCGTCTGTGCAATGAAAGAGGTAGTGTTGTATCTATGAGCTACTCAATGCTCAGTGAAGTGCTACTCTCTATGGCTCTTCTTTTGAGCCCAGGGAACAGCAGATGCCATCAGGTATGGAAATGGAAGCTCTTCCTGTTCTTCATTCTCCTCCTGGCCAACGGCCTAATTGTCTGGTTGGGAAGAAAGCCAGATGAATATGATAGGCTTTTCTTTATAGCTCCCAGGGGTCAGATGAAGGTGATATAACCACCAATGTTGGCTAATTATATTAGGAAAGCTTCTCATGATGTTGTATAAATCGATTCATGAAAGGGCTGACAGCATCAGTTTCAGTCTGCACCCTGAGCTCACCTACTTACCAAAGCCACAAGAGGCAGTAATAGCTTATGGTCTTATCCCTGCTACTAGTTACCTCTGAAGACTGGAGTCAAAGGAAAGCTTTCTTGGCCTACAGGCCTGGACACCTGCCTCATTTGCAGACACAAACCAGTTAGAGGCTTTCTGCATTTCTGTGATGAAAAGACGTTTAGCCTGTCAAGTCACGTGCAGACAAGCTCTTGCAAGCTCATTAAAACAAAAAGCAATTGGGGGAAGGGTGACAGGAGGAGGGGGGATTAAAAAGCCAAGTGAACTTTATAATGTGAGAGTCTTGTTAGCCTTAAATTAGCTTTCTATGTTTGGGGAGAGGCAAAATAATTACTTGTTTATTTTTCTTTTAAAATCAAAGGGCTGGTTGAAATTTTAATAGAAAGAGCTAGAGTTCTAGAGGGATTGAGACTGAGATAGCCACTAGAGGGCCTCAGTGTCCCAGCAAATCTGTTCCCAGTGTGTAAAGGGAAGCCCAGACATTTGGTTGAGTCTGATGTTTAGGGGACTTCCATTCCTGGAAATGCCCTCAGTAGGCTCTTATCATCACACAAGGAAGAAGGTGGCCTCTCATTTAGCAGAGTTAGAAAATAAATTGATCAGTTTATTCCCTGGTAACCTATTTCTGCATGCAAGACACTGTCATATCATTGGAGTGAAAGTTAAGCTGAGGATGTGGGTCAAATGTGAGAAAGAAAAGAAAGAAATGTGAGAGCCTAACTGAACAGAAACCTAGTTGTAGAGCACACTTGGGGTGTCACAGCATGGAAGATGGGCTTTAGCACCCCTTATTGCTCCATGCTGCCCAAATAAATAAAAATTCAGATAATATCATGTTGACGTGAGAAGAGTAAAGTCATGCTGTCTGAAGGAAAATGGATGCAACTGGGAATAATTATGCTTTAAGCCAGTCTCCATAAGACAAATACTACTATGCATGTTTCTCATTTTATATTGAGATTCAAAATTTTACATGCACATATGGTACAAGAGTAGAAGAAAAATCTAAGGGACCAAAAGGGACTAATAGAAGAGAGAAAAGAGAAAAGGGAAAGCAGAGGTATGTGAGGAGAATATGTTAATGTAAAATACATACATGGAAACTTAATTCAAGGCAATAAAGCTAGCATGTCAATAAAGCTGCTGAGAAGGTGCAGCTTTGGAGGAAAATGTACAAGTACTTAAAATTGTATTTGCTGAAATGTCTTGACCCTCTACTTGTGACTACAAAGAACTGAAACCCTGGCATCTCTGCTGTCTTTTCACATCAGTATCCTTTACTCTAGGTCACCTGCCTATCTCTGAATGTATACATGTCAGCACCTCTAGGACTGGTGATACCTAACCTACTTTGTTCCCTTTCTTGGTACGAAGAGTAACTAAGGTATCTTGATGTCAGCCATTTACAGTGTCCTGTTCCAGGCTCTCCAAAGGTATGGAAGGGTCTTCAGTCATTGTCTAAAATATGCACTCATCTTGGATTCTAGGAACAGCAGAGCCTCATGGAAGAGATCACTCCCCAGATGATAGCAGTTACCCATGATGGTAGGGAAAGGAGTAATCCTCTTCTGAAAATCAATCTGTCCCCTAAAACAACAAGGACTTCTTCAGACAGTCTTGCAGAGCCCAAACTGAGATACTGGCTAACCAGACAAGTACTTAACCAGGACTGCTTATTTATGTATAATTACTGTCACTCTATTTAACTCTTCCTCTATTTAAACCTAAGGCCATTGTGAGTACCCTGATGATAACTTTGAGGTCATTACATACCCGTTTAATTGTTTCTTTTCCCAGTCCACAGTCATTAAAGGTCTGTTCTCTGCTTTATACTGAAATACCCAGATCGCGAGTCCCCAAATGACCAACAGGCTTTGAGTCCGATGCAAAACACGTGAGGGCCTTTATTACAAACTCGAGCTGGGTGGCTGCCCTTTGTAAGAACAAAGAGGCAAGTGACCCCTAACTCTGGGGGAACAGGGTTTTTAAGAGGGCAAAAACGAAAGTAGGTAAGTACAAGTCTTGGCAGTACAGTATTGGGTGAAAGGATCTCTAGGGGAGCTGACCTTTAAAATTATTGGTTTGTTTTCAGGTGCCAAAACTGCAAATGATCAGGTCTGGCTACCTGGGAGACACCTGACACTCCCCTCCCCCTGGCAAGGTACTGCCCTGTTAGTTTAGGCTGCAGGTTAGGCTGTAGCAAGAGGAAGGAGAAGTTAACACATTCCATAGGCTTCCTTAGGGGCTATGTGACCCTAGTCACATCCCAAGGTTAATCTGGGTGGGGGACTGCTGGACCCCTGCCCTGAAAGAACTATGCTCTGGTGACTTTGCCCCAGTCCCAATAATTAACTCCAAGTTTTTGAACTTCTCAATACCATTGCTCATTATGTGCCAAAGCCCAGTTTTACCCTAAGACTCTGGTTACAGTGGGATTAGGTAAATGGATTTCCATACCTTAATCCCTTCTCTGTAAAGATTTTAGTGTTATTAGGATTGAGAATATGTAGTCAGGGTTGAAGCAGGGATTACCTTGGCTTCTCTATTGTTTCTTGAAAGGCTTCAAAGGTGTGCAATAGGACAGAATGCCAAAGATGCTTAGAAACTTGCTATTTCTAGAGAATTATGTATAACAGGAGGGGCCACGTAGATAGTGGCCTGTGCTAGGGTGATATATGAAGGTATACTTCAGTTTGAGGAATTGCTGCTGCTCATAGAAACTATGAGGACAGACCACAGGTAGACAGTGATGTTTCTCTGGCCCCGTCTTTCTGCCATTCTACATTCATGCACAGGTCCTTTCTTTGGCCAACATGGTCTATACCTCCCAGTATCACATTCGTACCCCATATCTGGCAGAAGCTGGTGTGAGACAGGAGCTTTGGAGAAAGAAAAAGGATCCTTAAAGTGGAGAAAGACTATATGTAAGTCCACTGGTTGTTCAAGAGGAGAGGCCCCAGATGGCTTGCAGGTAGAGTGTCCTTGTAAACAGAGCATTGGGAAAAGGCAAATGATTACATTTTAGCCTTTTTCTTTACTTATGAGAGAAGTAGTTAGAGTGAGATAAAAAAGATGCTATCAAGCAATGTAGCAATGCTTCTCCTTTCTTATAAGAATTTCCGTTACAGACACTAAAAGCCAATTAAGTTATTCTGGCCGCATGTGCAAGGATAAAGGGAGAAACAGGCACATTGTTGCCAGACTCCTATTTGTTGTATAGTTTACAGTGGGTTTTGTCTCTTGCTTCTCTCTTTCCAGGTTGTATGACCAGCAATATCAAGCCCACTGTATGTTTGTCTTTCCTGTCCTTGCTTCCCAGTTCCTATTGTTTCAAATCCTACTCTCTTTATATGGCTCCCAAGGATAGCACATCTCTCTACACTCATACACACACCACCACC
>CM053766.1:153558438-153572750 GCA_028658305.1 Pachyuromys duprasi
GTGGCCAGTTCACACTGACTCCTGTCTTCCTATAGGCCCTAATCCAATACTGGTTTTCCCCTCCCTCTATTATTTTAGGACACTTTCTTGTGGCTTTACAATATGATGGCTACATCTTTTTGTACAGAGAGCTGTACCCCTGGTCACTCACCTGCTATCCTATGAATTTGTTTGTCTGGTTAACTCCTATGCATCATTTGAACATTAGATTAAAATTCACATCCTGAAGGTATCCCACTTCCTCATAGACAAATCTACAACTAAAGGATCTCATAAAATTATGAATCTCTACTCTCTAATCTTGCTGAAAGATGGGTGTTTTGTTGCTTTTATTTTACTACTAAGTTCCCTCTAGGAGCAATGAAACTAGTTTTGGTTTTGTCTAGGGCCTAGGGCAGTGCCTGGCACACAGTGGAACCCTATAAGTATTAGTTACATGTTGGTTGGCTGATTGATTGGCTGACCTTAAATGTTACCTCGGTTTTTTTTTTAGGGGGGTGGGATGAGGAAAGAAGAGTAAAAACATTAACCAAGAAGTTGATATCCTTGACTACAGCCCAGACAGAATCTAAAAATTGAGGCCCAAATGGGCTAAAGTAGCAAATTATTTTAGTAGGAAGGAGTAATTTTTTCTCAAAGATATTAGGAACAAATTATATAAGCAAAATATGTTCTTGGGGGATCAATAAAGTTTTAAGAAGTAAAAGAAAGCAGAGAAAAGTGAGTACACTGCTCAGAATTATTCTGATATTGGCTCAGTGCATGTATTTATATGTAGAAACCCTGCTATAGAATCAGTTGCAGATCTTGCCTTTTATAAGAACATTTAACTTTGGATGTTAAATTCTGCTTTTTCTTAAATTATTTATTCATAATAATTTTAAATATATCTAGACTATTCCCCTGTACAATTAGAATTTTCTTTTCTTTCAATATAGAACATGAAGGTTGCTATGAATTTTAATCCTCTTGATTTTTTGAGGATATCATAAAGTATAAAGAAAATGAAAGTAAATATGAGGTATATTACAGAGCTCCAAAGCTGTTTTAATAGAATGCTTACCTCTGTTCAATGACTTGGCCTATCCAAGTACTAGCTCTAGCTTAGCAGAAGTTCTCTATGGCTTTCTTCCTCATTTTAGACTCCAGTTCATCCAACCTCTTGGTGTTCCAGTGTAGCAGACACTATTGATGTCCTTTCTATAAACTTTTAAGGCTCAAAATTCTAGTGTGTGCCAATGGTTTCTTACTTTAAGAACTTTGACTTCTCTGCCCAAAGAATTTTTCTGACTGTAAGAATGCTCCCTCATCAATGGTGCAGGCTGGAAGAGTCAAAGTGCAGATGTCACAAGGAACAAGTGTCATTTAATGATAAATAAGTTGTAAAAGTGTTCCAGCTTCTAATCACACAGAAGGAACAATCTGGGAGCATATTCTATACAGTGCTTCTCACACAACTGAGTTCCAGTGACCCATAGGCACAGCTACCTCATTATATCTGTAGCTTTTCTTTCCCTCTCCTTTCCACACTCCCCTACTTGTTTTTTGAGATAACCTCTAAGATAGACTATTTGGACTTTAATCTTTGCTTCAATGCCTGCTTTTGAGGCACAGTCTAAGACAGTCTTCTCTGCCTGCCCTTGTTATGTGTGAGTTCTAACATCCTCTGACCTAGATGTCTCCTTTTCTTGTTTTGCCTGAAGTAGAATATAAAAGCCCTGTGATGCAACATATTTTGAGGAACAGGGTAAAAATTAAAAGCTATGGCAGATTGTCTGCTGCTTTTTTATTTTTTTGTTTTTAGTCAGAACTCCTGATAGACATATTCTCAAGAGGGAATTAATTATATAGTTTCTGATGCTGTTGGAAGTGACTTTGAGTCGTTCTTCTCCCTGTTCTCTGTCATTTCTCTCTCTAGGTTTTTGCTTTTGCTGTAGAAGTCACCCCTAGCAGAGCTATTTTTGTCACCCAGCCCTTAATAAGGTTTCTAGTCATACCCACAGGCATGGGTGTATTCTTGGATAGTAGCAAATCTGTAGTTACTAAAGGCTTGATGCAAGCTGAGTGCATACAAGGTTCTACCAGGTATTCTACAGGGACTGTTAAAACATTGTCCTCACAAGAAAGACAGGCACAGTAAACATGAACTCAAACAGGGTTCCATATGATGTGGCAGTTAAGGGGGAAATATAGACCAAAACAACGACACTAAGGATACAAAGAAAGTAGTTTTGATGAAATCTTAAAAAGTTTGATGGAAGAGACTAAAAAATGGTAGGTGGATTTCATTATGTCAATTAAGTCAATACAGAGCAAAGATAGGTGATGGAATCTCCCCAATCTTAATTCCTGAAAACTGTAACTTGCTGTCGAGGTTGCAGGTATGCTCTCTCAGTCTCCCGTGTACGACACCTCTGAGTTTCCTTCTATTTCAGTTCTTTCAATGTCTAGCAGAAACACCCTATCTTTTATCTGATGTAAACAGCCTGGGCTAGATTCAATTCATACTGTAAAATAGGCATATAAACTAGAATTCATTTACTTTCCAATACTAGACCACTTATAGGAATAAGAGAAACTGGATCATTGAGGCATCCATGCCTCACCATATAAACAGTCAAGGAAACTGAATAGAATATTTTTCATATTCTGTATTTAAAGAAAGGAAGGAGTAGGGAATGGTTGCAAGGGAGATCCTACCATTGCCAGGATCTCCACCTCAAAAGGCCTAGGTCTAGGCTTGGTCACATGGTCACTCTTATACATCAAGTGAAAAGTGACATAGATTATATACAATTGAAAATTTTACTTATTCATATATTTGACCATAACTGTAACAGTGTTATAGTTTACAGAGAGCTTGGAACAAAAGCCACAAATGTTATGCACAGAAATAGCTGTGGCCCCCACGGATCTGGTCTCTCAGAAGTCTTTTTCTTGATGCCAAGGGCCAAGCCTACTGGAGATAAGGCGTAATCTCCTTTGTCAGAATCTTTCCCAAAGGGAGCTGGGACTGAAAAATATGTGTGCTATGGAAGAAATATGGCTGTACGTGTTTATGCCTTTCTAGAATGTCATAATTCATTCAGTAAACAATAAAACAATAAGATGTGGATTTTTTGGCCATAATTTTCATGGTAGTCACCAAGTTTTTAATAGCTTACCATAGACAAACTAAGGATTTTATATTCTAATTTGAGTTACTAATATTAGCTCTCAGATCAAATTACGCATCACACAGTACACACAGCAATTACCTCTATCTATTTGCATATATGTGAGTGCTACGATGGCTATATAAAAGTTAAAGAGGCTGCAGGAGAGTTCAAAGAGCTAAAGGGGTCATACCAACAGCAGAAATAGAGATTTGTTACTGATACAGGCAGCCATTGCAATGGGAGGATACGATATTAAGGAAGCCTGTTGGAAAGCTGCTGGAAGAATAAAGGTAGGCTACAGGGTGTAAAGGGGCTGAGGCTTGAATAAATACTTAGGGTTAATTCCAGTTGCGAGGTAAGATACAGCACCAAATCTGGACAGATGAAGTGGATGGATGGATGGATGGATGGATGGATGGATGGATGGATGAATAGTTGGACAAATGTATGGGCTCACAGCAATTAGAATAGGTTATGTCAGCATTTGGTCTGAAGCTGAGCTGAAGCCTCAGCAACCATTGTGGGTTCTCCGCTTGTTGGTGCTTTGCCACACACGCCAGACAATCAAAGGACAGGTTACTGGGGATCATCACCGTTGCTGCATGTGGTGTCCTCTCCTTTATGGTGCTCAGGTGAATGATTTACAGGCTTTTTCCGTCTTGCCTATCAGTGTTTAATAGGTTCCAAGTCTGGTTTGTCTAATATAGTATATGCATGTTTGCTTATGGTACCTATCTACTTCAGGGAATTTATAGGATGGTGTTCTTCATCATAAGGCTGTGCCTTGTGGGTGAGCTAGACAGTCAGTGGTTTCTATGGGCACAGTGAGGTGCAGAGTCACTCTGCTTCTCCATTTGCACCTAAAGTGTAGTGTAATGCTCCCAGGTTAAGGCAAACCATAGAATCATCATTTTACATGATACGGAGTTACTTGGAACAGGGCACAACCTGATCTCAGTATATATTAAAATGAATCCTAGTTTAAAGCTACCCTGGTTGCATTACAGATGCTGCCTTCCCTTATAAGAAATTTCAGTAGCTTTGGCCAAGTGCTCAGCATCTTTTCCCTTCAGGCTGGCATGTTAATAGTCAGCTGTCACAACAATACTGTATCACAACCTCCTCAAATCTCAATAACATGCAATAACTGTTTATTTTTGCACTTATATGTTTTCTATTTGTCTAGTGCCTATTCTGGGGGACATAGATTCCAAAAGAATAATGTCCAGAAACACAGGAAAGCTAAGCACAAAAATAGGAGAGAAATCTCTTACCTATATGTATAGAGCTGGCGAGCAGCAATTTTGTCCATAGGCCAAATCAAACACTGTAGGACCAAAGCAGATGTCCAGTGGTACAAACAGTAATGCTACTGAGTAAAAGTGTGGTCTAGGGCTAGGGAAGGAATGGGACAAATTCCCTGATTAGCTGAGGAAGTGGAGATACATTATGTCAATCTGGGTTTAAGGCCATGATGTTAATGTTTTTGCTTTTAGGTGTTAAATGCTCCCCTAAGAGGCAAAGACCTAGCCAAGCAGTGCCCATTTTACAGAGAGGCTGTAAAGTTGTAGTTTTAGACAAGTTCTTTTGGGGAAGTGGAGCAAATTGTACCTGAAGTCACCTTTCATGGGTAAGCCCTTTCTTTTTCTTTACTGAGCATATCCAACAACAAACAGCATCAAAAGGCTCAGCTTACCAGAACAAATCAATCTTATATTTTCTAGAGCAAAATCACTTTTTGTCTGGGAGTCTCTGGACCCCAAAGAGGAAATGAATTCTGATTTCTCCACCAGAGATGTGGCCTTCATTTTTCAAGGAGTCTTTCCCCAGCTAAACTACACAGGCTGTAATTACAACACCAGGTAACTTAAATTTAAAGTCAAATATTATGACACTAAGAGTATGATGGAGCTGGTAGTAATTCCTCATGACAGCCGTAAAGCCTAGATTGTTTCTTCATTAGTACATTAGCCAAAGCTTCCTCCGCAGGAGACTGTTGGTGTTATTTCATCACGTTTTTGCCACATACTCACATAGGGGAATTAAAATACAGGTAAGCCATATTTAAGGACATAAGTGTATCTCAAGGGGAGGAACGTATATATTTTTTATCATGAAAATGAGGTTTATTCTTTCAATAAACATTTTCGGTGGTTTCTCAGTTCTTCAGAAATCACCTTGACAGGAAGAGACATGTGAAATCATTTGTGACATCAACAGATCCTCTAAGTGAAGTATATAATACTACTTTTTGCATATTTATTTAGCATATTTAACACTGTCATCTGCTAGAGTCTGTTGCCAGCATTTCATCAATTTTAATTTAACCTTTACTATGAAAGTATGATGAAGGGCCTACTTTTTACAGGTATTTAATTTGAAGCCCAGAACCTCAAGGTTAAGTAGTCATAAAAAGATATAGACTCTCATGTGACTAACAAGGGGGAGAGGAGATATGGTGCTTGGCACTCATTAAATTGATGTTCTGAATTAAGTACTCATGTTTGTGGAACTAACTAGTCACTCATTGCCAAGAGTCTTGACTGACATAGGAAGAATTTCTCCTGCCCAGTATTCAAATTTTCTCTTAGCTATAGAAACCTGATTTTCTTTTTGCAAGAATGACTCACTTCCACCAACTCCATATGCTTTGAATGGAAAAATCCAACATCCATCTCAGAAAATGGCAAATGTATCAAGCCTAGTGATCAATTGAACAGTAAACTATAATTTGACTTGCTGTGGTGTGGTTTATTTTGGCTCATGTCAAGATCAAAGAACCATATCCAGTGATGACTATTTTTGTTGGTAGAGCCCAGAGGCTCTTCCAGATATCACATGGCAGATACAAAGAACTCACCTTTTAATCTGGTCATTCTTTTCCTATAAAGATACCAACATTTAATGATAGCCATCTTTAAACCTAATCACTTCCCAAAACACTTAACCTCTAAACACCAAAATTAAGTTAAGTTTCCATGTTCCACCTCATACTGGGAATTAAATCTTAGCAGATGGTTCAAGCAATGGCTAATAAGTATCATCCTGGGAATTTGGCTGGTCTTTATGAATGAACATTCTTTCTGGTAACAGAGTAAAGGAAAGGGCAGAAGGCTGCAATAACAGCTGGTAGACATCTTTTTTTTTTCTGTTGGGGAAATTCTGAGATTCAAACAAACCAGGGATGCTGATGCTGAGTGATTAAAACATAAACACACAGACAAACAAGCATACATACATACACACACATCCATACATCCATACACATGGGCACACACACTACACAAAGATATAAACATACACACAGGCTGAAGAGATTTGTTAGCAGTTAAGTGTATGTTGTGTTACTTTTCCAGAGGTCCTATGTTTGGCTCCCAGTTAACTACATTGGGTGGCTCACAAATGTCATTAACTCCAGCTCCAGAAATCTAATGTCCTTTTCTGTTTTCCATGGGCACATGAACACACATATACCAAAATAATAAAAAAATGAATTGTCAAAACCAGTTTGAATCAAGATCCTGCCATTTATAGAAAGTCTAATTTGAAAGTTCATAAAGACAGGTCACTTTTCCTTATGGTTTTTTGAAACAGGTCTATCTATGTAGCCTAAGGTGATATCAAAATACTCCCTGTTTAGCTTCTCAAGTGATGAGATTAAAGTTGATTCTATCTTTAATTTTTTAAAAATATGTGTGCTTGGTAGAACTTTAGTATGTAGTATGTAAGAACACTTGTTCTGTAAGCATGAAGACCTGAGTTAGAGTCCCCAGCACCTATGTAAAAAGTTGGACATGGTCATGTGTTCCTGAAGACCTAGCATTGGAGAGCAGAGACAAGTATATCTCTAGATTTTTCTGACCAGCCTAAGAAAAATGGTTAGTTCTTATTCATGAGGGGCCATACCTAAGTGAAATACAGAGGACACTGATACAGGAAGATATTCCATGACCATGTGCCATACACATATACCATCTCCTCTCTCTCTCTTTTTCTCTCATACACACACATACACATTTGGATTTTAGAGCACTTAAGGCATAAATTTTCAAAGTAGTATGTTCAACCTACATTCTTAAAATTAACCTATTACCTTTGATTGTTTAACATAACTCACATGATATTAATAATGAATAGCATTAGCCTCGAATTTCTGTATAACTCATGATTTTCTATACTCAGAGGCTGCAGTTCATGACATCAACATCTTTGGGTTTGAAAGATTTTATTTTTTTTCAGTTTTAACATTTTTATTTTATATTAATCACAGGTTATGTACTTTGTATCCCGGCTGTAGCCCCCTCCCGAATTCCCTCCCTATCCCATCTTTCCCTCCCTGATCTCCTCCCTGCCCCTTTCCAAGTCCACTGATAGGGGAGGACCTCCTCCCTTTCCATCTAACTCTACCTTATCAGGTGTCTTCAGGAATGGCTGCAATATCCTCTCCTGTGGCCTAGCAAGGATGCTCCTCCCTCGGGGGGGCGGGGAGGTCGAAGAGCCAGCCATTGAGTTCATGTCCAAAACAGTCCCTGTTTCCCTCACTAGTGTACCCACTTGGGTATTGAGCTACCATTTGCTATATACAAGCAGGGGTTCTAGGTTATATCCACACATGGTCCTTGGTTGGAGAAACAATCTCATAAAGATCCCTTCGCCCTGATATATTTTTAATTTTTAATTTAGTTTTATTAATTACAATTTATTTGCTTTGTATCACAGCTGTAGCCCCCTCCCCATCCCTTCCCAATCCCACCCTCCCTTCCTCTTCTCCTATGCCCTTCCCCCAGTCCAATGATAAGAGAAGTCCACATACCCTTCCATCTGAATCTAGTCTATCAGGTCTCATCAGGACTGGCTTCTTTGTCTTCCTCTGTGGACTGGTAAGGCTGCTCCTCCCTCAGGTGGAGGTGATCAAAGAGCCAGCCCATGAGTTCATGTTAGACACAGTCCCTATTCCTGTCCAAAAGGGGGCACTTTTGGACACTGAGCTGCCATGGGCTACTTCTGTGCAGGGATTCTAAGTTATCTCCATACATGGTCCTTGTTTGAAGTATCCGTCTCAGAAAAGACCCCTGTGCCCCGATTTTTTGGTTCTGTTGCTCTCCTTGTGGAGCTCCTGTTCCCTCTAGGTCTTTCTATCTCCCCATTCTTTCATAAGATTTCCTGCACTCTGCCCAAAGTTTGGCTATGAATCTCAGCATATGTTTTGATACCCTGCTGAGTAGAGTCTTTCAGAGGCCCTCTGTGATAGGCTCCTGTCCTGTTCCTTGTTTCCTCCCTCTTCTGTTTTCCATCACTCCTAGGCATATATCCAAAAGATGTTCAAGTATACAACAAGGACATTTGCTCAACCATGTTCACAGCAGCTTTATTTGTAATAGCCAGAACCTGGAAACAACCCAGATGTCCCTCAATGGAGGAATTGATTCAGAAATTGTGGTAAATTTACACAATGGAATACTACTCAGCAATTAAAAACAATGAAATCATGAAATTTGCAGGCAAATGGTGGCATCTAAAAATGATCATCCTGAGTGAGGTATCCAAGAAGCAGAAAGACACACATGGTATATGCTCACTTATAAGTGGATATTAGACATATAAGATAATCATACTAAAATCTGTATACTTAAGGAATCTAATCAAGAAGGAGGAGCCTGGTAAGATGCTCAATCTTCATTCAGAAAGGGTTGAAAGGTTTTGAGCTTCCATTGTTCAAATACATTGAAGAAATGCGACAGCAATCTTCTCTAAGTTTGTTTCAACAAAAGTCTAGAAAAACCCAATCAGGAGCTTTGATTATATTCTTGTCATTATCTCAATAATACTTTTGCTTGATCTCATATTCTATTTGATGCTTCCTAGTTTAAGTGTACAAAACACATTTTCCTGACATTACTAAGATACACAGTCTCACAGCAAACTCCCTAGTCTCTGTCTCTTACAATGCTCTGCTCCGCTTTCTCTAATGCTGCCTCAGCCTTAGGTACAGAAGTTAATTTATATCCATTTGAATTGGGCTCTACAACTTTGCATTTTGATTGTGGTTTTCTGTAATGGTCTCTCCCTGTTGAAAAGAGAAGTTTCCTTTAGAAGTTACAGCCATACATGAAGTCTGGCCAACATGGTTGCCTGAACATGGGGTGAACAAGAACAACAACAATAGGCATGCCAAAGTAGATAGGAGAAAGACTGTGAAGCCTCAACTTTACATGAAAAATACAGGCAACTAAGGAATACTGAGAGCAGGACAAATGATCATCCCCATGGAAGAGCACATCAGTTGCTTATCCAACACCAAGTATTTAGCCCTGAAAACCTACATACAAACAGCATTATAAGACTGAGCAGGGTGTATTTAGGAATATCTATGTACATACAAACACATAAAGCATGTAACAACAATAAAGAAAAAAGAGGCCATGAATTTGAAATAGATCAAAGAGTGGTACATGGGGGAAGGTTTATTGGGAGAAAAAAAGAAGGGGGTAATGAAGTAACTAATTATATTACAATCTGTGGTATGGAAGATGCTCTCTGGAGTCTTTGGTAGTAATCTTTGCTGAGACTCTTAGCAGCAGGATAAATGGAGTGTGAAGTGGTCACCTCCTGTAGCCAGGCATGTCTTCCATTAGAGGGAGGGGAACAGCAACACCCTCCCCCCATAAAACCTCTACCCAGATAATCAATGACCGGCCCAACTTAAGTCTCATGCTATGGGATACCACTGATAACATTAATTATATTCTGCTATTCTTATGGACGAGTGGGAGGAAGGATTGAAAAAAATCAGAGAGGTCAAGGACACTACAAGAAAACCTACAAACTCAAACCTGAACCCATAGAGGCTCACAGAGACTGAACCACTAATCAGAGATCATCCATGGAATGGGTCTAGCTTACATAAACTAAATATGTAACAGATATACAGCTTGGTTCTCATGTAGGACCTCTAACAGCAGGAGCAAGGGCTGTCTCTGAATCTGTTGCCTGCCTTGATCCCTTTCTCCTAATTGGACAGCCTTGTTTAGCCTCACTATAAGAAGATATGTCAGTCCTACTTGTTATACCAAGGTGGTTTAATACCAATGGGAAATCTCCCCTTCTCTGAGAAAAAAGGGAGGGGCACAGGGAAAGGGGAGAGGGAGGGACAAGAAATATAGGAGGGAGGGGAACTTTCTACTTGGATGTAAAGTAAATAAATACATTAATTTAAAATAAAAGAGAAACAAAAGATGAATTTCTTAAAAAATTCGAAAAGTGTTCTTTTTCTTGATGCAAAATATAGTCAGAAATCTTTTAAATATTTTATCTTTATTTTATTTTTAATTTATTATAACTTATTCACGTTGTATAAGTGAACAAATGTAGCCCCTTTGCTCATCCCCTCCCAATCTCACCCTCCCTCCCTCTTCTCCTCCCATGCTCCTCCCCTAGTGTATTGATAGGGGAAGACCTCTTCCCCTTCCATCTGACCCTAGCCTATCAGGTCTCATCAGGACTGTCTGCATTGTATTCCTCTGTGGCCTGGTAAGGCTGCTTTTCTCTCAGGGGAAGTGATCAAAGAGCCAGCCACTAAGTTCATGTCAGAGACAGCCCGTGTTTCCCTTACTAGGCAAACCCACTTGGACACTTGGACACTGAGCTGCCATGGGTAACATCTGTGCAGGGGTTCTAGGTTATCTCCATGAAAGGTACTTGGTTGGAGTGCCAGAAATCTTTTTATACTGAATATAACTGCTACCTTGTTCTTTAAAAATATTTGTATGTTTGTATTTTTATTGAAATAACTTAGAAACTTTGTAAATTATGAATTTTGCTTCATTTCTCATATTTTCTAAGATCTTTTCTGAGATTCCCCTTTCCTCTATTATCTACTTGTCCAGAAAGCTGAAAATACAGTTACAGCAGATGGACAAATTATTTTTAAAGCCCACTTGCACACCCTACTCTAAGATGCCCTGCCACCTGCCCAGGGTAGGAAGGGTAGGCCTTCCTTACATGCTAATAATAACCTTCAGAATATATATTTTTAGGCATTTAAGTTATTTTGACATAACCAAACAACTACTAAACAAAGATATGATCACCCCAGCAGGTCAAAAATTTGAATCTTTGGAAAGTACTTAAGTATAAATTCACACCACACTCTTGGGTCATTTGCTTGATGCTCTGAGTTATTGCCTGCCCTTCCCTGACTGCACTCAGATGCATTAAAAATGGCCCAGCTACAACACGCACTTCCCAGACTCTCGAGTCCTTTGGCTTGTTTTATGGGGAAGTAAGGGCAGGTGAAAGGAAATAGCAAGGAGACAGGAAGAAGCCCAGTGTCATTCCTTTCTTTTTTAGGATGCACCTTCGTAGGCAATGGCTTTGTATCTCCTGTTTTGCAGCTTCTGTCAAGCAGTTTTTATTATATGACATTATGTCTTAAAATTGTATTGTAGAAAGTGCAAAGTCATTCAAAAATTAGTTATTAATTTGCCTATGACTTTTTAAATTGGTTGTAAGGACTAATGCTGAAATGCGATTATGGATGATGAGACGGTTTAGGGGCTACCGGTGGTACTTTATGCCTAGTGAGGGCCTGATGTTTATATGTAATGAATATCATACTCATGTCCAAAGCAGAGCAGAAGAGGTTGGCAAAATGTTGGTGGCTGCTAATTTTAGATGGCAGAAAAGGAGGAAAAAACATAATTTAACCACAAGCCTTGTTATAGCACTTTTCTTTTTATTACATTTCCTTTCAGGAAGTATTTGAATATTATAACTATATTAGTTATCTATTGCTGCTAGAACAAGTTGCTGAAAACTTAGCCTAAAATGGTGCAAGCTTCTTTTTATCTTACAACTCTGGAGGTTGGATCTTGGAGTGGGTCTACAATAGGCTAAAATGAAGGTGTCAGGAGGCTTTTTTTTTTCCTGAAGATTCTAGAAAAAATTCAACTTTCTTGTCTTTTTTCCAGCTTCCTGAAGTTATTTATATTCCTTATGGATCTGCGCTTCACATGCCTTAATTCAAAGTATATCTACAAAAGCTCACTTAAAATGTAAGATACCATACACCTAGTTTCAGGGATTAAGATCTGCACTTTGAGGAGACAGCTATGATTTTGCTCATCACAACAGTCTATAGTAGTTAGATAGCCTTCATCTACAAATTAAAGAACTTTCAATTCCTTTTCCATTTAGCATGTCCTATTTTGAAAAGACAAAGTTTTCAATTCGAGTTCAGAGTCCTGGAGCTTTGATATATATAGCTGAGCCATACATTATTTCCCAGTAGAAGACAATGAGAAATTGACATGTCCACATGAATGGTTTGCATCAGAATGTCAGGCAGAGAAGAAACTAAGTTAGGACAAAGCTTTCTTTTGGATTTCCATCAAAGAAGAGGCAAGTGTCATTTGCTCTGTTGTTGCTTGGCTCAGCAAATCATTTTAGCTGCAAGTTACCACTGTTCACAACTTGCATTGACTCTAGTGTGTCTGCAGAAAATGTGAAGTAGGATTTTTGCTAGCCTGGTTAGTTGTCTGGAAAGTGAGTCTTAAAACTACTTTTAAAGGAAGTACTAGTGTTCATTGGCCTGTGATTAATAAACTTTCTTTCTCAAGTAGATTTTCTTTAAAAAAAATAAAAGGAATAAAATTCAGAAACTCCCAAAAAGACCACAAGTAGACAATTAGGCAAGTAAAACAAGAACTTGGCACACTACTATGCAAACAGTCGTTCTCAAATCCCTTCATATTTCATTGAGCAATTGTGTTCCTCTAGCAACCAACAGAAGACTGTATTAAATGTTCAAGAGTTGGAATTATGTAACCAACTCCCAGAAATGCTCAATTGCCTTTCCTGTTAATTCCTATCATTCCCCTGGTACTTGGACAGTTTTTGTTTTCTTCATTCCTGAACAGTTACTTTATCAGGTAGAATTTGTTCCAAAATTAAAGAAGTAAAAGAGACATTTTTTTAATTTCAAAGTTCAAATCAAAATATACAAAACTATTCTTAGTTAATTTTGGGGAATGTAGTTTTCTCTTCTCTTTTGTATTAATGAATCACAAGATCCTTGGGAATGTGGTTTTGGGTTGTGCTGGTATAGATATCTCATCTCAGCAGCTGTGCCAGCATCCACCCTTCTAGACTTGAGTGAGCTTCAGAGCTGCCCTGTAGAATACAGGGGTCTTCATTTGCTTTCACTTTGGAAAGTCAGCTGGCATAAGAGTATGGGAGTGTTTAGAAATCCTACTGAGTTCCTTGCCAGGTTCCTCTGTGAAAGGAGGGTTCTTGCTAAAGTGCTCAATCCCTATCCAGAAAGGCAAAGAGGATGGACATCAGAAGAAGGAGAAAATGGAATAAGTCAGGAGCCTGCCACAGAAAGGCATCTGAAAGGCTCTGTCCTGCAGACTATCAAGCAGATGCTGAGACTTATGGCCAACCTTTGGGCAGAGAAGGAAGTGGGAAATAGTAAGATCTGGAGAGGATAGGAACTCCACAAGGATGGCAACAGAACCAAAAAGTCTGAGCACAGGGGTCTTTCCTGAGACTGATACTCCAACCAAGTACCATACATGGAGATAACCTAGAACCCCTGCACAGATGTATCGTATGGGTTCAGTGTCCAAGTGGGTTCCCTAGTAATGGGAACAGGGACTGCCTCTGACATGAACTGATTGGCCTGCTCTTTGATCACCTTCCCCTGAGGTGGGAGCAGCCTTACCAGGCCACAGAGGAAGAAAATGCAGCCACTCCTGATGAGGCCTAATAGACTAGGATCAGAAGGAAGGAAAAGAAGACCTTCCCTATCAGTGGACTTGGGGAGGGTCATGCATGCAGAAGAGGGAGGAAAGGAGGGGTTCAGAGGGGAGGAGGGAGGGAACTACAGTGGAGATACAAAGTGAATAAAGTGTAATTAATAAAAAAAATTTTTAAAAAATCACCTTTCGACTCAGGGAAGATGGCTGCCACGAGAGAACACTGTGTCTGAGGAGTAGGAGAGCAGAAACAACGCAGCGACCAGGAGACTGAACTCTGGGACCTAAAACGCCAGCATTGTGAGTGCCAGGTGAGCGGAACTCCTACGGTGAGAAAATCAAGTGGGAAAACCCTAGGGACACCCAGTTATTACCTGGAGAAATTTCCCTGTGACCA
>CM053766.1:153573250-153628427 GCA_028658305.1 Pachyuromys duprasi
GGGGGCTACGCCTGGGATTCAAAGTACCCAACCTGTGATTGAGATAAAAAAAAAAAAAAAACCTAAAAAAAAAAAAATAAGACTCAGGGATAAATGAGTTCCATGCTGATTTAGAAGTAGGAAGAAGCAACTGAAAAGATGGGAAGACAGAATGTGTAGGAGGGCTCCTCCTTGTGGGAACCTTGTGGAACTGGGTTTGAACCTAAAACCAAGTGTGGAGTTACAATGTCATAAGGAGAAAAAAAAAAAAATCACCTTTCATCTATTCCTTAAGTCTTTTGATGAATGTTATCTCAGTTTAGGTTCTTTCCAAAGCAGAGCTTGGGACAAGGATTTAAATTAAATTAATTAATTAATTTTGGAGCTAATCCCAGGTAACATAGATAGGGTAGAGTGGAAGCGAGACAGAGAACAGGCAGTCTCTCCATGTGCACTGTCAAATAAATTTCTACCATGGCTCTCACAGGAGCTCAGTCCTAATGGAAAATTCCAGCTCTATGTGTTAACTTAGAGTTAACCTATGGCTCAGGGTGGGGAGGGCAAGAGGTTTTCTGCTGTTTGGGAGAAAGCTCTCTGGCTGACAGGAGCTAAAAAAGCTGGAATTAGAGCAAGCCTGCCCTACAGTGGTAAGGCCGGCTCAGCAATGCTGGGATTTCTCATTACACTGGAAGAAGCACTGACTGGAGGTTAATGTGCATTGTATAGAAGCAGCTGCATTTTATATGCTCATAACTGTGTCACGTACCATTATGGGAAAAAGAACAGCTGAAGGCATTGCTTCTCCCCGACTCTGGGGAGCCTGAAAGTCATAGCAAAGTGACCCTCATTCTACCATGCAATAGTAGCAAAGGGACAAAAGAGAATGGAAAAGAACGGTGAGATATCCAGTACAAGAAATCTGGTTGAGAAAGGTTTCATGTAGAAGGTAGGGAAGGAAGAGAGGGCAATATTTGCAGACTCACAGCCACAATAGGTATAATCTGAGGAAGGATAGGAGAAGATATGGAGCGTGTTGGCAGACATCAAGGATGTTACTGAGCATCGAGTTGACAGGGTACTCTGAAGAAGATGAGGATCCTACACATGATGATAAGGCAGGGTTAACGCCGAGTCACTTAAAGGCAAAAGAGAAAGCTTTGGCCACCATTTCCTAGAGATGTCAGTTACTGGCAGAAGTCTATAATTCCTTTAAAAAAATCAATGCATGGCCATATCATTGCTGAGGAACCGGGTTACTCCTGCTAATTATCTCTTCTTCCTCGGTTACATGTGACTGGGATGAGGCAAATATTAGACATCAAATGGTCTCACTGGACTTTAATTTTTTTTACATTCTATCATATTGACCTTCAACACTAAAAGGTTGAAAAGTTGCTTTACTATAAAGCCAGGGCAAAGGTTTCTTTCTTTTGTAAGCCACAGCCATGTGCAAACATCACCATACAGTAATCCATCATAATGCTGGACTGCAGCAAAAAGATGCGTTCAAGTGACAGATTCAAAGAAGAGAAACCTTACAGCCTCAGTAGGTTAAGGGTGGTTTCAATTCACTTAGTCAGGGTATGTTTCTGTCAGTTCAGTCTTCTGCAAACTTTCTACTTGATCAAGGACCCTTCACAATCACAATACACAGTCTCTAAGTACATATTGATTCCCTGCTTTCCAGTGCTCCCATGGGCAGTCCTAGGCATTTATATCAACACCTGCACTCACTGTGCTCAGAATCATGTCCAGGAAGTTACTGAGGAAGGGCCACAGTGAGGCAGTAAAGGAATGTGAGAATCAGAGTGGGAAGGGAGTGAAGCTCAACACAGGTGAATTCAAGCTGTGTCCATAGACCCTGCATTGGTGCTATGTGGGATCCTGGTCAGGTTTGCTTTCCTAAGCTCAGCAAGGGAACTGGGTATGCACGTTCTGTCTTGCTGACACAGGCTATTTGGAAATACCTAGACAAGTTAGGCAGGATCCTTTTCCTAAACTTTTTCACCATTGGTTGGGAGAAACAAGCTTTCAAACAAAGGCATTTTGGAAATGTGCTTTGAGTAAGGAGCATCACCCAAAGGATGTTGACTACCAATAAATGCTGTGGCATCCACATGCCCCTTTCCCACAAGACACACTAGAATCATTCAACAGCAAAAGCATGGCTGATCTTCCTCCCCTACACCCAACTACCCCAGATACTGTTTCCTCATGTCTTGCAGAACTTCCTGGAAAAAAAAAGACTGTTAAAGGAATTTGATAAGAACCTGGCAAAAAAACCCAGTTTAGACTCAGCATCTTTGATCCTAGAAAGAGAAAAGCAAATAAATATTATACCTGAGGTTGGTGAGACTACTGTGTTTCTCTTTTCCTCACAAATCCAGGTTTGCTCTTTTAAGAACTAAAAACTTACTGTTTAAAATCCAAGCGTTATGCTGCCAATAAGCATTTGCTCACAGTAGTTATTTACACGATGGCCCTGACCTCTGTTTAGTTCAAAAGAATGCAGTTCATCATCCCCAGAGCTTGTGGGCATTTCAAGTCTTAAAGTGATAAAATACTGAGATATTGTTATTTTGAGGAAATGATTTGCTACTTAATTTCATTTCCATTTAAAATAAGTAACAATGACTCAGCAGGTATAGAAGGTTTCCATTAAACTTAAATACACACACACACACACACAAATGAATGAAATAATAAAACATTTAAAATATATATCCGAAACTGGGTGTGGTGGTGCAAGCCTGTAATGTCAGCACTCAGGGAGGCAGAGGCAGGTAGATCACTGTGAGTTCAAGGCCAGGCAGGTTTCTGTGAGTTTGAGGTCAGCCTGGTCTACAAAGGCAAGTCCAGGACTCTTTATCTTGAAAAACCAAATATGTGTGGGCATACATACATACATACATCCTAGTAAAGTGCTATTATGAATTTACTTCTATAAAAATTTGTATTTATACAGTTTGCGTATATATACATATATTATATGTTATGTACAACATTGGAATTCATTAAGAGGAGTAGTTCAGGAGTTGGATGAAAGGTGTCTTCTACTAAACATTATACAGCTATGCAAAACATGTGTCACAGGTACACAAAGTCCTGTTGTAATCACACAGGGAGTTATGTCCATTCTCAGGAGGCTTGGCAACCACAGGGCCTCATCAAGATGAGTTCCTTTTTACAATCTTTATTGCAGTTGTTATTGAGGCATTATCACCAGCCATTGTCAGCTCAGTTCTTAACCTAAGTTCGTTTATGTGTGCTTAATTTTCCTCTATGAAAAAATGCTGTTGGATGTTGCGTTCCTATAGATAAAGAATGGGCTGCAGGATGTTCATTAGGAGATGATCTAGGAGGCATGGGAAGGGAGAAAAGTCATTAACGGTGTGCTGATGAATAGGATGACTTCTGTGGGTAGCTGGAACTCAGAGTCTTGGGGACATTGAGGACACTTGGCCTTTCTCATGCCTCAAGATTGTCCCGTTCAAGAGGTGGGGACTGTGACACTTAGCCAACATTTTCCATATGATGTTTGTTACCGCCTGCTTTGTTGGAGATTTCTGGTGGGTGGTCAAGGGAGAGAATCAGAAGAGAACATTAACAGGACTTGGGAAGCATACAGATAGATGTTCTGACAGTTTCTACTATGGCTGCGTATTTCCACAAAATAGACTAGAGTTGTCTAATCACTTGACTTTAACATACATGTGCTGCATTTCAGCGTTCCACATAAGTCCAAATTGCTAAGTAGCTGGAGAAAACCTTATGTAAGATGCAATACCTAGATGAAGTGGAAAAGACAGCTATATGAAAAGTGTAGGTGTTTTAAAGTTCTCTGTATATTTTCGCCTCTTTAAATTCTGAGTTTTAGAACAAGATTTAAATCTTGGACTGCTTGGGGACTAATGCTTGGGAATCACATTCTCATTCAGAATGAAATTGCTTAGTCGAGTCCTGCTATCTGAATTTTCCAGTTGGTAGCATTTCACCTTTCATGCTTCTCTTGTCCAACCAGTTTGTGCCTACCCATTGCTCACGCTCCCCAGTCTCATTTATAACTGTGTTTCACAACACATCTTCCCATTTTCCATTCTAGGATTAGCTAATTTCTCTCCAACTTACTTAGAAACTGTAGTCCCTGAAGTGGGAAATATCCTTTGAAACCTCAGTTTCAAAGTTTCTACAGATGGTGAAGGGGACCATTTGGGTTCCTGGGACTGGGCTTAGGTTCATCTTCTCACAAAAGCCACCCACTGGGTCTATCCTCTCTTCAAGTTACAATAGCCACTCTAAATATTCCATATCATAAAGAAGGTAGAGAAGCTTGTGTAGCTGCATCTTCCTCAAAGACAATTTCATCACCCGAGTCATTCCTTTCTTTATTCCAGTCCTCCCCCCTCCAGTCTACATATTCACATGTGTGTGCACAAGTGTGTATGATACATGTTTATATGTGTGTACATGCATGCAGAGGCCAAATCACCCTTAACACTATTTTTGAGACAAAGTCTCTTACTGAACCTGGACTCACCCACTCATCTTGACTGCTTGTGAGAATCTTGGTGATCCTCTGCCTCCATTTCTCAGCTCTGGGTTTATGGATAGATGCTGCTGCATATGGATTTTCTTTCTTTCTTTTTTTCATAAAGTTCCTGAAGATCTGAGCTTTTGTGCTTCCATAGCAAACACTTTATTGCTGAGCCTGTCTGTGAGCCTGCTCTTTCCACATTATTGAAGAGCATGTGTCTTTATGCTTGAAATTTTTAAGAGGCAGCATACTGGAAAACATTAGATAATTATGAAACCAATTCAGCTCAATTCTAAGTACCCAGATCTTAGCATCTCCCATTTTCCTTCCGCTTTGATTCCTCCTCTTTCATACTCTCCCACAGTGGCATCTCCCATCCTCAAGGGTTCACTTCTGTGTCTGACTTTTGAAAGAATCGTTTTCCCCTGAAGCTGCTTTGTTGTTGTCATTTACATCTCAGCTATTGCACAATTCCTATTTCTCAGGTGAAGTCTTTGTTTTTATGTGCTTTTACAAGAAATGAAAGGTTGTTTCCCTCAAGTTAATTTTCTTTATAAAAACTTTACAATCTGATTAAACACCAGTACTTGGTTTGCATTATTACATTTCAATGACCCCTCATAAAAATTTATTTCTTGAATATTGACTGACCAAATATGGTTCTCAACGAAGGTCAATCATAATGTGCTTAAATCATTGCTTTTTAAGATTTTTAAGATTTAACCTCGGAAAGCCATAGCAACCACAAATGGGTGTTAAAGGAATTGTAGACACTACATTTTCTTACCCTGTATTTGAAATTTTACATCTACTTAGTTGATTTTCATATTTGCAGCAAAAAAAGAAAAGATTTAAGAACTCATAAAACTCTAAATCAGTACTTTCATTTTGATATGATGTGTTGTAATTTAAAATGAGTGTTGGGCTATAAAATGTTAATTATTAACACTATAATTATTATGGTGGTATTATTTAACCTTCTATCACAATTAATAAGATAGATACCTGATAGATTTTTTTTTATTAATTACAGTTTATTCACTTTGTATCCTGGCTGTAGCCCCCTTCCTCATTCCCTCACAATCCTACCCTCCCTCCCTCACCTTCTCCCATGCCCCTCCCCAAGTCCACTGATAGGAGAGGTCCTCCTCTCTTCCTTCCCTCTAACTCTAGCCTATCAGGTCTCATCAGAACTGTCTGCATTGTTTTCCTCTGTGGACTGGTAAGGCTGCTCTCCCATTATGGGGAACTCAGCCAGCCACTGAGTTCATGTCAGAGACAGTCCCTGTTCCCATTACTAGGGAACCCTCTTGGACACTGAGCTGCCATGGGCTGCATCTGTGCAGGGGTTCTAGATTATATCCATGCATGGTCCTTGGTTGGAGTATCAGTCTCAGAAAAGAACCATGTCCAGATTTTTTGGTGCTGTTGCTCTCCTTGTGGAGCTCCTGTCCCTTCCAGGTCTTTCTATCTTCCCCCTTTTTCATAAGATTCCCTGCTCTCTGCCCCGCGTTTGGCTATAAGTCTTAGCATCTGGTTTGATATCTTGCTAGGTAGAGTCTTTCAGAGGCCCTCTGTGGTAGGCACCTGTCCTGTTCCCTGTTTTCTCCCTCTTCCAATGTCCGTCCCATTTGCCTTTCTGAGTGAGTATTGATCATCTTACCCAGGGTCCTCCTTCTTGCTTACCTTCTTTAGGTGTACAGATTTTAGTAGGTTTATTCTATATTATATTTCTAATACCCATTTATGAATGGTGGATCAGTGGAATTGAATAGAAGACCCAGAAATAAACCCACACAGCTACGGATACTTGATTTTTGACAAAGAAGCCAAAACTATACAATGGAAAAAAGACAGCATCTTCAGCAATTGGTCCTGGTCTAACGGGATGTCTACATGCAGAAAAATACAAATAGATACATATTTATCACCCTGCACAAAACTAAAGTCCAAGTGGATCAAAGACCTTAACATAAAGCCAGACACATTAAATCTGATAGATTTTATAATCGCCTAAAAACACCTTGGGCTGGGAAGATAATTCCATCTATACTACTTCAATAACCTTACCATACACCTCGCAGCCCCCATCCAATGCCATCTGTCTTAACCATACTTATCTGGGCTATCTGCCTTCCATAATCTTATAAATGTTTTGTTTTTCATTTTGGTGTTTTCTCCGTCTACACCATCCTTGGAGTCCTTCCTCCCAGCCCACGCGGTTCCTTCTCCATGTTTATGTATCATGGCATCTTCCTTCCTCCTCTCTTCCTGTCTATCTGTCTCTTTCCTATTATTCTCCTGCTCCCAAAGCCAGGGAACCTTAGTCATGCCTATGCTATTCTGCCTTGCCCAGGTTTTAGGCCTTTCAATCAACCAAAAAAGTCATAGGCAGTTTTACACAAGGATAGGTGTATCCAGGCAGTAACCAGATTTTAGGGCCAGTAATTATCAACATACAAGCATCAGACCAAACCCCAACAATATGATTCTTGCCTAAAGTTGTGAATTTAATGCTCTTCCAGACAGTTATTAATCTATTTATTTGGATGTGTTTAGCATCAGCAAACTCAAGAGGAAATTCAAGAGTCTGAGAAAGTTCTACTTGTTAAGCCTGTAACATTCAGAGGATACGTGATAGATTGTGGACAGTTGTAAGTGCTGTAAAATACTTGTACAGTCTTCCAACATGTCCATCTAAATAAAAAGAGATGACACAAATCAATGTTAGGAACCTAATAGAAAAGGAAAACATTCTCTTAAGCTTCAGCATCCCTGGAATTTGTGAAGTTTTAATCCTCATCCAACACATCTTGCCTAGCAAGTGAGTGTCCATTTGGGTAACCATCTCAGTGATAGGTCGCAAATAACTAGGACTTGCCAACTATGTTATTCAGGCTAGATTGTTCTACTTTCTGTTTTAACCTCACATAAATCATCATGTCTGGAATAATGATTGCCTAGTTATTTTGTACCAGACAGTTGTCCAGTAAGGGCCTCAGAAGTAATAACCCTCAGCCATTTGATATCAGTGTGTAACAGCACAGGACCTTGTTTCCCCACTTCAAACAAACACAGTGTCTTTGGTCTTTCAGTGGAGTATAATCCCCCAATACTCTTATCTTTTTTAACTTTCACATCAGAAGACTGAAAAGAGCTATTGAGGAATAGATTGAGATATTGCTTTTCTAATAACTTGTTAAGTGTGGCATCATCTGAGATGGTGGCCGGTGGGGCATAAGGACCATTCTACATCTCCTTAATAGAATTAATGTGCATGAGGCTGCCATTGTTTCACTTAGCCTCTATGTTTAACTGGATGAGTGTTCTAGCTTAGTCTCTTTACTAACATCAGCTTTGTCACAGTGCACACCTTTCTTCCATTTTCTTCTACACTCAGGGAACACTCACCATGCACTCTTCCTTTTTTTTCTTCCCCATTTTTCCTGCTGGGTTTCTTTTTATTTCCTTTCTTTCTTGCCCTCTTCTTCCACCATTTGATGATCTCATTATAAAGCAGAAGCTGAGCTTGAATTAAAGATTCCCCTTCCCCAGACGCCTGAGTGTGTGGTCCTCCACACCAAGCCCAAGCACTCTCTCTTTGGAGGATACCTATTATGTCACTGCTGCTAAACCATCTCACTTCCTTCTTCATAATGTTTGGGTTTCTTAGTAGGTAACGAAAGTGTTCTCCAACATCTCTGCTTCATAATTTATAGTCTTCAGTCATGCAGAATAAAACTTGAGTCTGTACTCTTTTCTGAGTGGAGGCTGTCTTCCTCCTGTTTGTGACTGCACCCAAATGAGAGAACCAGCCTGAGAACATGCTTTCCCTCAGCCATCTCTCTCCCCAGCCTGGATTTCTCAAGCAGCTTCATTGCATGCCCTGTTTATCATAAAGCCCAAATTAACAAACATTTTATAATTGTTTTCTGTTCTATAACTTCCACATGCCTAGAGCTCTTGGAATGAACAGGCTGTCTTTTCTGTGTGTAACACATGGGGATTGCTCCATTTTATAAGCATATGATGGTGTAACCATCTCAACTCAGATGAGACTAAATATTTGTCACTCTGGAAAATGTTAATTGTGTTTCTAAGGGGTGGCCAACAAAACATACCTTGGAGTGAACTGTAATGGAGTGAAGGTACTAAAACACTAATAATGAGTATTTTGGATTTTTTTCAATGAGATATATTTTTGTTCTAACAACAATAATATTCATATTTTCAAAATTCCCTGTAAGGACCCACATGTAGGTGGCATCTATAGTTAGAAACAAAGGTTAGAAACCAGTATATATTATGCTATATTTACTATAATGGACCCTTTAGGTAAATATTTATGAAATTAAAAAAGACTGAAGTAGTCTTGAACTTGATGGCTGACTCTTTGACCTTCCCCCATACATGCTGGGGAGTGACAGACTGGCTAGATCCCAGTGGAGGACATTGCAGTCAGCCCTGAGGAGACAGGATGAGCTGGGGTTGGATGGAAGGGGAGGAGGTCCTCCCCCGTTGGTGGACTTGGAGGGGGCAGGGAGGAGATGAGGGAGGGTTGGGAAGGATGGGTGAGAATGAGGGAGGGGGCTACACTTGGGATGCAAAGTACCTAACCTGTAATTGATAACAAAAAAATAAATTAAAAAAAAGACTGAAGTAACAGATTCTTCTCTAGGGTTGGTGCATGGCTATCCCATTATACAATCTAAATTTAATAAAATCTCTCTGTTAAGACATTTAAGTTATTATTTGGAAAACATATAAAATAATATAGTTATGTTTGTCTTTTGAAATAGAGTAAACTGTTTAGCTCTGTTCCCCATTTTTTGATTGGATTACTTGATTTGTTGCTTTTCAACTTCTGTAGTTCTTTATATATACTGGATATTAGCCCTCTGTCAGATAAAGGGTTGGTGAAGATTCTTTGCCAGTCTGTAGGCAGCCATTTGTTTGGATGACAGTGTCCTTTGCTTTACAGAAGATTTTCAGTTTCATGAGATCCCATTTATTGGTTGTTGCTATTAGAGCCTGTGCTATTGGTGTTCTGTTCAGGAAGCTGTCTCCTGTACCAATGAGTTCCAGGCTCTTCCCCACTTTTTCTTCTAACAGATTTAATGTGTCTGGTTTTATGTTGAGGTCTTTGATCCATTTGGACTTTAGTTTTGTGAAGGGTGATAAATATGGATCTATTTGCATTTTTCTACATGTAGAAATCCAGTTAGACCAGCACCATTTGTTGAAGATGCTATCTTTTTTTCCATGGTATGGTTTTGGCATCTTTGTTAAAAATCAGGTGTCCATAAGTGTGTGGGTTTATTTCTGGGTCTTCTATTCAGTTCCTTTGATCCACCATTCTGTTGAGGAATATCGAATGGCAGAGAAACACTTAAAGAAATGCTCAACGTCATTAGCTATCAGGGAAATGCAAATCAAAACGACACTGAGATTTCACCTTATGCACATCAGAATGGTCAAGATAAAAAACTCAAGTGATAACACATGCTGGAGAGGTTGTGGAGAAAAGGGAACCCTTCTCCACTGCTGGTGGAAATGTAAACTTGAACAACCACTCTGGAAATCAATCTGGCGCTTCCTCAGACTACTAGGAATAGCGCTTCCTCAAGATCCAGCTATACCACTCCTAGGCATATATCCAAAAGTGGCTCAAGTACACAAATAAGGACATTTGGTCAACCATGTTTGTAGCAGCTTTATTTGTAATATCCAGAAGCTGGAAACAACCCAGATGCCCCTCAACTGAGGAATGGATATAGAAATTGGGGTACACAGCTGGAGTGTTTGTGCTGGCTGCCAGTGGAAACCTTAGTTCTTTCCAAACAAATCATGGATATGGGTAGCATCAGTATTCTTACAACATGTCATCTGGCTTCAGCAAGCCATCACTGCAGTTAGCTTTCATGGTTTATCTTTGGACCATCATGTTTAACTCATCTTATTGGCTACCCAGGATATGCCTCAATAAAGAATGAGTAAAGGGGCTACACTGGAGTGTGAAAATCAGGACAGAAATATCAGGGATAATTTTGATATCACACACAGGTAATGCTCAATGTCACATCATTTTCTACATAGAATACAGTGCCCTTCTTGGTAGCTTCTGTTCCTTTTTTCATCTCAGCCTTTTCTCAAGTCAATAAGACATATATTTTAATTAAGTGAATTTGATTGTGTAAATTGCTGCCTTTAATTCTTTATGATGTTACATCAAATTTAGGAGGAAATGCATGTTCTTTTCTGAAAGGCCTTCACAGTTTGATCTAAGTCTAATCAGCCTATCCCCATTGCTCTTCTCTTGCCACCGTCTTTGCTGAAGATCTTCTAGAATTCCTCCTGCTCTCTACCAAGCTTCACCATCTCAGTGCTTTTGAAAGGCTCTGCTCCTTCATTTATAAACACCCTTTTCTCCCTCTGCAGAGCCCACCTGCCTCTACTACTCTGCCCCTCTCAGCATGCCCGTTTCCTTAGGGAACCCTTTTTCCTTGACTGTCTGCTTAAAACTTCACATGGTGCTTTTTCTCTTGTCATATTCATCCCCAATTTATGAGAACAAGTCTGTCATTTAATTACTTTCTTCTTATTGTGGTGGCAAGAGCCATCACCATACTGGACCAAGACTCTAGGATGCTGATAGTAAGTCCCTTAAAATTTATTACAAGGTATAAATGAGTGAACAAATGACTTTTTCATCTTTAGGCTAAGATTCTAGTAAACATAGAAAAATTTAACTTCCATTTCTCCCCTTTTAAAAAAATTCAACAACTCCAATGTTGGAGGTGAGAGATTGAAGAGGGAGAAAGTTAAATCAGCTGTAAGTATTTGGACAAATACCTTTCCCCTCTCTCTATTCCAGTAAAATTTTAAAACCAAAAGCCTAAAAAAGGATTAGTGTTTCTGAACTATCGATTTTAGAGTAAAATATAAAGTATTTAAGTACATTTTGGTCGAACCTAGATGATATTTTTATGTTGAAGGGTGAAATAGAAAACTACTAATCTAAGTACTGTAACTGAATCAATAAATACCCTTTCTCACTCTTTCCCTCCTTTTTTAACCCTTCTGTTGTTTATTTCCATTTGCCAAAAATTTACCAAAAAGCTTGAATAATATGATCACCTATTTCAGTTTTGTGGATATTTCTTTTCTTAGGTTTTTTATTTATTATTTATTATAATTTATTCACTTTGTATCACAGCTGTAGCCGCCTCTCTCATCTCCTTGGGGTCCTGCCCTCCCTCCCTCTCTTATGTTCCTCCTTAGTCCACTGATAGGGAAGGTTCTCCTCCCCTACTATTTGACCCTAGTCTATCAGATCTCATGAGGACTGTCTGGATCCTCTTTCCATGTGGCCTAGTTAGGCCACCTTGCCAGTGAGACAGTTGCTCAAAGAACCAGCCACTGAATCCATGTCAGAGATAGTCCCTGCTCCCCTTTCTAGGCCACCCACATGGAGACTGAGCTGTACATGGGCTACTTCTGAACAGGGTTTCTAGGTACTCTCCACGCATGCTCCTTGGTTGATTTATCAGTCTCTGCAGGACACCCTAAGCCCAGATTTTTTCGGCTCTGTTGGTTTCCTTGTAGAGCTCCTGTCCCATCCAGGTTCTTCGATCTCCCCCTTATTCCATTAAGATTCCCTGCCCTCTGCCCAAAGTTTGGCTATGAGTCTCAGCATCTGCTTTGATATCCTGATAGGTGGTCATTTAGAAGCCTCCTGTGGAAGGCTCCTGTCCTGTTCCTTGTCTTCTCCTTCTTCCAATGTCTATCCTGTTTGCCCTTCTGAATGAGGATTAAGTCTCTTCCCTAGGAACCTCCTTGTTGTTTAGCTTCTTTAGGACTATAGATTTTAGTATGTTTAGCCTATATTGTTTATCTAATCTCCACTTATAAGTGGGTATATACCATGTGTGTCTTTCTGCTTCTGGGATACTTCACTCAGGATCATCTTTTCTAGTTCCCACCATTTGCCTGCAAATTTCATGATTTCCTTGTTTTTAATTGCTGAGTAGTATCCCATTGTGTAAATGTACCATAATTTCTTCATCCATTCCTCTGATGAGGGAGATCTAGGTTGTTTCCAGATTCTGGCTATTAGGAATAAAGCTCCTACAAATATGGTTGAGCAAATGTCCTTGTTGTGTACTTGAGCATATTTTGGATCTATGCGTTGGAGAGGTATAGCTGGATCTTGAGGTAGCACTATTCCTAATTTTGTGAGAAAGCGCCAGATAGATTTCCAAAGTGGTTGTACAAGTTTACATTTCCACCAGCATTGGAATAGGGTTCCCCTTTCACAACATCCTCTCCAGCATGTGTTGTCACTTGAGTTTTTGATCTTAGCCATTCTGAGAGGTGTAAGATGAAATCTCAGGGTCATTTTGATTTGCATTTCCATGGTGACTAAGGACATTGAGCATTTCTTTAACTGTTTCTCTGTCATTTGATATTCCTCTATTGAGACTTCTCTGTTTAGCTCTGTACCCCATTTTTTAATTGGATTACTTGATTTGTTGCTTTTTAACTTCTTGAGTTCCTTATATATTCTGGATATTAGCCCCCTGTCAGACATAGGGTTAGTGAAAATCCTTAGCCAGTCTGTAGGCAGTCGTTTGTTTTAATGACAGTGTCCTTTGCTTTACAGATTTTCAGTTTCATGAGGGACCATTTATTGATCTTAGAGCCTGTGCTGTTGGTGTTCTGTTTAGGAAGTTGTCACCTGTGCCAATGAGTTCAAGGCTCTTCCCCACTTTTTCTTCTAACAGATTTAATGTGTCTGGTTTTATGTTGAAGTCTTTTACCACTGGGACTTTAGTTTTGTGCAGGGTGATAAATGTGTATCTATTTGCATTTTTATACATGTAGACAGACACCCAGTTAGATCAGTACCATTTGTTGAAGATGCTGTCTTTTTTCCATGGTATCAGTTGTCCATGTGTGGGTTTATTTCTGGGTCTTCTATTCTATTCCATTGACCTACCAGTCTGTGTTTATGCCAGTACCATGCAGTTTTTATTACTGTTGTTCTGTAGACAGCTTGAGATTAGGGATGGAAATACCTCCAGAGGGTCTGTTGTTGTACAGGAGTGTTTTAGCAATTCTGGTTTTTGTTTTGTTTTGTTTTTCTAAATGAAATTAAGGATTGTTCTTTCAAGTTCTGTGAAGAATTGTGTTGGTATTTTTGCATTGCATCAATTGCATTGAATCTGTAGATTGCTTTTGGCAGGATGACGCTTTTCACTATGTTAATCCTACCAATCCTTGAGCATGGGTGATCTTTCCTTCTTCTGATATATTCTTCCATTTCTTTCTTCAGCGACTTGAAATTTTTTTCATATGCATCTTTCACTTGCTTGGTTAGAGTCACATCAAGGTACTTTATGTCCTTAATGTTTATTGTGAAGGGTGTAGTTTCCCTAATTTCTTTTCGGCCCTTTTGTCTACAAGACGGCTTCAGGTTTTTTTTTGTTGTTGTTGTTTTGTTTTATTTTGTTTTGTTTTTGAGTTAAATTTGTATTCAGCCATGTTGCTGAAGGTGTTAATTAGCTTAAGAGTTCTCTGGTTGAATTTTTAGGGTCACTCATGTATACTACCATATTGTCTGCAAATAGTGATACTTTGGCTTCTTTCTTTCTGATTTGTCTCCCCTTGATACAAATTAATTCTTTTATTGCTCTACCTAGGACTTTAAGTACTATATTGAAAAGACATGGTGAGAGAGGGTAGCCTTGCCTTGTCCTTGATTTCAGTGAGATTGATTTAAGTTTCTCTCTGCTTAGTTTGATGTTGGTTGTAGGTTTGCTATATATTGCCTTTATTATGTTTAGGTGAGTGCCTTTTATTCCTGATCTCTCCAAAACTTTAAACATGAATGGGTGTTGGATTTTGTCAAATGCCCTTTCAGCATCTAAGGAGAGGATCATGTGGTTTTTCTCCTTCATTTTGTTTATATGGTAGATTACATTAATGGATTTCTATGTATTAAACCACCCCAGTATGCCTGGGATGAACCCTACTTGGTCATGGTGGATGATATCTTTTATTTGTTCTTGGATTCAGTTTGCAAGTATTTTATTGAGTATTTCTACATCAATGTTCATAAGAGAGATAGGTCGGAAGTTCTCTTTTTTGTTGTTGTTGGGTCTTTGTGAGGCTTAGGTACCAAGGTGACTGTGGCCTCATAGAATGAGTTTGGTATTATTCTTAATATTTCTATTTTGTGGAATAGTTTGAAGAGAATTAGAGTTAGCTCTTCTTTGAAGGTCTTTTGAATTCTGCACTGAAACCATCTGGCCCTGGGCTTTTCTGGAAGGGAGACTTTGGATGACTGCTTCTATGTCCTTGGGGGACATAGGACTATTTAATCTATTTACCTGATCTTGATTTAATTTTGGTAAATGGAATCTATCAAGAAAATTGACCAATTCATTTAGATTTTCAAATTTTAAGCTTTTGTAGTAAGGCCTAATGATTGTTTGGATTTCCTCAGTGTCTGTCACTATGTTCCCCCTTTTTGTTTATGATTTTGTTGATTTGGATAGTTTCTCTCTGCCTTTTAGTTTGTCTATCTTGTTGATTTTCTCAAAGAACTATCTCCTGGTATCATTGATTCTTTGAATTGTTTTGTTTCTAATTCATTGATTTAAGCTCTGAGTTTGATTATTTCCAATTGTGTACTCCTCCTGGGTGTGTCTGCTTCTTTTTTTTCTAGGTATGTCGTTGTTTGTATGATATGTCTTCAACTTCTTTATGGAGGCACCTGATGCAATACTTTCCTCTTAGCACTGCTTTCATTATGTCCAATAGGTTTGGCTAAGGTGTGCCTTCATTTTCATTGAGCTTTAGTAAATCTCTAAATTCTTTTTTCATTTTATCCCTGACCACGCTCTCATTGAGTAGATAGTTGTTTAGTTTCCAAGTGTATGTAGGACTTTTGTTATTTCTGTTGGTGTTAAAGTTTAGTTTTAGGCTGTGGTGGTCTAATAGGATACTAGGGATTCTTTTAATCTTCTTGTATCTATTGAGGCTTGCTTCCTGCCAGACTATATGGTCAATGTTTGAGAAGGTTCCATGAAGTGCTGAAAAGAACGTATACTCTTTGGAGTTTGGGTGAAAGGTTTTGTAGACATCCATAGGTCGATTTGATTTAGGACCTCTGTTAAGTGTCATTATTTCCCTATTTATCTTCTGTCTAGATGGTCTGTCCCTTCATGAGAGTGGAGTGTTGAAGTTTTCCACTATTAAGTTTTTGGGTTTGAAGTGTGATTTAAGCTTTAATAGTGTTTCATTTGCAAATGCAGGTGCTCTTGTATTTGGGACATAGATGTTTAGGATTGTGATGTCCTCCTGGTGGATTTTTCCTTTGATGAGAATGAAATTCCCCTCCTCATTTTTTATGATTAATTTTGGTTGAAAGTCTATTTTATTAGATATTATGATAAATACTCCAGATTTTCTAGGTCTGTGTGCTTGAAAAACATTTTTCTAGGTAGTGTTTATCTTTGTTGCAGAGATGTTTCTTAGATGCAGCAGAATGTTGGCTTCTGTTTCCACAACCATTCTGTTAGTCTGTGTCTTTCTATTGGAGAGTTGAGTTCATTGATCTTGATAGATGATAATGAATGTTATTTCTTTTTATTGTGGAGTTGGTGGTGTTACTATGTTTCTATACTTGTCTTCTTTTAATTTTTTGAAGTTACCTACATTGTGTTTTCTTGAGTGTAGTTGATTTCATCAGATTGGCATTTTCTCTCTAGTATCTTCTGTAGGGCTGTGTTACTGCTTAGATTTTTCTATGTTTAGTTTTGTCATGGAATATTTTGTTTTCTCCATCTATGTTGATTGAAAGTTTTGCTGGGTATAGTATTCTGGGTTGGTATCTGTGGTCTCTTATAGTCTGCATGACATCTGCCTCTGGCTTTCATAGTTTCTGTTGAGAAGTCTGGTGTGATTCTGACAAGCCTACCTTTCTATGTTACTTGCCCTTTTTCCCTTGCTAATTTTAATATTTTTTCTTTGTTCTGTAGATTTAATGTTTTGACTATTATGTGATGTGGGGAGTTTCTTTTCTGGTCTAGTCGATTTGGTGTTCTGTGGCCTCTTATATGTTTACGGAGGACATCTCTTTCTTTAAGTTGGGTGATTTTTCTTCTATGATTTTCTTGAAAACATTTTCTGGACTTTGGAGCCTGGAATCTTTTTCATCTATTCCTATTATTCTTAGCTTTTGTCTTTTCATAGCATCCTTAATTTCTTGGATGTTTTGTGTTTGGAACTTTTCTGAATTTTTTTTTTAAGAGATGTATCAGTTTCTGCAATTGTATCTTTAGTGCCTGAGAGTCTTTCCTCCATCTCTTGTATTCTGTTGGCGATGCTTACTTTTGTGGTTCCTGATCTTTTCTCCAAGTTCTCCAGCTCAAGGGTTTTCTCTGTATTTCCTTTAGTCTAATTCTGTTTTCATGTCTTGCACCATTTCCTCATCTGTTTGAATGTGGAATCCTGGCTCTCCATGATGGCCTCTATTTTTGTTGTTCGTTTCCTCTCTATGTGCCTCTACATGTGACTCTATTTGTTTGGCTGTATTTGCCTGTATTTCTTTGAGAGCTTTGCTCATTTCCTCTTTATGTGCCTCTAATCTGAATAAGCACAGATTTGAGATCATTTTCCTGTGTTTCTGATGAACTAAAATAGGATTGCTCGTGAACCCATGATGTCCTGATTTTTGTTTGATGTGTTCTTATGCTGACCTCTAGCCACTTGCTTATCTGTAAGCTTCACTATTTGTTCCTGGAGTCTGCACTTAAGACTGGGTCCATCTCTCTCTCTGGTGTCTGGAGTATTCTTCAGGAAGATGAGAGAGGACACTGGTTCTAGAGTGAATGTTGTTGTTTCAGCTGTAGCTAAGGGAGGAAGGTTGCAAGTGCATGTATGCAAGTGCAGGACTGTGCATGGAAGTGTGCCTTGAAGAACAGACTGCTAGAGCATGTAGATGTCTAGAAGGGTGGAGTGGAAGAGCAGGTAGGGCTATTGGCACAGTTTGCAGGCATAATGCATATGTGCAGGTATTCTGAATGCCTCAGTGGCCCTCAGGCCTGTGGTACTGTCCTCCAGGTATTCAGATCTGTCTGGGTTACACCATCTTGACTCCAAGAACTGTTTGCTTGGACTCCACTAGGAGACCCACAGAACAGGGGTTTCAATGTTGCGAATGCTGTCCCAAAGATCCTTATGTTGTCCACAGTGGAGGTGTGGGTGGGAGGGATCTGATGTCTGCCTGCTAGCGTAGAGGGACCCTGGAGCAGGGGCTCTGCAAGCACTCACTCGAAGGCACACTCACTAGCTCACGTGCCTAATCAGAAAGCACAGGGGTTTCCCCTCCTGTTCTCTATTCTCAAATTTGTGCCCACTGGGGCAAATGAAAGTGTAGGAGATCCATCAGCTCAGTGGTGTCCACTGTTTGTCTGCTGGGCATGGAGACCCATACTTGGGGCAGCTACCTCTGCCTACTCAGTGTAGAAAGGAGGCTCCTGCTTGGGACAACCACTGCCACCTCCACCAATCAGGGAGGCCAGTGCTTGGGGAAAGGAGAAGTTCAGGGGGGTTGAATATTTACCACTTTCAGGCCCTGGAGACGTCCACAGGCAACCTGGATCCAAACTGGCCCAGCTTATGGTTGTCCCCTCTCACCCAGGAAGCCTCAATTCTGAATTTTGAAGCTGATATTCTGGCTTCAGCTGCCACCCCCACACACTCACCAATTTAGGAATTTTGGATCCTGTGCCCCTCAGATATGGTGTGAGCTATTAGCTGCCATCTTGGACTCCCCTGGTTGTGTCTTATATACTACTGTAGGTTCACAGTATGTATGTATGTCATGTTATTACATGTGAATCCATTTCTTTATGTTTCTCTGTCATTCACTATTCCTCTATTGAGAATTCTGTTTAGCTCTGTACCCCATTTTTAAATTGGATTACTTAATTTGTTGCTTTTTAACTTCTTGAGTTGTTTGTATATTCTGGATATTAGCCCTCTGTCACATATAGGATTAGTAAAGAACCTTTCCCAGTCTGTACGCTGTTGTTTTGTTCTGATGACACCCCCTTTGCTTTACAGAAGTTTTCAGTTTCAGGAGGGACCATTTACTGATGGTTGCTCTTAGAGCCTGTGCTGTTGATGTTCTGTTCAGGAAGTTGTCTCCTGCGCCAATGAGTTCCAGGCTCTTCCCCACTTTTTCTTCTAACAGATTTAGTGTGTCTGGTTTTATGTTGAGGTCTTTGATCCACTTGGACTTTAGTTTTTTGCAGGGTGATAAATATGTATCTGTTTGCATTTTACTACATTAATATACAGTTAGACAAGGGCCAGATGGTTTCAGTGCAGGACTCTACCAGACCTTCAAAGAACAGCTAACACCAATACTCTTCAAACTATTCCACAAAATAGAAACATTAGGAACATTACCAAATTCATTCTATGAAGCCACAGTCACCTTGATTCCTAAGTCTTACAAAGACCCAACAAAGAAAATTTCAGGCCAATCTCTTCTTATGAACATTGATGCAAAAATATTCAACAAAATACTTACAAACTGAATATAAGAACACATCAAAGATATCATCCACTATGACCAAGTACGCTTCATCCTAGGCATGCAGGGGTGGTTTGATATATGGAAATCCATCAGTGTAATTCACCATATAAACAAACTGAATGAAAAAAACCACACATGACAATATCCATAGATGTTGAAAAAGCATTTGATAAAATCCAACATTCGTTTATGTTTAAAGTCTTGGAAAAATCAGAGATACAAGGCACTTATCTAAACATGGTAAAGACAATATACAGCAAGCCTACAGCCAACATCAAACTAAATGAGAACTTAAATCAATCCCACTGAAATCAGGGACATGGCAAGGCTACCCCCTCTCTCCATATCTCTTCAACATAGTTCTTGAAATCCTTGCTAGAGCAATAAGACAAAGGATATCAAGGGGATACAAATCGGAAAGGAAGAAGTCAAAGTATCACTATTTGCAGATGATATGATGGTATACATGAGTGACTCAAAAAATTCTACCAGGGAACTCCTACAGCTGATAAATACCTTTAGCAAAGTGGCTGGATACAAATTTAACTCAAAACACTCAGTAGTGCTCCTGTATACTAAAGACAAAATAGCTGAGAAAATAATTAGAGAAACAATATCCTTCACAATAGCCATTAAGGACATAGAGTACCTTGGTGTAATTCTAACCAAGCATGTCAAAGGCTTGTATGAAAAAATTTCAGGTCTCTGAAGAAATAAATAGAAGAAAATATCAGAAGATGGAAAGATCTCCCATGTTCATGGCTTGGCAGGATTAACTTAGTAAAAATATTCATCTTACCAAAAGCAATCTACAGATTCAATGCAATTCCCATCAAATTACCAACACAATTCTTTACAGAACTTATAGAAAAATTTTCAACTTCATATGGAATAACTAGAAACCGAGATTTGCTAAAACAATTCTCTACAATAAAAGATCTTCTGGAGGTATCTCTATCCCTGATCTCAAGCTATACTACAGAGCAACAGTAATAAAAACTGCATGGTACTGGCATAGAAACAGACTGGTGGATCCATGCAATCAAATAGAAGACCCAGAAATAAAGCCACACACTTATGGACACCTGATTTTTTTACAAAGATACCAAAACCATACAATGGAAAAAAGATAGCATCTTTAACAAATGGTGCTATATGAGATTTTTAAGCACAGCCCTCTGTATTATAACCTTTGTCATTAGAGATGGGACATCAGACAATCAAATTATATACGAACAAGATAGCTATAAGGCCGGGCATGTATTTATTGGAGTATCTTTGATACTTATCATGAAACTAAGCACATACATTAAATTTTTTTACTGCTGTAATGAAATACCTGAGTCAGGCTAACTTTATAAAGATATGAGGATTATTTGGTTCATGATTTTGTATGCTCAAAGTCCAAACAGCATGGTACAGGCTCTGGCTGTCTTGCCTCAGGGAAAATGTTAATAGCAGAAATATGTAGGAAGGTCAGATTGCCAGGCAGAAATCCAGAGAGAAACTGGGTAGGGCCAGGCTTGGGCTTTTATAATAACAACCTCATGAAGAAACCTCTAATGCTTAAGAACTCTCTAATCCCCTACAAAAACACCCCAAATGGCCTCACTAGGCTCCAATTCTATAAAGTTTCATTCTGGAACATGTACAGTTTAAGGACGCTTTTAAAAATAAGCAGAAACTACCAACCTATATTCCATTAGACAATTTAGAAATGCTAATGCTGTGAGCTTCTAGGATTTTTTTCATCTTAAAAAAAACATTGTCAAATCCTATGGTTTCAGACTTAGTTAGGAAAATGCAAATCAAAACTACCCTGAGATATCACCTTACACCTATCAGAATGCTTAAGATCAAAAAATCAAGTGATAACACATGCTGGAGAGGATGTTGTAAAAAGGGAACCCTCCTCCATTGCTGGTTAGATTGTAAACTTGTACAACCACTTTGGAAATCAATCTGGTGCTTTCTCACAAAATTGGGAATAGTGCTATCTCAAGATCCGGCTATACCACTCCTAGACATATACCCAAGATATGCTCAAGTATACAACAAGGACATTTGCTCAACCATGTTTGTAGGAGCTTTATTCTTAATAGCCAGAATCTGGAAACAACCCAGATGTCCCTCAACAGAGGAATGGATGAAGAAATAGTGGTACATTTACACAATGGAATACTGCTCAGCAATTAAAAACAAAGAAATCATGAAATTTGCAGGCAAATGGTAGGAACTAGAAAAGATGATCCTGAGTGAAGTATCCCAGAATCAGAAAAACACACATGGTATATACTCACAAGTGGATACTAGACATATAAGATAAACATACTAAAATCTGTACACCTAAAGAAGCTAAGCAAGGACGATGACTCTAGGTAAGATGATCAATCCTCACTCAGAAAGGCAAATAGGATGGACATTGGAAGAGGGAGAAAAGATGGAACAGGACAGGAGCCTACCACAGAGGGCCTCTGAAAGACTATACCCAGTAGGTATTAAAGCAGATGCTGAGGCTTATAGTCAAACTTTGGGCAGAGTTCAGGAAATCTTATGAAAGAAGAGGGAGATTGAAAGACCTAAAGAGGACAGGAGCTCCACAAGGAGAGCAGCACAACCGAAAAATCTGTGCACAAGGGTGTTTTCTGAGACTGATACTCCAACCAAGGACCATGCATGGAGATAACCTGGAACCCCTGCACAGATGTAGCCGATGGCAGCTCAGTGTCCAAGAGGGTTCCCTAGTAAGGGAAACAATGTCTGTCTCTGACATGAACTCACTGGCTGGCTCTTTGATCCCCTCCTCCTGAGGGGGGAGCAGCCTTGCCAGGCCTTAGAGGAAGACAGTGCAGCCAGTCCTGATGAGACCTAGTAGGCTAGGGTCAGATGGAAGGGGAGAAAGACTTCCTCTATCAGTGGACTGAGGGAGGGGCATGAGGAGGAGGAGGAGAAGAGGGAGGAAGGGTGAGATTGTGAATGGATGACTGAGGGGTCTACATCTGGGATACAAAGTGAATAAATTGTTTAAAATATTATAATAATAAATTAAATAAAAAATCTCATAGTGATCTATGGATGTTTGTGCTCTATCCTGCAGTGCCAACTGTTTCATCTATATTAAACCTTATACAAATACACATTACAAACTATTTTAAGCATTAAAATAATCTTTAATCATTGGGGTAGTGGCTAAGTCTAGTTTTGCTATCCATTGCTTCCTGGCACACCAGTGTTTGACACTTAGTGAACCAGGATCCCATCAAGGAAAGGAAAATCTTTTGGGCTCCTCTGAAAGGAATGTGTATGCAAGTGTGTGTGGTTATGGAGAAGGGACTTGCGAGGCAATGGGCATCACCAAGTTCCTCAGATTCGATAAGAACAAGGTCCACTGGTACTATCCCCTTGAGCCAGGACAGGATGAATAGGTTGTGGTAATGGAGCACAGGGAATGGACCGTCTAGTAGAAGTGTGGCAGAATCGTTATAATCAAGCTGAGAACACAGAGATAGACACAGCTATTTCCTGGTATGCTACTGAAGACAAAGAGGGAAGAATAACTACCCTGGCTTCTCCACACCTCCCTTTACCTTCTGTCTCATACCGGATCTCCACTTTCTCAATCTGTCGTGAATCCAGATGATGAAGAAACCTGGGAGTTACAATTGAACCAGTTTCTCCTTTTGCTGTACTACAGGAAAGGGCAAGGAAAATGCTTAGAGATTCCATTACCAGCCCTAAATAAGCATATGCGAAATGAATGCATGAGGTTCAATGTATGCAAAGTTAGGGCTGCTTGTTGACTCAACATTATGGCAACCCTGGCCTTTGACATTTTGGAACTTTTAGATTGTAGGACTGTGCACATGTGAGACATGTAGAGGTCCTTACCTGGGACATTGTCTAGGGTTGCATGATGGTGCCTGGCCTCTCCTGTAATGTCTGCTGCTAATAAATCCCCCTCTGGATGACTCTGTCTTTTTCTATGCAGTGTTGCTTTGGCTGGAGATCATTCAGACTTATCCAGAATACTTTGTGTATTGCTCCTTTTATTTTATGTATTGATTTCATTAAGTCCTATGAGGAAAGTATTTTTCACTTCCTACTTCCTTAGGCCTGAGCTTGATACTGAAGCCCCAGGAAAAAAGAACATAATTCTATCTCAGTTTCAGAGAAACAGAGGAGTATTTCAAATCATCAGGCAAATCACTATAATCTAGGGGGATCAGATTTGTGTATCAGTTCCTCTTCAAAGTCTTACCTATGAAGACAAAAGGGAAACATCACCATTAGTAATCTTGAATAAATATATAGGCATTAAACACACTAACGGTTTGCTAAGGATAAAAGAAATCTCTACTGCCTTCCAGAATGCAAACGGAATGTTTAGTTCTTCCTTGTTACCCAGACATGTCTTGATGTAGTAATTACCAAAGGATCTGAGGATGTTATCTTGAGCTTCTTTGATCTGCACATGTGTCCCATTTAATTTCATTGTAAATTTCCTCCAGGAGCCATAGTTAAACAAACACAAATCCACAAAAATCATACAGTCCATGGAAATGGTTGGCTTTTAGCTTGAAATTAGTGTCTCAGTATAGAAGGTATCCCAGCTTCCCCCTTCTCTCTTTTTATTCCACCCTCCCTGAATAAAAGACCTGAGGTTCAGTGGGTCTCTTGGGCATCACTTGTGGCACCACATTGGATTTTTTAAGTTGAAAATTCCATATAAGTTGCTGAATATAAACTTTACTGGGGCCAATTCATTTGTAACTCGTAGCTGTGATCTATCCCAGAACACAGGCAAGACATTTTATTTTCAATGTCTAATAATATTCAGGTTTAGAGAAACAAACTAGCAGTGGGATCTGTGAATTGCTTTTTCCTTCTAAGTAGCTGCCAAATGAGTTTACATTGTTGTCCTTGTTCATTCTTTAGTTTTATTTTTAAAGATGAATAAGACAAATTGGTGAAATGAAACTCATTTGAAAGAGAACGTATGGTATGCAAAATGACCTCAAAGGATTACCTTTTATATCTTTGCCCTAAAACTTTTCATTCCAAAGCATATCATTTGTAGCAGATATCTATCCCGGGTTCCCTTTGCCAGCTAGCCCACCCTGTGCTCAGCTGATGAGAGTGGAGGCTTATAGCTCCCTCCCTCTCTGGAAGATCTTGAGTCTCCTGTGGCACCATGATCCAGGCTGGCTGTGGGCCTCAATACTGTGATTACAGGGTATGGGAGCATATGGCACAGTAGCATCTTTGTCACTGGACTGGAATCAGAGGAAATTGAAAATGGTAAGGTCTCATGGCCAGATATGATATTCAGGGACATGTTCTCAATAACCACCTTCCAATTGCCCCCCAACAATTTATTCAAAATTTGAATCTGCCAATGGACTAAATCATTCAGAGCTCTAATAGCTTAGTTGACTCAGGAAAGGTCTCACAGATGTACAGAAGGTGTGTTCTAGTTGATTCATTAGATCCTTCTTAGCCAATAAAGGTGATGATTAAAACTCTCACACCTTGCATGATAGGAGACCTTTATCACCCAGCCAGCTGATGATTATTTTGATGTTTCTCTCTGGAGCAGGAGCTAGCTAGTGTCTTTTGCTGGAGTTGGCAGCTCAGCCGCTTTCCTGAGCAAGACAACCTCTCTTAGTACAGTACATCCTCCACAGGGTCACATGTAGCAGACCAGAGCCAATTCCTTCTTGATCTCATACCTATAATTCTTTCTCCTGTTTCATTTTGTCCTTTCTCTGAGAACTTCCCCTCTACAAATTACTTGCATGAGAGATCTTGCCTTAGCTTCTGTTTCCATGAACCCTTTACACTACACCACTATTTAGATACTAGAGGAAGTTAACTTCTGAAAGCAAAAAACGTAAACCCTTAAAAAAAAAAAAGTAAACCCTTGGGCCACTATCCACTCAAACAGCCACTATTAGAGCTAGTACTCATATCTTACAGCAAGTATTATTTTCCTATGTCTGATTACTAGAAAGTAAGCTAGATAAATATGTACGTGTTTAAGTCACTTGTACATGTCTGAATGAATAAGCATTTCCTGCACATTCAAGAAACAGAGGATCCTGTACATACTTCAGTAGACACCTTTTTTTTTTTATTAAAGGTTGAGTTTTAATGGTTTTTGCTGGCAGAATAAGGGATATTATGAGAGTCAGGCTAAGCAAATGATGTTAGTAAAGGCTAATATACAGGAGGAACCATTTCTTCTTCCTCTTTAGGTTCAGCACCTGGAGCTTGTGAATAAGACTAAAGAAAGGTAGATTAATAACAGAAAAATAAAGTTTATTTGTAAGTGCATATATTTATTGACCCATTGTGGTACGTGGCTCAAAGAGACGTTAGAATTTAAGATTTTTTAAATTAAAAGATTCCTGTATATGAGTATTTCATCTGCATGAATGTAAATATGTCATGTGTATACAGTGTCTTTGGAAGCCAGAAGACAGAGCTGGATCTCCTGCAACAAGAGTTACAGGCAGCTGTGAGCACTCTGAGAAAGGATGCTGGAAATGGAACTCAAGATCTCTGCAAGAGCAACAAACTCTCTAAATCACTGAGCCATTTCTCCAGTTAAATAATTTGAGATTTGTTAATACATCTATATCATGTTATACTTCACAACTGTGTACATTTAAGATAATGAACACAGATATTTAAAAAGCAAATTAAAAACCAGGTAGAGGGGAGGAGAAGGGACACTCAAGGGATACAAAACCAACTTGTTTGGAAAATTGGGATTTCAAGATGATGACCAGGAGATAGAAAGCTTCTGGTAGTGTTTATCTACACTGGTACAAATGGTCTTTTCATTGCTTTGGGGGCTGTGAACCTTCCCTGGCAAAGGAATCTGGAGTAAGTTTGCTTGTGTTTTCCCTGCTGATAAAGCTCAAGATAGAAGAGGAATTTTATAACAAATAAGTAACCACCTTGCATTCATAGGTGCTCCACAGTTATAGCCTCTCATGTGGGAAATGAATGTGTGAGCACACACTGGCTAAATTACCAAAATTAAGGTAGAAGAGAAAGCATTGACCATCAGAAAAAAGACAGGTAAAACAGAAAGATGACAACAAAATATATTATTGTCATTGTAGCACTTTTTCCAGAAGGAATTATTTAGGGATATTAATATTCTTGGGTAAATTCATTAAAAGAAAATTTGCATACTTTCAAAGATACTCCCTAAGATACTTATAAGTACAAGAAAAAGAAAATACTTGCTTGCAGTATGAGGGCCTCCACTTTAGAAGACACATGGTGATGTGTGATATAAGCTTCCCAAATTCTAACCTCTGGTTAAAGTAGTATTAAAGAATGTGTCATGTCACATTCCTGGTCTTGCTGCCTCAAACATAGTGTTTGAATCTGTTCTTGGGGAAATAATATGACAAAATTAAGGGATATTTGCAAAATGTCTGTCCTGTATTCTTAACTAGCAATATTAGTAAAATAACAACAACAAAGGAAGGCAGTTCTAAGCTAAAAGGCACTAAAGAAATAGTATTGAATGCGTCTTCCAACCTGGGATTTTCTTTTGCTGTAAAGTTTATTACTTTGAGTAGTAGTAGTAGTAACAAAGTATTAATTTAGTACTTTGAAAAGAAGTTCTTTAGATAGTTCCTTTATACATTGACTTCCTGATGAAAATATCGTAACACTGCTCTGACAGTAGTACAAAATTTGGCAGTTGAAATGGTGGCATATAAAAGAATTTTCACATATTTCAGGAAGTTGTACAAGAGTATTTAGGGGTAGAAACAACCGAGGTGTCCATGAGGAAGAAAGAAACTGCTCCTGTAAATTCATGGAGTGTTGCTGACCAAGAGTCTCCAGCTTACATATCTCATGGCTGTATTATATACTTAGAAACTTGTCCAACCAGCACTCACTCTCTTGCAAACCAGTCCCTTATCATCCCATCCATCCATCCATTCACCCACTCATCCATCTATCCATTCCTCTGTCCATCCCTCCCCCACCCACCCATCCATCCACCCACCTACTCATCCATCATTTATGTATTTATTTGAATATGAAATGCAACCTGACCCCTCCCAAGCTCATGTGTTTTAATTAACACTTAGTCCTTAGCTGGTAGCACCATTTGGGAAGGTTATAGACCCTCTGCAACTGTGGCCTCACTTGAAGAAGTTTTCTGAGAGGCAGTTTTTGAAAGTATTTCCTGATTCTTGACAAGTTTCACTGTACTCCCACCAGCAGAGGCAGAGATCGAACAGCTTCCATAATAGACTATTCCCTTTCAAACCATGAGCCCAAATAAACCTTTTCCTTACTTAAGTTGTTCTGACAGATATTTTGGTCCCAGTGAGACAAAGTAGCTAATATCTATCTATCCATCCATCCATCCAACCATCCATCCATCCATCCATTCATCCATCTCTCCATCCATCCACTATTTTATCTTTGTTACATCCTTGATACTTATTCTTTCCAAAATAGGAGGCAGGCTTTACGTTTAAATACCAGTGGCTAACTAGAAGGTTTTATGCTAAGCTCCTTTTCTCCCATTTTTTAAAATTAGTTCTTGATGCTGGATTTCTTAAATCTGTCTTTATTCTTTGATTTTCTCTCTTCAAACATATTACTGGGATATGATATCTCTATTCATTCTCATCACTTTCTAATATCTGGAAATTTTGCTCAAATTATCAGTTTTTATAAGAAGACTATTTGAATGGACTCTTAGTTGCAGTTTCTCCAAACTAGAGAAATGTTTATCGTAACTAGAAAATAAGGGAATTCATCTTCAAAGCGTTTGCTAGACATTTTTAGAACCATTGCTCAGTGTATTCCTGTGGCTTTTAGTCTTAGCTTGGACCCTTATAGAATCTACCAAAAAACAGATTTAGGTGGTTTGGGGAAGCAATACAGTCAAGCATTGACCTGATAGACTCAACTCTATCTAACTCTCTAGTCTTATGGTCCAGCGAGAATATGCACTTCAGTCATCCAACCAGAAGGTGAGGTTAGTCCAATGTTCTTTAGTCACTAGCTAAGAGTTGCTTCCAGGAGATGTAACTGCTACTCAAGACTGAGTTCTTTGGCATCTGGAAGTCAGATGCAAGAGCTCTACAATATCAAAGTAGAGGGAAACAGTGGCATGTACAGTGTCCAAAGTTTACCTGTCCCAAGGTATCGGAGGCACCTTTACAATGATGTTTGAGGAATAAACTCCCACCTCTAGGGGTTATGTCATATTATGTTATGTTTCCATTGATTTCCACTGCATTTATTTTGTTATATTTTTTTGTTATGCTAGAAACCAGCCCATAACCACACCTAGGCTAGGTGAATTACCTACCACTTAGGTATGCTCTCAGCATTTTTTTTTTGAGATAGTGTCTTGTTATATAGCCTAGCCCCAAATCTAGGTTGCAATCCTCTGCCTCAACAGTGCTGAAATTATAGGTATATGATACTTATACCCACCCTTAATTTATTTTTACACAGATGTGTACTTTCAAACCATTATTGTTGGTTTTTGCTTTAAAATCTGATTCTGGGATTGATCCCGGGCCTTGAATGTGTACTAGAATTCTTTTAAATAAACATAATGGAGCACATGTAGTAAATTTTTGACAATATTCATAACTGCCATGTGGCCTACTGCACTTTTAATGAAGGTTGGGCATTTACATGGATCACCTGCCATCATTGCAAAATGAGAGAGAGCTGTCTAACACAAGTCGGATATTTATACCTTTTACAGCAAAAACTGATCTTTAGAAAAAAGTCTGAATGGGTAGAGTGCATTGCCTTTGGTGGGAATACATACTTTTCCAAACTCTGGACTCTGGATCACAGAGCACTTATCCCAGGAGGCAACTGCTGTGACTTAGTTTCTGAGGGATGCCTCCATTGCTTGAGCTTTCTCTGTGATGTGCTTCTGGAAAGGCATCATGAAATCTTCAAAGTCCACCTCATATGTGAACCTCTCCCTCCGAATTTCCCTCTTCCTGATCAGCTCTGCTGTTGTGGCTTCAGGACTCCAAATCTTAAAGAAACAGCCAAACATCAAGGCAGTTGTTATAATGACGGCCAGCGATTTTTACCCTCATACATATTTTTAAGTTTACACATGCTAGCTGAGTACTCTATGCATGAATAACATCTTCAACCTAAGAAGACTTCCCATAGTCAACCGGAACTACCAAGTATACATTGGAAGTGCATATTACTGTTTTCCTCTATATTACACCTTAGCAGTTATGTGAACATCACTATTTCTAGTGAGCCCCACCTAGGAACAGAGATCATTAAATGCTCTCCAGTTCCTTCTCTAGCTACCTCTGGGCCAACTGCTATTTAGTTCCATGATACCAAATTTCAAGAACAAAAAATTAGGAAGACCCTTATTTCTAATGTAGAAGTCAAATTATTTTTGTAACAGAAGGCAGAAAGCATAGCTGGATGGGTACTGTAAAGATAATTCCTTTCCCCTTTCTCCTTTACCTATTTCAGGGCAGATATTCTAGGATACTAAAGAGTTTGTTCAGCGTTGGTGGTAAGAAGATTCCATAAGTATTAGGAAGGAGTAGGGGGTTCAAAAAGTTATAATACCAAAAGTTATAATAGCATGGCTATAGAATATAATGACTGATAAATAATTGTTTTAAGAAAAAAAGAATATGATGACTGAATAGCTATAAGGGATGCCATTGGCTAAAGACCACTGCAGTCTTTTGCGGATAATGTAAGTACTAGCATAGAAGTAGTAAGAAATGGAAGAGATGTTGGTAATTAACAGTTGGTCTTATGAGATGAATGTGGCAGAGCATGGCCAGGGGACCACTACAGCAGTTACTGTGGAAGACAGACACTGGCATTCAAGTGATCAGTGGAGTCAGCATGTGAGAAATGGTGCTGTGCTGTTACAGAGGCTATCCCCTAGACACTCACCCTTGGTGGGATAAATGTGATATCAACTTTCTTAGTGTAACCACTGGTAATCAGGGAATTGAGGTAAACCACATTGTCCTTGTGTTGTCTCTTTTCCTCTGTTATTGCTGGTACAGCATAAATTGATGACAGTGTTTCCTGAAAAAATATTTTTTAAAGTGTAAATATCTAAAATTAAGCATTCATTAATATCCTTTTGTCTACATTTTACTTTGAAATGTTAGGAAAGAAGGAAAGTGCTAAAATTCGAGATACGATAGAATATTATAAATACTATAACTGTAGATATAGAGAGATACGTAGCTTGCCTTTCTGAGCTTCACTTAATTAGTCATATCAGAGACAGCTAACATGAGTTTTCAATATCTCTATCTGTGAGCTATAGCTATTTATAAGATGGACTCCTAATAAAATGATGGTATCTATAGTAGGAGATGCAGTTGGTGGAGACCATATGCTACAATTAGTCCATGACTGGAATTTGGTCCCTACTGCCCAATTGTCTTCCCTCTATGTTTTGGCTGTATCATTGAATCTGTAGAATTCAAGAACACATACATACAAATTCAATACCAGTTCTTTTATCAATATCCTCATAATTTGAGTGAATCATTTGTATTTCATGTGAATTCTGTTTACAATGAATATTTTATAGTCTTCAGTAATAGTAATTCTCTTGCTAGATATATCTATATAATTACTGCCAAAGATGCAAAGAGCATGCCATTTTCCCTTGTTGTGCAATGGTATAATATAATGCCCCTGCCATCCTGAGACTTTACCAATTTCCCATTACTACTTGGTATCAAGCTTCTTTTTGTTTTTACCTCTTCTTTCTTAACATCTGTGCCTTCAGTCTTCAGTTTTGGAAGCTTGCCTTTCAGTTTTTGATTATCTATTGGTTTAGGCAGGTTATCTAACTTTTCTTTTATCATATCAATTATTCTGTAATCAGCATATGCCCTCGCAATATCCATAGCAGTATGCCCTGTTTCAAACAAAAACATAAATTGAAAGTTACAATTAAGCAATCTAATGATAAACCATGTAGAAAAAAAATCAGCATGTTAGCATATGGTGGTGTGAACTCACAGAGCACGATAGAAATTCTCCAGAAGGATCTCACTACCGAGTCCCAGCACTTTAAGAGCCTTCACCAGTACAAAGTCTTTCTTAAATCTTTTAACTATATATCTTAAATGTTAGTGAGAAATGTTAAATTACATTTTAAGAGTAAGTTGGTTGCCTTCCCCCTACCCCTGTCCCTTACACATATCTATTTTGTGATGACTTTTTTTTTCTTATCTTTCCTTTCTATGTTGTAAGGAAGTGAATTTCAAATGGCCTGGGAAATGCTGAGAAATGTTCTTGACAGGTATTATTTTACTGCCAACATCACCAGGCCATTCTACACTACAACATAACCAACAATATACTACCTGTGATTCAGGTACTAAATATGTGGTTGTACCGTGCCAAAGGCATTATGAGTTCCAATTAAGAAAAAGACACTTCTGAACAGTGTTAAAGCATGTATCCTAGCGCTATAAAGACCCAAGTGAGAAATTTGTCCAATTTTTAAGAGAAAAATCAAGGTTTACAGTCTTTAGATGGCCAGTTATTATTAAAATAAGGGAATTAGTGGTGACTATCTAAGTGTGACCTGCAAAATGGTCTGCGTTAAGAACTAACAACATGAAATTACTGCAGAAATAAAATGTTTAGAAGTACGTGAACAAGGCCAACAGCAATAGTGACACTTGGGCAGGGGAAAGCAGGAGGCCTTGATCCTACACAAAGAACTACAGGAATTATGAGGGTGGGAGAAATAGTCTTCCTCAGGGAAAAGCACACCACTTGGTTATCCAGTTCTAAATGGTCATCTCTGAAACATATATACAAGTAACATTATACAGACTGAGCAGGTTGTATTTTTTTAGAAATGTCTGTGTGTGTTTAACAGCAATAAAAGAAAAAGAGGTCACAAATTTGAAAAAGAACTAAGGGAGGGGAGTACATGGGTGGTTTTAGATTGAGAAAAGGAAAATCATGTAACTATATTATAATATAAAAATGTAAAATCTATAAGGAGCTTCAAATATGCTCATCTTGTTAGTTTTGCCACCAGAGATAAACTTTTGTAAGCACTGGAAATTATTTTAATTAATAATGGTATTCTAAGTTTACTTTGTGGGTATACAAATACACTGATTTTATACTATATATGTTTAAACGTGAATTATCAATATATGTCTGTTATTTTGGTAAATATACAATATGCGTGGTACTAAGATATTCTTTTGTGATCATCCAATTAACACATTCAATACAGATTAGGAAAAAAGAACTTACAGCAATATAATAGGAAAACTTTCTGTCATTTGAACTTAATGAATAATAATAACAAAACCTTTGGGCTTGTGGTTCATGGTTCCTTCCATTTTAGGAGGCTTTTAAAAATAATAACTTTAAAAAAATGTCAGTCCACAAAGATTGTAAACATAAAGAGCTGAGCCTTTATATCAATGATTTGAAAAGCTATAGCTATCAGGTATAACTTACCTAACACTTAACAAAGGCTTAAGTTTCTATAATTTCCAAGGAAACCATGTCTCTACAAGAACAAAACTGACAGGATTTTCTATTTAAAATTAATCCCCCTTTCTTGCCCTCACCATCAGTAATACAAATGCATACCTCTTCTATTTTCAATCTGGAATTTGGCGCCAATGTCGAGTAGGTATTTCACAGTGTCCAGTCTACAGCTTTCAATGGCTCTACTCAAGGGAGTAGAGTTGTTGATAGATGTTGCATCTATTACAGCTCCAGATTTAACAAGAAGCTCAACAATGTCCTGCTGGCCAGCATGGCATGCAAAATGAAGTGGAGTCCACAGAAAATTATCTGTTGCATTGACATTTGCCCTGTGTAACAAGACAGATACTTTAATTAAGAATTTTAGTTGTTTCAAACATTGAAACCTAAAAACTCAAAGTAAAGAATTTCAGACAGTTTTACTCTTATTAATTTATCAATCAGAAGAGCTCTGAGGAAAGTAAACTGTAAATTTTCTTATGTTTTCATATGCCCCATGTATTTTTTATTTTGTGTTTTGCATTATTGGGCAGCCTTAACTTCCTTTGTGCATACATGTGTGTACACATATATCTACAATATATATTTAATATATAGTAGCTTGAAGAGTTACTTAGGTGCTGAGGGTTACCTTTGTTGCAAAGGTTAAAGTCATGGAAAATTCTAAATCTATTTCAATGAGGATAAAAGCTGGGCAAAAAGATAAAATGTACATTTATTTCACTTTGTGTCTACTTTCTCTACATGTTCTGAAATTTGAATGAATGTTCATTATTTTTAAATCTAAGCACTTTAGTGTATTATTTAAAGTTTAAGTCCTCATTAGAACTTCATTACTCAAGTTATTTTTTACTTTCTTTCGATAATATGCAAATGAGTGTCTTTGACATGGAAATTGTAATAACATTAAATGTCTTTTCTGAAGTACTTGTAATAATTGTGCTCATAAGAATATTACATATTTTAACTCGATTAATCATCTATGAATTTGGATCTGGGTCCTATTAGAGTTGATTGCACTCTTAGGGAAACCGAGGCATAGAAGTATTCAGAAACTTGCTTCTAGTTATATAACTTTGACAGAAGCAGCAATTAAACAAACCAATCGTCTTAACTTTATGAGATAAAAGAAAAGACCATGCTTTAACTATCTTTGTAATGAAGCAAGGCGGTCTCTTCTGTCTGGAGGTGGATGGGGAGAATGGAGAGGTTGGGATATTTTCTGTCGCTGTGGCAGCCGTCATACTTGTATTCATTGTGGCCCTCCATAAAAGATGAGATAGGTTAAAAGGTGACTCCACACCATGGCACCATCCAGTATGACCCTATGGCAAAACCTAACTGCCCAATCCCTAGCAAGAAGCAAGAGAAGGCAATGAGAAGAAATCACCCCAGAATGAAAACTCGTCTTCACTTTGTGATCATCTTGGTGGGTTACTGCCTCTGCATCCACTACCCCATGTCTCCCTTTGCCTGCAACTCTCTTGTCAAGTCATTTGGGCTGTCCACTGCGGCGGGGGTAGGGGGTTCACAAAACCCTAAACCTGAAAGCATACCCCTTTTCAAGAAGAAACTTGACGGCATCCATGTTGCCGGTGGCGCACGCTGTCATGAGAGGTGTCTTGTAAGTACGGTCCTTCATATCCACTGGTATTCCTGCTTCGAAGGCCTTTTTCAGAGAGGCCAGGTCTCCCGCCTTGGTAATAAAATTAATATTTTCGAAGACCTTCCCTGGATCATCGACATACCACCCCGAATCATCCTGGATGGGGTGCTCTGGTGGATGATCCCGGTTGAACCTGGTGTAGTCTGTGAGGTTCTGGTAAGTCTCTATCATGTAGTAGGGCGGGCCCCCGTCTGGCCTCCGTGGAAAGGCTATCTCAGGAATGGTGCAGATGGGGAGAGGAAGAACAAACTTGCCTTTCCTTGCCTTTTTGCCTAACCCCTTTTTCTTTTTCTTAGGCCCGAAAGATCCCAAGACATAAGACTTGCTTAAGTATTTGGTTCCCTTAAAGAACTCGTTAATGTTGACCCCACCTCCCCGGCTTTTTTCGTGCATTTGAGCGATGGAAAGCAGCTGATCCGAGGTGGCAAAGTCTTGTCTCTCTTCCAGGGTCCCCACGAAGTCATCTTTGCTAACTACGCCATCGCCCCTGTCCACAAAGGAAAAGGCTTCCCGAAGTACAGCCTCATGCTCCGCAGACCAGTCGTGCAGCCTGAGGGCCCAGATTGGGTTAGGATTTTTGACTCCTGGCTTGGCAAGTTTAGCAGCAGTCCGCTCTGCTCGACGTATTTCTTTGCTGGAAGCTTTGAAACCTCCCTCCTTTGCCAAAGCTCGGGGTGTTTTATGTTCCAAATTTTTCCATTTCAGGTCACATCCTAAAAAAAGAAAAGCATCACTGTTAAGAATGTGGCAGTTATCTTCTTGGCCCCACAAAATGACACTCCCAACTGTTTTCTTGTTTTCTTATAGTCAGAAGTTTTGTTCTTAAAACTGTTGTATAAAGAACACAGCCATTTATAATTACCAAACCAGCAATTTATTTTCCTGAGAGCTTCACTTGAGTACATTCTGAAAGACAAGTTTGCAATATATATCTGATCATATATGTACCCTGTATACAGACAACTTAGATAAAATGTAGATGTTTGAAATAAATTTCAATGGGATTTTTGCTGGGAGATGATGCTAACAAGGAAAAAGTGAGGGTGCCCTAGAATTCGGTAAAAAGTTTCCTGATCCAAACAGCTTGCACAAAGCTCCATCAGTTCAGAATACATCAGGATACCTGATTTTTTTTCAATACAAAGCCTTTTATATGATGAAAGAATATTTCATGTTTTTTCCATTAACTGAAGATGATCTATTCTAATTTGCTGTTGTTTGGTAAGAATCATGGGAAAAACAGGTGAAAAACTAATTTGTTTAATGAAAGTTGAACATTCCAGTGTTTGCATATAAGATCAATATCAAAATTCATTATTTTAACTCCTTAAATTTAAAAAAATTAAAATATCTGAGCATGACTAACTCTATCAGGGAATGCTTATTACTACCAAGAAGGCTATAAAATGTGTCTTGAGATTATATAAATAATTCCATCTATGATGACTTCTTTCTAGTTTTTAATCTAGAGGAGGGCTGGGCAACTGTTTTGACAACATAATAGAAACCTGCAGGTGGCTCTGTGGGAACACTTATCTTTATTTCTTAGAAAAAAAAAAGATGACAGTGATGCCAGCTTTGTCAGACAACAGGGTTTTTCTTTTATGTGTTAGGGAGAAGAGACCTAGAAATATAACCAACCCCCTGCCTCCCCCCCCCCAAAGGAGAAAAAAGACAATAAAATGATCAACAATGGTCTTCAGTTCGTTCTTTATTAGAATTGTCAAAAATTTATATTTATACTAAGGTAATCTTAGTAGTAATTAAGAAACGTCATGGTCATGGCTATTACAAATAAAGCTACTATGAACACGACTGAGCAAAAGTCCTTGTTGTACACTTGAGCATCTTTTGGATCTATGTCTAGGAGTGGTATAGCTGTATCTTGAGGTAGCACTACTCCTGGTTGTCTGAGAAAGCACCAGATAGATTTCCAAAGTGGCTGTATAAGTTTACATTCCCACCAACAATGGAGTAGAGTTCCTCTTTCTCCACATCCTCTCCAGCATGTGTTGTCACTTGAGTTTTTAATCTTAGCCATTCTGCTGGGTGTGAGTTTTTGATCTTAGCCATTCTGCTGGTAAGATGAAATCTTAGGGTCATTTTCATTTTCATTTCCCTGATGACTAAGGACGTTGGTTGAGCATTTCTTTAAGTCTTTCTCTGCCATTCTATGTTCCTCTATTGAGAATTCTCTGTTTAGTTCTGTACCCCACTTTTAAATTGGGTTACTTGATTTGTTGCTGTTTAACTTCTTGAGTACTTTATATATTCTAGATATTAGCCCTCTGTCAGATAGAGGGTTGATGAAGATCCTTTCCCAATCTGTAGGGTGTCATTTTGTTCTGATGGCAGTGGAAACAACCCAGATGTCCTTCAGTTGAGGAATAGATACAGAAATTGTGGTACATTTACACAATGGAATATTGCTCAGCAATTAAAAACAAAGAAATCATGAAATTTGCAGGCAAATGGTGGGATCTAGAAATGATCATCCTGGGCAAGTTATCCCAGAAGCAGAAAGACACACATGGTATATACTCACTTCTAAGTAGATATTAGACATATAATATAGGATAATCATACTAAAATCTGTACACCTAAGGAAGCTAAGCACGAAGGAGGACCCTGGTAAGATGTTCAGACTTAATTCAGAAAAGCAAATGAGATGGGACATCAGAAGACAGAGAAAACAAGGAACTTGACAGGAGCCTATCACAGAGAGCCTCTGAAAGACTCTACCCAGCAGGATATTAAAACATATGCTGATTCCTTGCATTCTGCCCAAAGTTTGGCTGTGAGTCTCAGCATTTGCTTTGATACCCTGCAGGATAGAGCCTTAGAAGTGGGAGACAGTAAGACGTGGAGAGGACAGGAGCTCCACAAGGACAGCAACAGATGCAAAAAGTCTGGGCACACGGGTCTTTTCTGAAATTGATACTTCAGCCAAGAACCACTCATGGAGATGGCCTGGAACCCCTGCACAGAGGTAGCCAATGGCAGTTCAGTGTCCAAGTAGCCTCCATAGTAATGGGGACAGGGACTGTCTCTGACATGAACTGATTGGCCTGCTCTTTGATCACTTCCGAGGTGCGGGGGGGGGGGGAGCAGAGTTACCAGGCCACAGAAGAAGACAATGCAGCCACTCCTGATAAGACCTGTGTTGGTATAATGTTCTTTTGGAATGTATACACAACTGACCCCAAACTTAAAATTTTCTTGTATCTTTGTTTGATTTCCATTTAAAGGCTTTGAGTTACAATGATACTGATTTAAATATATATATATATATATATATATATATATATATCTGAACAAGTTGGAAAGGCACATGCCCTTCTTTCCAACAGGAAGTCAAAAGAAACAGGCAGATCAAGCTTATTTACATAATAAAAGCCAGGATGGCAATTCCTGCTGTTTAGCCATTTGCAGAGATACTCTAAGATTCAAAATGACAAAATTTTCCTTAAGGTTACCATATAAATTCTTTTTTCTTAATAATAGATGTTATTTCCTTACTGGTCTAAAGGTTGGATTCACATCATTTTTAGGTTTATGTAAAGAGAGATAATGTCGCACTGCTCTGGAAACTGCCTTATCCTTTTAAACGTGAGACATTTTCATGGGGGAAAAATGTTGGTCATACCTATGTAAAAAAGACACAAGAGGCTTACAGATGGAAAAGTACATGCCAACCTAGTTTAGTCCTAAAAATTCAAAAATTATATTCATATGTTTAAAAAACAAAACTGTCCTTCCCATATCAAAAAGGGGGCAAAGCCAAAGATAGCCAAAACCAATGTAAAAACCCAGGTACAAGGTGCGTAGGGATATACTTAAATGCCAAGGGTAAGAGAGTTTTTATGTTAATGCTAATAGAGTTTATATAAAGTTTGGCTACAAAGGAATAACTGCCCCATCTGTATAAAAAAGGGGCAAGCCAAAAAATAGCCACTATCAATGTAAAGCCCAGGTACAAGATGCCTAGGGTATGCTTAAATGCTAAAAGTAAGAGGGAGTTTAAATAGAGTTTGTTCTATAAAGGCATAACTGCCCTTTCTATATAAACAGGGGGATAGGACAAATAGCTACAACATATATAAAAATCTAGGGCTAAACTTCTAAACAGGTACAAGATACATATGGTATACTTATATTCTAATTTTAAAAGGAATTTACATGAGGTTTACTTAAAACATGTGTTTTCTATTGCTCAAGGCAACCAGCTTGTCTCTCTAATGGGAGGCTTCTCTAGAGAAATAGATACCAGCTTGGCCTAATACAACAGGCATGCAAGAGCCCAAAAAGGTATTTTTATCTATCCAACCTTGTTTTGATTTCACAATGATAATGATTATGTGTTCAATAATAATGGTAACTTATTTTGCTGATCCCTTTACATGGGTACAACTCTGAAACTGACTGAGACATAAAAATGTCTCCAGCCAGAACTCCAACAATACTTGGTCAATAAATCCTTGGCTATAATATCCTCAAAATGTATTAATCTAATCTTTTAATTGCATAGATAAAATAGATAACAGTTTAGTTTCATCCTGCACATCTCATACATTTATAATTGTAGAACTGTATAATGCTTTAAGAAGTTATATGTTTGCAGAACAAATGAACTAGACACCAGAGATACTGGATTAAACCTGACAGGATTCATTCTTCAGCATGCTGAGACATTGACACATCTGTTCCAGCATCTTGCATGTTCTAGCATTCTGCCTGTTCCTGCCTCAACTGTTTCAATTGCTGTTTCTCATCAAAGCCTGCTCCCAAAAGAACTTTGAAGAAAGCTATTAATTTTAATTGGTCCAACATTTTAGACTGTTCCAAAGAGAACTTTTATCAAGCCTGAAATTTCTCAACATTCAAAGACTGGACCACACATGTCATTGCTTGTTTAATTAACCATTTTTCCCAATTTTATTTGGGCCCCCTAATAGGATTTCTGCTTGTCCAAAATGTCAGCTAGAAGAAATCCATGAGAATGGTGTCCAATTTTCCTTAAACGGGATTGGGCATGTTTTTGTTGTTTGCTATGGCTATGAAATTTTATTTTCATTGGGAGATGTTTATTATTAATGGTCTTATTCAAAGTGAAACAAGGAATATACAGGGATATCTTATAGGAATAGAAAAAAGGTAGATTATTGAATCTACTCAACTTAGGGTTTTATTTGTTATTCCCAAATAAGTTTAATTTTAACTCTGGTGTAAGATTTTGCATATTGATGCAAAAATAAGTCTATTTTTGATACATTGGTATAAGCTTTAGTATATTGATAGAAATTCAAGGTTACTTCCAATACTTTTATACAGCTATTTAAAACGGGTTAAGGTATTAGGTAATGCAAGTTATTTGCTAGTTATTCAACTCATAGTCATGTCAGATACTAGTCTACTTTATCACAGGAGTATACATCCTAGGTTTAACAGATAGATATGATTTTGTAGACAGATCGATTATATAAAGATAGGCAGTCTTCAAAAACTTCAGAGACCTACAGAATATGACATTTTAAAGTGTCTTTATTATTTTAAAGATCCTTTGACAATGAGACAAGTCATCTCCAGGCAGCACCCCGCCTACCTAAAAGAAGATAATGAGCATCGAAGAAACTCCATATGGAGATGGCCTCAAATGTGGCAAACAAGCCACTTGGGTAAAGAAAATGCCCTCGCGTCATGACAGACAAATTCTGCCAAAAATGGGCAAGCCAATGCAGGACAAGTTGACTGTTGAACTCTGCCAAGACAGGGTAAGCAAGTCGTAAATAGGTCCTGCCTCACATATATGTCTGTCAAATATTCTGAGCCAGAAGGATGAAGATGATGTCTCTGTCAATTTTAATTTTTTGGAAGCTGCTAACATGAACTTCCTATTTACTCTAACTAATTTTATTCTTTCTTAAGTCTCTGATGGGGTTGAAGACCAAATAGTTATAGTGCCACAATTAAGTTTAACTTGTTTAGAAGTTAAGAAATCCTTTAATATAGGTAACAACAATAAGGATAAAAGTTAATTTAGGTATAGAACTTTAAACTTGTCAAGATAGATAGGATAATCACATAATTTCTCCTAAGTTGCTAAATACATATGGACTGGACATTGCACATGTAGATTTTAGCTAAGTTTCCATAATTTCATAATTATTATTGTATTGAAAGAAAAGGAGCCTTTTATTGGACTTAAAGGGGGAAATGTTGGTATGATGTTCTTTTGGAATGTATACACCTTACCCTTGTTCATTCAAATCCTGATTTCAAACCCCCACTCTCTGGTTTCAATCCAAACATTGCATTGTGATACTTATTCTAACCATCCTGTCTCAACTTGCTGTAAACTTCCAAATAAAGCAACTAGCCACAATGTTGAGCAGGGAAAGGAAGTAGGCAGGAGGGGAGGAGCCAGAGGACAGGAAAAGGTGAGAGGAAAGAAGGCAAGAGAGCTAGGAGAGCAGAGCTGGAAAAGAGATCTTGGAATGACGTGGAGAGATGGACTGAACGTAATACATCACTAAAAGCAAGTATGATGTGGGAAATCTAAATGTTAGGAAACTATGAGGGCTTGGAGGTTTAGGATGGAACAACTATTGCCTAGCATTGTGTTCCAGGTTAACTAAATAAACCCAGTCTCTGTGTGGTGATTTGGTTATACAGCTGTTTACGATTAACAGCAAGCTTTACTAAAAGATAATTATTAGTAAATTTTAACAGCAACATACAACAGACCTGATAGACTAGGATCAGAAAGAAGGAGAGGAGGACATCAGTGGACTGGGAGAGGGACAAGGGTGGGGAAGAGAGAGAGCAGGATTGGGAGGAGAGAAGGGAAACAGGTACAGGGGGATACAAAGTGAATAAACAGTAATCGAATTAAAAATAATAAAAAAACATATGCTGAGATTCATAGCCAAACTTTTTGCAGAGTGCAGTGAATCTTTTGAAAGAAGGGGGAGATAGAAAGACCTGGAGGGAATAGGAGCTCCAGAAGAAGAGCAGCAGATTCAAAAACTCTGGGCAGAGGGTCCTTTCTGAGACTGATACTCCAAACAAGGACCATGCATAGAGATAACTTAGAACCCCTGTACAGAAGTGGCCCATGGCAGCTCAGTGTCCAAGAGGGTTCCCTATCATAGGAACAGGGACTGTCTATGACATGAACTCGTGGGCTAGCTCTTTGATCATCTCTACCTGAGGGGGAAGCAGCCTTACCAGTCCACAGAGGAAGACAAAAAACCCAGTCCTGATGAGACCTGATAGACTAGGGTCAGATGGAGGGGTATGAGGACCTCCCCTATCATTGGACTGGGGGAGAGGTATAGGAAAAGAGGGAGGGAGGGTGGAATTGGGAGGGGATATGGAGAGGGCTACAGTTGGGATACAAAGTGAATAAACTGTGATTAATAAAAATTTTTAAAAAAGAAAAGGAAAAAAACCTCATGGGAGTATGTGAAAATGGAAGTTTTGAAAGTTTTACACTAGACAGTTTTAAGAACAGTCATTTACTTGGAAAGTGACTCAGGAAGGTCCCAGGAGGAATTCTATGGCATGGCAATGCCACAGACATCCTGCTGCTTTGGAGTAACTATTTTGCTTTGTCTGGAATCTTAAACCCATGACACCTTTCAAGCCAGTTCCTTTGTGTTTGCTCCAGAACTAGGAGCTAAGAGATTTTAAACCCACTTTAGCTTGTCCTAATAAGGAAACCTTTTTGTGGTTAAAAGACTGATATTCCCTCTAATCTTGTCTGGTGGTACTTCCAAACACTCCACAGCTATCAAAGCATATTCAGACATTTTTTTAGGAAAACATTTTAGGATTCATCCAGGAAGATGCATTGTCCCTGTATCTCTGGGTCAGGGCTTTGTGCATAATCCAAGCTTCTATCCTTTGCTTTGCAGGGATGCATCCCAGTATTTTATCCTAGGGTACACTATCAGTAGAGTACACGTGTGATGACATTTGTCTCAGCAAGAAATCGTTCAACATATTAAAGATGATGAAAACTGACCCAGCCCTGAGAGATTGCTAACATTTAGAAATTTACATTGTTAAATGAAATATCAGAATAAAATATTGATAGTGACAGATTTAAAAATAAGACTAATTAGTTCACTGGGTAAAAGATTACATATGAAATAGTCTTATTTGTTAAAACAGTTTACTATTGGGAGAAGTATGAGCTTATAAAGGTAAAACCAGATCAATTATACTATTAGTTATATAGGCCTGCTAATCAAACGTATTAATGGTTCTAAAATTTATTTGTGGGGGAAAGAAACAAAAAACACTGTTTTACTATATAATTGTGTGAATTTTTTTCAATTTTTCATAAACTAGAAAAAAAACCCAAAATTCCACAAAGTGCAAATATATTCTACTGGAATTAAACTTTGGAGTACACTCAATAGTGAATAACTGAGGAGGAGACATTCAGTGTTGTTTAACTTAGCTAGTTAGTATTTTATTGTAACAAATTTTCTAAGCTATGGTGAGCACTAGATAACATATATTCCTATGCTTCAAGAAAATCTACAAAATAAGTGTTGCTTATATATCATATTTTCATAAATCTTTTCATTTCATTTCTCATAAAATATCATCCTTGTAACTACAAATCACCCAGAAATGTATTTTTAATTTGGCATGCATTTTAAAAAGGAAATAATTAAAATTTCAGGTAAAATAAAATTATTTTCATAGTTTGTCTTTCTTGAGATCGATGTTGGGAATCTTAAAAGAATATTAGTCAATTATAAACATTTTAATATTTTGTTAACACTTGAAAATCAAATTCACTTGATTTAGGTTTTAATTCTTCTTATTACTAGATTCATAATTAAATGAACAAGTATATAAAAAACAAATTCAATTTTCACCCTACATTGTGTGAAGATTGGTAAGTGAAAATTAAGTAGATCAGTAACAAGCCTGAATTCTCTAATCATTTATGACATGGTAGACCATAAACCCATTAAACAAAATTATCATCAATTTTACCTCGCTGAGCTATATATTTACAGCAATCTGCAAAGCCACCCATAGCAGCATAATGAAGGGGTGTATTCCCATTCATTCCAATTAACCCGAAGTCACTATTGTAGGCAAACAGAAGCTTCAAAATCTGCAGAATAAACAGAGAAAAATAGGAAGGGTCATTTGCTAGAAGACTGGCAGCTAGACCTGTGCTAGCCAATCTTTTGTCTATTACCACATGTGGCTGTTAAAAATTCGAAATGTTTCCTAAGGGGTCAAAATGTTCAGGAGCATCACAAGGCACACAACAAGCAAGGAGGTGAGAATATGACATTCCCACCTCCCCATAAGTAGATCGTATGAGACTTGAAGATTTCAGTAGCTATCAGAGGCATAACATAGCATAGTCACAAAGGGCAGGATTTTTATGTCACAGTCAACTACATTAAAAAACATTACCAGTAATATTCAGTGACTAAGTTAGCAAATATATAGAAAAGTCAGCAAATAAAAAAAAAAACTGGTAAAGAGTCAGGATACGTGGTCAGAGTTAAAGTTTTATAATTGGAAAAATCAAGATGAAACAACATAAGTAATTTAGAAAAATAACTGCCTTAGTTTATATGAAAAATAAAAAAGAATAAAGCTTTAACAGTCAAACTTAAAGTAAAGAACAATTATTACATCAAAAAAGCCTCCTTTAGCAGCAAAATGAGCAGCGTGGAGTCTTTCATAGTCAAACGTGTTCACTTCACCTCCTCTTTCCAATATGCCTCGAACTAGTTCCAGCACTCCTTCTCTTGCTGATTCCATCAAAGCCGTGCGCCCTGTGGCCTGGGCACAAAACAGATCAAATGCTGTTTACACTTTAATGCATAAACCATGATCAATACAACAGGGTTGAATTCTTTGGAGGTAGCTTTATGCTAAGAAGTTTAATGATCTACATTTTTATTGGTTTCACTTTTAGAAAAGGAAGCATTCAGTCAGCATTGTGTGACTATCTGAAATGGACTTTTAATGCCAGAATCAAGGTTGTTCTGAATACCCCTATAAGAATGTCATGCAAACATGTATGTATCTACAAAGAAAGTAGAGTATAAAATGAAAAGGAGAGAGGAGTAGTGTGCTAAACATAGGTAGCATTCATTTTCTAATGAGAAGAAAATCTACTTCTAAATGTCTGGAAGTGATCATCACAAAACTGAAAACCCCTTATTAGCCAGTTGAAAAGAGGAGTCAAAAATACATAAGAAGCAACAGAATTTTTTTTTCCTATGGAGATATAATTTGTTAGGTGCCAGGGATACGGTTTCCATTTGCTATAATGATATTCTAACAACATGAATAATAAGCTCAATTTCCAAATAAAATTGAAAATAAAGTATAGAATGGCAGCAATGTAAAGACAATGAATGTATCATTTCAGCACTTTGATTAGAGATGAGCAATCAATGAGCCAACAGGACAATTTTACCATGTCTTCTCCCTCGCCCATGCATGCCTTTTTCCTTCTTTTGTTTTGAGATGGAGTCTCCCTATCTGGCTTAGCATGTGTAGAGCAGGCTGGTCTTGAACTCACAGAGATCTGCCTTCTTCTACCTCTCAAATGCTGAACCAAAGGCATGTGCCACCATGCTGGGCCCCTATTTTACCATGATAAAGTGCAAAAAACAAACAACAGAAATCAAAAGAAAAGAAAAGCAACAACAAAATTCCCCAACTACTTGACTGTGTAATATAGTAGAATAAAGAAATATTAATCACAGGGATAGTCATACTGTGCAGATAGAATTAGGATTGGCTCCTTTCTCCAAAAATGTCAGGCACATATCCTTCACATCATGTGCATCCTCACAAGCTCTGATGAACACTGGTTTTCCATCATATGTGGTGTTGTTGACATCTGCACCATGTTCTAAGGCGATCAGTGCACATCGATAATGTCTCTTGGTGGGTAAAATGCAGTAAAACAAAACACCTGCAGAAAAATAGTTCCACAGTAAGTAGTCCTCGTCCAGTGCCAAGTGGCCAGTCTAAAAACATAGATACAAGTAACATTATATGGACTCAACAGGTTGTATTTAGGAATATGTAAACATATACAAATACATATATGCATACACTAATAACTAATGAAAAAGAGATCATGAATTAGAAGGAGAGTGGGGAATGGGGAATGGCATATGGGAAAGTTTGAAAGAAGAAAAGGGAAAGGAAAAACATTATAATTAAATTGAATTAAAATCTCAAAAAGAAAAATAAAAAAAATTAAATCTGTGTGTGTATGTGTGTGTGTGTGTGTGTGTGTGTATTTGAATCTGGCAAAATAAAAAAAGGGGGGGGGGAGAATGAAAAATCACATGAGACCGGTCTTTGTCAGTTAGAAAACAGCTTCAACTAAATCTTATAGGACTTGTTGGTCCTGGGATTTGGCAATTTAAAGTCCATAGCCGATCTGACCCTTCAAATCTTCAGAGCTATGTGTGCCAGAAAGTTCCTTGGGTATTCTGAATGCCATTTAAACCCATGTTTATAGGATGCAGTCTCTCGATTTCATAGCAGAAAGAAGAAAAATCAAATCTGCTTTGTCATTTTGGTAAATTACTTTGATCCACCCAACAGAGGAAAATGCTCAGTCTTCACACTTGGGACTATAACATGCTCTACGTCAACATATTCTGTGCCAAACATATATTATATACCAGAAATTATTACAATTCTGACAAAGCTGTGCTAAGAAAGTTGTGTGTAATTAAAAATTAAACTCCAAAATGACTTTGTAATGAGTTTTCTTCCAAAGAAACATGTAACCTATGAAAAAGACACTATGAAAAAAGATAAGGTGAATGGATAATAAAAGGCAGGTAAAAGAATATTCTCAAAAGACCATGTAAATAAAGATGATTGGCTAGTCTGTTTCTTATATTAGCAAAGAAACCAAATATAACCCATTCAATAATAAAAATGTAAAAAAGGATCAAAGAGAATAAAAGGCAGACAGCAAGAAAAATAATTGAGCCAACAGGACCTAAAAAAGGACATTAAAGATTGAAAGTCAAATTAGAAGCAGACAAAGGAAGACCAGAGTCTGCACCACCTGTAGTCAAAGACAGAGGAAAATTACAGAAATTAAGACTTGACTCAGAGAAGCCTCCACACAAAGATGCCTCCACACATATTTTAATAACAAAAGGCAAAACACATAAGAAAAATTATACAAGTACAACGACAACTTTGCGAAGGAAAAACCTGAATCTGAAAATTCAAAGAGAACACTGTGCTTCAGAAAACCATGCTTTAAGAACCATGAACATGAGGTAAAAGCCAGGTGAAGAAGTGTCTGATGGCCAGAAACTTAACTCACATCTAATGTGAAAAGTCAAGTTATTCGCAAGACTTTCCATGGCGACATTGCGAGTAAGAAAATCTTTTAAAAAGGGACTTTATAACATCAGAGAGAAAGAAAACAAAAAAAATTATACTAAGTCAAGCTGCTGATCATATACAGAATAAACACACACACTCACTCACACACATGACTAAGCATAAAAGAAATCAGTAAGAGAAGTGGAAATGAGTAGGCTAAAGTATTTCATATGAAACACTAGTCTAACAATAAGTGAAAATGTATATGAGTCTCTGCAATCTCTTCAACCATAGAACCAAAGCTTACTTGCTGGAGGAATTCTAGGTACAGATAGATATAGGCAACTGAGTAATGCTGGGACCAGGCGAGGTGGTCCTCCCCAGAGAAGATCACACCAATTAGTTGTTCAGTGCCAAGTGGTCATCTCTGAAAACATACATACAAGTTAACATTCTATGAACCAAAAAAGGTTATAGGAATATATATGTATATACACATGCATGCAATTAACAAGTAGTGAAGAAAGCAGCCATGAATTTGAAAGAGAATGGAGAAGGATATATGGGCAGGTTGGGGTTAGGAAAGGGAGGGGAGAAATACTGTAAATACATTATAATCTCAAAAATAAGCTGACCAAAATGACATAGCAGAAAACCAAAGAAAACCGAACTGTGAATTAATACTAGACCAAATTTATTATAAAAGCCCTAAGGTGCTTGTATAATGACAGCTTTTGTAACTCATAGCACAAAGCCTACAGCATATGTCACATCCTTTTAATGACCCATTTCAATGTTCCATGTTTTCTTGTCCTGTAGAAAAAAATGCAGTCAGTCGGGAAACAGGATGTCAATGTCAGGGAGTATCCTAGGAAAAGCAAAATGCTGGCCCCCAGTTGAGGTTGTGCAAGCCAAATGGGGTTCCCTCCAAGGGAAAGGGGCCTTGTGTTAACCATGAACCAATTTACAAGATTATGTGTGAAAAACACATTGCATTTATTTTACTTCATATTTTGTTTCTCCCATGAGAGTTATATTGTTTTTCCCATATGTTCATACTTCTCAGATCTTTATTAGCTTAATCGTAATCTGAACGGGTTTAAATATTACCCATATGGCTGTTGCATTTGCTACAAATATTTGCTTGACCTTGTTAATTTTAATTTGTTTTTTAAATCTTTACATTTTCAGATTTTTTTGCTACATAATGTCTCATTTTGAAATATTCTGTTTTATTCAAATATTAGTTCCAATTTAAGAAAATAAACCTTTTATTAGTGTTTTTCAGAGTTTATTCTATATAACTTAAAGTATGTTTGATGCCATGTGGAAAAACTGCTTCATGGCCAAATAAACATTTAAAAACTTTTGACTGTGTCCCAGCAGGAACAATGGCTCAATTTGTTTTATTCAGTGGCTGTCTAATGAATTCAATAGTAAGACCAACTTTGCATGTACCACTTTTAACATCTCAATGATTCCATAGTTCATGGAAAAACACCTCAGATAATGGCATTCTATGAAGCTTTGAAGCTTTCACTGTGTAACCCTGGCTAAACTGAAGCTCATTATGTAGACCAGACTGACCTCAAACTGCTATGACCCATTTGATTCTATGTCCCTGGTGTTTGGATTATAGGTGTGAGCTTCTATGCCCAGCCATTACGTGAAGCTTAAAAACTATGTTTTTCCTTTGAGTATTTTATTGAGTATTTTTGTATCAATGTTCATAAGGGAAATTGGTCTGAAATTCTCTTTGTTGGGTCTTAGTGGGGTTTAGGTATCAAGGTGACTGTGGCCTCATAAAATTGTCAGTGCTCCTTCTGTTTCTATTCTGTGGAATAGTTTGAAAAGTATTGGTATTAGCTCTCCTTTGAAGGTCTGATAGAAATCTTTGCTTCAGAAGCTCCACAATGAAACCAAAAAAGCCTGTGGAGACTGATGCATCAACGAAGGACCATGCATGGCGAGGACCTAGACTCCCTGCTCAGATGAAATTGATAGGCAGCTCAGTCTCCATGTAGGTTCCCCAGTAAGGGGAGCAGGGGCTGTCTCTGTCATGAACTACCTTGCCTGCTCTTTTGGTCACTTCCCCCTGGTTATGGTGCCTTGCAGGCCACAAAGGAAGAGGATCCAGGCAGTCCTGCTAAGACTTGATAAGCTACAGTCAGATGGTAGGGGAGGAGGACTTCCCTTTCAGTAGACTAGGGGAAGGTGATAGGGATGGAGGAGAGTGGGACCAGGAGGAGATAAGGGAGGGGCCTATAATCAGGATATAAAATGAATACATTGTAAAAAATAAAAATTAAAAAGCTGTGTTTTCAGTGTTTAAAGTTTTAAATCATATTTGACCTCTAAATGCATCTTATGTTTATTTTGTTTTGTGGCTACATGCATATATCAAATAGCAAGTTGGTAGTGAGTTACAGAATAGCTTTTCCTTCTGTCAGGAAATACTAATAATGTAAAATGAGATTCATTTCTTCAAAGTAGGTTAGTGTCAGTGACTTTCTAGGTATGGCAATTCTCTGGGACAACTGATTCAATCTACCATTTTATATTGTGTTTGTAATTATTTTGTTAATTTTCATGAGCCTGTCTCAACTCTGACCTAAGTCAACTAACTCAACTAGGCAAAAATCCCCAGACCATGTTTTTGAGACCACTAGCTTGTCATCAGAATTACACGTGCAATAATTCTCAACAGTCATGTGTAATATTTCAAGATATCTTTCCAAATATATTAAAATTGACCTTACAAAGTTGAGGTTTAAGCAAAATTAACCTTAGTTTTCTCAGTCTTTCAAATTCAGTCCTTCCCATATTAACCTCAGAACCAGACAGGACAAAATCCATCTAGAGTCCTAGGTCTAATCCTACCATATCCTACAACTTAAGGAAGCTTCTTTGTAAATAAGATATTGTCCTTCACCATTGGTGATTATAATGTCTGCATGTGTAGACATTATAAAGCTGTCTTTACTTGAAAGCATCTACAAAGCCAGACATTGAGGTCATACCTGTAATCTTACTATCTGGAAGCTTCATGCCAGGGGATTCAAGACTAGCCTGAGCTGAGACACAGACTCAAAAACAAAACAAAACAAAACAAAAAATGGAGAAGGAAAGAAAAAAATCAAATACAGATCAATCTAGTTGTTTTTACATGAGTGGGTTTTCAAAACTTGTTTCCCCACAATATTCCTAAACTGTTTTACATTATAAGGATGTTATATATTTAGGTGCAGCAGTGGAATTGAATCTTTTACTTATGGTCTTAATTTGCTTCTAAGGCTGGGAAACAAACAAACAAACAAAAAGTCACTTTCTTGTTTTTTGGCTACAATGTGAGCATATTTTTCTGGATGCTGGAGTTTTACCTTTTCCTTCATTATCAACTATCGTCATGTCAGCTTTGGATTTGGCTAAAATTTCCATTGACAACTCATGGCCCAGCTCTGCAGCTCTCATAGATGGAGTACAGCCCATGCGGTCTTGCACATCAGGGTGAGCACCAAGTCCAAGGAGAAAGCTAACCATGTCAATGTCATTGGAAATTGAGGCTAAGTGGAGAGCACTCAGTCCATCAATAGGTTCAGTGAAGTTGATTAGCTCGGGGTATCCAAGTTTGATCAGCTTCTCTATCTGCTTCTTGTCTTTGTTGCGAACACACTGAAGAACTTTGTAGATCTGTAAGTTCTCAAGCCTCTTGTCTGCTAAGGCCATGTTTGATACTCACTTCTTTACAATGCTTTCTGGACTAAGACAAAAACTATAGAGCAAAAAGGGAAAACAAGGTAAGGTTAACGTTACTGTTATTTTTATCAAGTTACAATATTTTTAAGCTAAAAAATTTTCAAAAAACATTATAATTTAGTGCAACTATTTCAGAAAATATTGTATATAACTTAAAATTTTAAGATGATATAACATTATAATATTTCAAATTTTCCAGGAAAATTAATTTTAGTTAATGTAGTCAAATTTAACCTTTCCTTGTTGCTATAGCATTTACATTTTCAATGAAGAAGGTTACCAACATATGGGTTTCCATCTGTGGCCTATACCAGTATTTCCCTATATTGAAGTATATTCATGGTTTGGACATGTTACTTAAGAACATGAAAAACTGAGCTGGGTGAGACACCAAAGGTGAGACAGTGTGGAAGGCATGAGTGCTCACAGATAAGCACTAAGAGAAACCAGAAGAATTTTAATCATGCAAGGCTGTCTCCTCAAAGGAGGAAATGAACAACTACTTTCCAACCAGAAGGTTGGGGTGGATGTTGTTAATAATCTGGTGACCTTTGTAGCCAGCCATCACCCAAATATCCCAGAATGTTTATTCCAGACTCTTCTCTCCCTAGATCTTATCTTTAAGCTTTGTTTCTTAATCAACAGAATCCATCCTTAGGATGTGTACTTTGTGACCTGCTGACCTCTATGCTGTCTCAGGCAGAGACCATAGCAAATCCTAAGCCCTTTAAACTAGAGAACCCTTCTTTATTGTAGAGGTCACATGTACTTTGCAAAAGAATTTTGATGTTGTCATGCCTTAACTTTATTGTGCACATGGGATTGGGATTACTGTTGTTAACAGGAATTGTTTTTTTTCTAAAATTGTGCTGAATTTAAATATGCCTCAAATAAATTGCCCTAGTGTCAGACTCCTGATTTTTTTTTTGACCCAGCACCAGCTAAAATCCTGCTTACTTGAGTTTATTTTACCTCACTCAGATCATTTTGCTACCATTATGATACTTGCAAAGACCCCTGCAGGAGGGATGATTCTTACATCATCTTAATTGAGATTAAGGCAGCTATATTGAGAAAAGACAACTCAATTTTTCATAAATAGCATCAATTCTAAATTGGATACCCTAATATGTAATTTCCTTATAATTTTTATAGAAAGATAATCACATAATCACTTGGATGAATCATATGCCCTGATTATAGATATGCTCAGTTTGCTTGTATTTTTCTTGGGAAAAAAAATAAACCCTCTCATTATCATATGAGGAATCAACTCTCTAAGTAGTTTTAATGAGGCTGTCTGTCTGCCCCTAGAACAGAGGTTAGTCTGTAACCAAGGAAGTCCCACTACAGTGAAGCATCTCTTTTCAGGTCCATTGAACTGTTCAACTATATACACCTAGGAGGTGCTGGCCAATCACCATCCAGAAGGCTCTGTCTAGCAGAATATATGGAAAGACTTCTCCTTTATGAAGCTGCCAAGCAATGTGCGGTGCTGCTAGGGCTGTTGCAGAAAGCATATAATCAAAAGATGAAGAAAACCTGCTGGCATCAGCTGTACCCTGGTCTGTGTCAGAAGTCCACCCCACCCCCACCTCCTTCCCCTGTATGTCTTAATCTAGCACTGAGCAGTTAGCCATGTCTTACTGTTTCCACAACAGCTCCTATATTCCATTTTCCAGTAAGCATCTGCAATGGACATATTCTATTTTATTGCAAAATAATCAAGTATGAACGAACATTTTTCCCCCCATCACAAATTAGTGCCATCACCTACATGTTCCAGGGCAGTGAAGTGGACCTTTGATCCTGTGGTCTTTTTTCATGTCATCATAGGCAATTGGAGTGTCTCTGTTGCCTGTTTTTTCCTATGCCACTGCCTACTCCTCTACTGTATTATTTGCTGGCTCTCCTTTTTTACTACTGACATCTCATTGCTGGAATGTCTTGAAAGGTCACAGGACTTGTTTTATCCTTGGGAACTTTGTGACTAGTGCTACTTCCTGACTTTTACCTCTGTTTTAAGCTTCTGATTCTTCACTATATGGTTTACATAACCCTATGAGCTCCCTGCAGAGTGAAAAAGACTATTATCCCTCTGTATCTGATGGGCTTCACTAACATGTCATAGCCAAGGGGCAACTGACAGGTTCTGGGAGAGGACTATTTTTCTTTCACTTTGTGACCACTAGTAAGTTGTCTATGCTTCAGTAGATGGTCCTATTCTCTTGTGTATACAAGCAGCACTAATCGGATGAGTGAAATACTAGAAAAGAAAATTAAAAAAGATGACACAAAGGGGACATGTTGGGGGATGTCCAGGAGGAAGGAAATGGAGGATATATGTGTGTGTGTGTTTGTATATATACATATATACTGTATATGTATGAAATTTTCCCCCAAATAAATTAATTCCAAAAAATAACATGGCAAGTGCAGAATATATATTACCCTAACCTTGTCCATTTCTGATAATGATAGCAGTGGTTATCCACTTCCTCAGACTAAAACACTAGAGTTACATTTTTTTTTCTTCACAGAAATCCTTACTCAAAACACATCAGCAAATCCCATGCATTCTGCCTCAGTATATATCTTGACATCAACCCTGCACTGTTGTCTTAGGGCATTTGCTGTCTTAGGCCAACTGCCAGACTTCCAGTTTGTCTCGCTATTTCTCTAACAGCCCTATATACTCCAGTACTTAGACAGCAATAAATAAATAAATAAATAAATAAATTTAAATGTAGATCAAATCGAATCATACATGTTTTTGACCTCTAAAGTTTTAGGGATTTTTAAAAAATGTACTTTGGGTGTTCAACACCCATACATTTAGCACCTAGGGACTATCAATAAGGCTATACTTGCTTGATTTCATATCTACCCATCCATTTATCTACTGATTAAGCTGTTTTTTAAATCCAATTCAAAGTGTAGGCACATTCTTGTATACATACTCTGAACTTGAATCTATTATGTATTTGCAATCCTTTTCATACTTTGTCTATACAATGAAATGCGCAAATATTAAATATGCAGCCTGGTTTACAAAGCAAGTTCCAGGACAGCCAGTACCACACATAGAAACCCTGTCTCAGAAAAAAAAGGAAGATAGATAATTGATAGACTGATAGATGTTTAATTTGTGCTTTTTATATATTTCCCATTAGAATAGTCATCACAGAACATAAGATTTATAATAATGCTATTTCTCTACATCCTAGAACCTGAATTCTATGAGGTACTTAATGAGTACTTTTCTCAATACTTAACAGCTGCAAGTTAAAAGAATTGAAGAGAAAGCCTGAAAGAAAATTCCCAGGTTTCTGGTTTGAAACACTAGATACCTTTATCTGAAATGGGCTGCTCATGGTGGGCTCCGCACTGGTCAGGCAGAGTGGACAGCCTTTTGGCATGTTGAGAGGACAGACAGGCTGATATCCAATTTTGAGATGCCACGAGAGATGTCTGATCCAGGTCTGTTGTGGGTTATGAGGTCTTCAGCAGTTACAGGGCAGCTGAACTAGCGACAAGAAGAGAAACCACCAATAACTATGAATTCATAATGCCAGGCCTTTCTTGTCCTTTCTTGTTCTGTCTGCCCTTTTCTTTTCCCCTTTGCTTCTGAGATATTAGCCATCATATAGGCAAGAAATTAGTGTCCTGCTTCCTTCCTGTAGCCCCTCTCTTTACTTCTAGTCTACCTCTAGCATGTGGTGGACTAGGAAAACAGAAATTGTAGTTTTTTCAAAGCCTTGTATAAACAGGCTCTGAGTAAACCCTGGGTATGCCTAAGTGTCACACTCCTGCCTTGGCAGCATGGCTTACTTACACTCATTTCAGATGCATTCATATCTCACTTGTGGTTCAGTGTGATTCTACACATATATACACATATGTATGGAATAGGATAAGATGCCTCTAAGTATTTTATTGATTATACTGAACTAAAAACTACTTATTTACGTGCACAAGAGATTCATAGACAGATACTTTGATGTCATCTGATTCCACTCATTAAAAAAAGTACTCCACTCCCCCCCCAAAAAAAACAACAGTTGGCATCATGGTTAAATCAGGCTCTAATAATGGATTGAACAGCCCCTTGCCATTTGTTTACCATGGGTTGAAAAAGAGTGAGATATAATTAGAGTATCTTGTCTTGAGTTCTTATTGGAGTCTAAATAGTCTTTTAAAAATTAATTACAGTTTATTCACTTTGTAGCCCAGCTGTAGCCCCCTCCCAACCCCACCCTCCATCCCTCTTCTTCTCCTATGTCCCTCCCCCAGTTCAATGATAGGGGAGGTCCTCCTCCCCTTCCATCTGACCCTAGCCTATCAGGTCTCATCAGGGCTGGCTTCTTGGTCTTCCTCTGTGGCCTGGTAAGGCTGTTCCCCCTTCAGGTGGAGGTGATCAAAGAGCCAGCTCATGAGTTCATGTCAGAGATAGTCCCTGTTCCTATTATTGGGGAACACTTTTGGACACTGAGCTGCCATGGGCTACTTCTTTTTTTTTAAGTAATTTATTTATTTTTATATTAATCACAGGTTACATACTTTGTATCCCAGCCATAGCCCCCTCCCTCATTCCCTCCCACCCTCCCTATCCCTCCCTCATCTTCTCCCTGCCCCCCTCCAAGTCCACTGATAGGGGAGGACCCCCCCCCTTCCATCTGACCCTAGCTTATCATGTCTCTTCAGGGCTGGCTGCAATGTC
>CM053766.1:153628927-153666253 GCA_028658305.1 Pachyuromys duprasi
ACAGAAGAGTGGATCAATGGAACTGAATAGAAGACCCAGAAATGAACCCACACACCTATGGAAACTTGATTTTTGACAAAGAAGCCAAAACCATTCAATGGAAAAAAGACAGCATCTTCAACAAATGATGCTGGTCCAACTGGATATCTGTATGCAGAAAAATGAAAATAGATCCATATTTATCACCATGCACAAAGCTAAAGTCCAAGTGGATCAAAGACCTCAACATAAAACCAGACACACTAAACCAGTTAGATGAAAAAGTGGGGAAGACCCTAGAACTCATTGGCACAAGAGACTACTTCTTGAATAGAACACCAACAGCACAGGCTCAATGATCAACAATCAATAAATGGGACCTCATGAAACTGAAAAGCTTCTGTAAAGCAAAAGATACTCTCATCAAAAGAAACCGGCAGCCTACAGACTGGGAAAGGATCATTACCCATCCTACTTCTGACAAAGGGCTAATATCCAGTATATATAAAGAACTCAAGAAGTTAAAAAGCAAGAAACCAAGTAATCCAATTAAAAATGGGGTATGGAGCTAAAAAGAGAATTGACTGTAGAGGATTATAGAATGGCAGAAAAACACTTAAAGAAATGCTCAACATCCTTAGCCATCAGGGAGATACAAATCAAAATGACCCTGAGATTTCCCCTTACACCCACCCTAATGGCTAAGATCAAAAACTCTAGTGACAATGCATGCTGGAGAGGTTGTGGAGAAAGAGGAACCCTACTCCATTGCTGTTGGGAATGCAAACTTGTACAACTACTCTGGAAATCAATTTGGCACTATCTTAGACAATTAGTAATAGTGATTCCTCAAGACCCAGCTATACCACTCTTAGGCATATATTCAAAAGATGCTCAAGTACACAACAAGGACATTTGCTCAACTATGTTTGTAGCTGCCTTATTTGTAATAGCCAGTACCTGGAAACATCACAGATGTCCCTCAGTTGAGTAATGGATATAGAAATTATGGTACTTTTATACAATGGAATACTACTCAGCAATTAAAAAGGAGGAAATCATGAAATTCGCAGGCAAATGGTGGGACCTGGAAATGATCATCCTGAGTGAGGTGTCCCAAAAGCAGAAAGAATCATATGGTATATACTCACCTATATAGTCCTATAGGATAGGAAGGTCATGCTGAAATCTACACACCTAGGGAAGATATACAAGAAGGAGGTCTCCAGGTTGGTATGATCAATGCTCATTTAGATGAACCAATGGGATGGACATTGAAGGGAGGATAAAACAAGCAAGAGGACAGGAGCATACCAGTGAGGGCCTCTGAAAGAATCAACATAGCAATGTATCAAAGCAGATATTAAGAATCACAACCAAGCCTTCGGCAGAGGGCGGGAAATAATAATAAAAATAGGGGAAGTTATTAAGACTTGTGGAGAACAAGAGCTCCACAAAGACCAAACTGAGCAGGGCACAGGGGTCTTTTATGGGATAGTTTCTCCAACCAAGGGCCATGTATGGATATGTCCTAGAACACCCGCTCAGAAGTGGCTCGTAGTATGTTGGTATCCAACTGAAGATCCTAGTAAGGGGAACAGGGACTGTTTCAGACATGAACTCGATGGCTGGCTCTTTGTCTCTCCCCCATACATGCCAGGGAGTAACAGTCTGCCTAGATCCCAGGGGAGGACATTGTAGCCAGCCCTGAGGAGACAAGATGAACTGGGGCTGGATGGAAGGGGAGGAGATCCTCCTCTTTAGGTGGACTTGGTGTGGGCAGAAAGGAGATGAGGGAGGGATTGGGAGAGTGGGAGGGAAACAGGGAGTGGGCTACGCTGGGGATGCAAAGTATCTAACTTCGATTGATATTTAAAAAAAGAATTTCTGAGCCTATGTAATATTCCTTAATAATATAACTGATGATAAATTCCAAACAGAAAGTTTAGATTGTCAGCATAGAATGTGGGCACATGTCAAAGTATACATGGCAAGGTTTGGGTAAAGAAACAAAAAATAACTAGAGAGCTGGGGACTTATCATGGTCCAAACATAGTCTGGCTAAGAAGTGACAAGTTTTGAGCTCCTTCTGTGTAGAATACGTTTAGCATGTGTCTTATCTAAGCATCAGGACCTTGCTGAGATGTAGCTGTTCTTTACTTTCTCTTTTCAGTTGAGGAAAGCTGTACTTCAGGAATCTGAATCAACTATTCTCACCTCGTGGAGGTAGGGATGGTGTGCAAGGGCTTGGAGGTGGGACTGAATCCAAACACTGTGCATTTATTAAGAACTTCAGCATGATTTACTAATTTTTTTAATTTACAAAATTAATTATATACTTGGTTCCGTAATGGTTTGAGAAAATGCAGTATCTAGAGAGGGGCCTACTGCCTCTACCTACTACCTATCAACCATAACTCTGGGAATTCTTCTTCCAGTGCAGGAATCCTCCAGAGATACACTGAAGCCAAATTCAAACTGAATCAGAAAGAGACATACAGTCTCATTTCCAACTACAATGACAAAGCAGAAAGCTAAAACTACAAATCGGTTACAGTTGGAGAATCAGATAGTTCAGAAAGGAATATATCAAACGGAATTCTCACCTTCTGGCTTCAGGTTTCCATCTCCAGGGTGGAAGTGGGTAAATAGTATTGGTAATTTCTTGTGAATAGGTTCATTATTGTGGATTCTCCATTTCAATACAATCCCTGATATAATCAATAGTTTCAAAACTATTTGCACTTTGAGAAATGCTTGTTTTAGGTAGTTTTAAGTTCTTCTGTGTTTTTTGTTTATTCTTTATTTCCAGGTATTTATAATGTGTTTTTCCTTTTTGTGTTGAAAATTCCAGACCATAAAATTTTACTTATTGCATACAATTAAAGATATTGTATAAAATTATTTTCAGTTAAACACATGAGGAATTTGTCATGTAGACTTAAAATCTATCTCCAAGACATCTCATTATGTATATGCAAATAACAAAAAAAAAGCAAAACTGTAAACATCCAAACACCAAAACGCTTCCAGTCCCAAGCATGTTGGGTGAAGATTTCCAACTAGTGCTTGAAATCATGACTCTTAGAATTCCTGCCGCCTGAACCTCATGCATCTTAGGCTTTCTCAGGGCCTCAGGAATTATTATTATTGTTATTATTATTATTAACAAGAAGACTGGTCATTTTTTAAAAGTCCCTGAGCTCTGAAGGAAGGCACTTGTTGGAGACATTACTTTTAGGGCCAAGTGTTCTAAGGACTGTCACTCTCTGTAGTATCTGGCTGTGAGTCCCCAAATTTGTTTCCATCTGCTGCAGGAGGAAACTTTTCTGATAATAGTTAAGACACTGATCTATGAGTACGAAAGAATATCATTAGGAGTGATTTTATCACTACATTCTTTTTCTTTCCTAAGATCAGTGTTATTTAATTTTACCCTAGGTCCCTGGGCTATCTTGTCTCAGGTACTTGGTCACTCAAGAAAGGTTCCTGTTTCTTTTCTGAGAAAGAACTTAAGGTTGGGTGTTCAGAGAAAAGGGAGAGGATCTGGGGGGACTCCAAAAAATATGCTCAATATATTTGAAATTTAAAATGGTTTTAAATAAAAAACATAATATAATAAACCTTATTTTTATCTCTCAAAAATAAAAGACAGAATGAGGTCTATAGCCCTTCCTCTTATGATGTTTTGTTCTGTGCACTTCTACACTGAAGCCTTGGTGTCTTCTGCACACTGAGACTATTTCAAATGAACACACAGCAATTTATAAACTTTGCAAGTATATATTTTCAGACTAAAAATATTTGGAGAAACTATATATGTATTTACATTCATATTTTATATACAGTAAAGTAACTTGAGAAAATGTTGAGCTTATACAGCTGCTGATAGCCTTTATTGTAGTCATGTTTATATTCAGGAATTTTTCATTTTCTTTATATGATCAATTGATATGTATCTGTGATTTGTGAGCATATAAACACAATAGGTGTTCCATAAGACCCATGTCTTATCATTTTCCCCATCATACTGCAACATTTCTCAGTTAAATAAGTCAAACTACAAAGCACATGTCCTCTAGGGATAAAAAGTGTTTTCCAATGTGTTTAATTCAGCAGCCCTGAGTCAGAGACATGAATCTCATTTGCAGAGAAATCTGTGATTTGCTCCTTTTGAATCTATCAGGATGAGCAAGTACATGAAATCACAGTAGTTCATAAAGTTGCTCTAGAGGGAACAACTTTGATATCTGCTAGATATCAAAACTCGAGCTAAAACATTTCCAAATTACATATTAGTCATTCTTTTTCTCATTTAAAAACATTTACAAATAAACTGGAGTGGAGAATTTACCAATTCTTACTTGAGAAGCTCTACTTGATCTTAGTAAGTCTTGAGGTATTTATTGAGATACTTGATTATGTGATTTGTTAAACTATCTCCTTTGTGGTTAATATCTATTAGCTGGTATTATAAAAATTGAACTTTGAAAATTATGGCAGCTCACATTATTAAAACTTAATTTAGATAATTACACAAATGTTTATATTTATTATAATCCATTTAACTTGCTAGTCTCACAAGAGAGTTATTTAATTTAGAAATATGCTCTACTCTTAATGGCACCTGATTGTTAAAGACAAATTAAAATAAGAAAATAAGCACAGTGGTAAAGAAATAAAACTTTGGAGAATATAATGCAGAAAATTTATAAATCAGTTTACCTGTTTTCTAGTTAATGTTTTGTGCTTTTATATACTATTTCAGTTATGCTACAACCTACTAGTCCCCTTGGGCAAGTTTCTCTGAACACATTTTCTTCTTGTGAGTTTGTACAAGTTGCTCAATTTCAGAACTAATCAGTGTGTGCACAGGATATTTCCTGCCCCAAACTTTATTCTGTCCACCAAGACCCTCATATCTTTACGGGATGCTTCGACAGTATCCTGGGTAATGTGGGTACAGGAAAGAACCTACAGGGCACACAATGAAACAATCACTATGCTTGAAAAGTGGCACAAAAGGGAGGACCCAGCCTTAGAGCATTTTTGTTGTTTTAAAAAATTTTCCCCCTAGCAACCAGACCTGATTTCTTTAATTGGAATCAAGGAAAATATCTCAAAGACTAAATTATGTAGATTTCAAATTCTGACTAAAATTCAGTCTAGCAATATTAAGTGTAATTGTGTTATGTGTATTACCCATGAATGAGGGCAAATTAATAATATGGAGTAGATTTTTTAGGTACAATCTACTGATTGTATAGTTTGGTTCTCTTATTAATCATTATAGTTATACAAAATAATTGTTCAGAAAATATCGCCTTTCCTTTAACTCTTATAGTTGGGTAGTGGGGGTGTACTTCTTTACCCAACTACTCTTTAACTGTGCTGAGACTTACTTTGGCCAGGGGAATGTTATGCAACATGAGAATGTGCCTATACTATAGAAGTCTACACACAGCTCTCTGTTCTTCTCATTCTGTAGCCATATTTAGGTATGGCGAGACCCTACCCAGAATATCTTCTAGTCAGAGGAGGATGAGACACCAGTGTTCTGGAGAGTGACCCAACTTATACATTGGTGTTTAAATCAGCTGAACTGTAGCAACCCATGATGGAATCCCAGGTGATAAAATTGGCAAGATAGTCTGGGAAAGTCCAATATACCAGTACTTAATGAAAATGTAGGCTACATGTCTCTGAGTATGCAGAAGAACATCTATATTATGTTTTGCCAAGACTAATGATAACATTAATGTACATAACAGAGGGAAAAGAGTTTTAAAATATACGTACACAGCTCTCACAGAAAGAGGCAACCTTGAGTTTAGCTTGGAGATAAGACTATGAACATGCATATGACAATATAGAGAATTTATGTGGTTATATGAAGATGTCAGAGTTGGAAATTTAGGCCTCAGTAGATTCATGCTAAAATGATGAATACAAATCTTAGAGAATATGATTATATGTTAGTTTTATCATTACTGGGACAAATTACCAACAAAGACATCTTAAAGAATGAAAGCTCTTTTTTGTTCAGGAGTTCAGAGTGTTCATTATGGTGCCAAGGTCATGGCAGAGAAACTGACATTATGGTGTACAACATAGCAAAACAGGAAGGGCAAGGACAAACTATAACACTCAAGGAACTTCTTCCTGACTGATTTCCTCTAATCAGGAATTCAAATTTTGAATGCAACAATGGATTAAACCATATATAAGTCCAGACCCCCGTATTATGTAACCATCTCTGAAAAGGCCTTCACAAACACACTCAGGCATGTGGCTGACTAATCTCATGTAATTTCCCACTCCAATCAGGTTGACAATTAGTATTAACAATACAAGTTATAAGAAATATATAAGATATAATTTATTAGGTATATATAAGATAATGCAAGTTTTCACCTGTTTGGAGAATCTCTGAGAATAATAACCATATGGTGGGGAATACTCTGTAGCAATTTTCACTGAAGTAGCCTTCATTCTAGTGTCTTTTAATGGGTGTCTTCAGGTAAAAACCTCATGGCATAGTTATGTTCTCTTTAAAGTACTTAAAAGTTATGTTCTCTCTTTTTTGAAATCTTTTTAAATATTAGTTACAGTTTATTAACTTTGTATCCCAGCTCTAGCCAGCTCCCTCATTCCCTCCCAATTCCACCCTCCTTCCCTCATCTCCTCCCTATCTCTTTCCAAGTCCACTGATAGGGGAAGTCCTCCTCCCCTTCCATCTGACCCCAGCTTATCAGTTTTCTTCAGGCCTGGCTAAGGCTGCTCTTCCCTGCGGGGGGAGGGGGGTTGTCAAAGAGCCAGCCATTGAGTTCATGTCAGAAATAGTCCTTGTTTCCCTTACTAGGGTACCCACTTGGATACTGAGCTACCATGAGCTACATCTGAGCAGGGGTTCTAGGTTATATCCATACATGGTCCTTGGTTGGAGATATAGTCTCATAAAATACCCTGTGCTCAAATATATTTGGTCCTTGTAGATCTGCTGTCCTCTCCAGGTCATACAAACTCCCCCTTCTTTCATATGTTTCCCTGCAGTTATGTTCTTTTAAAAGAATACTTCCTTAAGAATTAATTGCATTGAAATAGCAAGGGAAGTGCTAACTCAGATTGCTAAAAGCAAATCTAGCAACTATGCATTGAATTGTGTTAGGAATTGTTTTCAACTCACTCGAGACCCTTTAATACATATTTCTAGGATTTTCATCATGGGACATATTGATAGTGAATCTTTATTATGAGAAGTCAACAGTCAATGAAGATACCTTACACTTACCAGAGAGTTAACAGTGTCAAAATAAGCCAAATTAGCACACTGTGACAATGCTGCATAACATTGCAACAACTTGGGGATGTTTTTTAAATGTTATGTAACTAAGGCTTTTGTCCCAAACAAAATAATTTTCTCTTAAAAGTTCTTAGCATAGACTGCAAAATTACTGAACAAAATGCTGTGTAATTGGGATTTTTTTCTTTAATATTTTTTCTCCATGATGAGCATCTTTTTTCTATAGTCTAGTTTCCATAGCCATACAAAAATGTTAAAAGTATTAAAATATATTATCCTATACGTTATTTCAGAAACAAAATTAAATTGTGACAGGATTGCAATTCACCTACTGACTTTTTATTATGATTTTTAATTATGTTAAGTTACGGCACATAAAGTTCCATGCTTAAGAGCACTATGGAGTAACATAGTACTATAGATACTATCATGCCATTATTACTACTATCCCTTTCAAGAACCCTGTGTGCCATGCAAAACTAGAGTCCTGTACCTTTACCAAACCATAGGCAACCACCATTCCAATTTACTTCTATGACTCTGACAACTCTAGAGACTTCATATAACTGAAATTACATGAAATAATTTGTCCTTCTATGATTGGGGTTTATTTTCTCTAATGAAATTTCTTAAATGTATTCAAATTTGATATTTTAGTATGCATAAGATTCCTTTTAAGGTTGAGCAATATTTTACTTAATGTATACATTATATTTTATCTGTAGATTCAGTTGTCTATACAGATTGAATTACTGTCACCCATTGGCTATTGTGAATATGCAGCTATGAATATGAGTGAGAAAATTCTTCTTTAGAACCCCACTTTAAATTATGTTTAGTGTGCAATCAGAATTGGAACTGCTGGATCACATTTTAACTCTTTTTTTTTGTTTTTTTTTTTTGAGGAACCATAGAGACCATATCATTCTACATTCCCACCAACAGTACATGTATTCCATTTCCCCCCAATTTTGGCACATATGTGCTAACATCTCTAATTTTTGTTATTTTAAAATATAGTCTTTCCTATTGTTATGGGACAATATCACATTGTGGTTTGGATTTTCATTTCCACAAGGACTAATGATATGGAGCATCTTTTCATGTATACATTGGCTATTTGTATATCAGTCTGGGGAAATGTGTACTAAAATCTTTGCCCCCATTATTAAATTGGGCTGTTGTTATTAAAGTTAGGGGGTTTTTATGCACTTTGGAGACCAACTATTGTCAGATAGACAATTGGAAGATATTCTTCCTCATTATATAAATTGCCTTTTCATTCTTAATTATGACTTTTGATGCACAGAAAGTTTTAATTTAAGGTAGTCTAATTTATCTAATTTTATATTTTTAGCCTATGCTTTTGGTATCCTATCTAAGAAATCATCGCCAAAGCCATGCATCTGCTTTTAACAAAATCTACAAAATCTGTCTTCTAACACATAAAAGATGATTTGCAATGTAAATCAGTTGGAGAGCCTGAATTAATTTTGTCACTCAGAACACATGATATTAAAAACAGATAAAAGTAGAACTGGCATACTAGAATTTTGTTGAAACTCATCCTATAACTTGTTTTAGGTGGGGAAGTGCATTTTATTTGCTTAGTTGATTTACTTCTCCTAAGTATCTTATCCAGGTGTGGTCATGGATCCTTTCAAATGGAAACACAATAGGAGTACTTTGAAGCCAAAGGACAAGAGGTCTTCCGTTTGCCAATGCTGCTTAGTTTAGTCAGTCTCAAAGATCTTCCCAACATTCACCCAGAGTAACCAAACGTTAGGCCAGAAAATGCCAATGAGCCTGTCCAGACTACTGTGTACAGTGCTTTGGACCAAACTAAGACCTGCAATTACCAGGCACTCTCTACCTCTGAGCTATATCCTCAACCTTCCTGTTACTCATTTAGGGCTGAGTCTCATTGCTTTTACCAAACTTGAACACACTCTTCTCAGACAGGCCTTGAAGTTGCTTATCTTCCAGCTTCGGCCTCCTGGGTAGATAGCACTTCAGTTTTCTCTCTCTGGATTGATTTGGGCATTCATTTTATGGGGATCGGGATCCTTGAGAAAACAATGTCAGTGACCAACAGTGATGGCCTAAGATGCCATGATTATGTGCGGAATAGAAGCTTATGGCTTTAGTTTGGACAGTTTTTCTGAACAAATGAGACAATGAATACCTGTGGTGCTATGTCACATCTAAACTAGGCAGGTGATGCAAGGGAACTTGCATTATGAAGAATCCCTTTGTGAATTCTAGAAATGCTCCTAGAATCAGTTGCCATGCCCCTGGGAGCTCCCATGTCTTAGATATCCCAGAGGTTTTAGCAAAGCATATGTCAAAATGCTAAGAGAGACTCTGTAAACTTCCATGTGGGATGACTAGGCTCCATATCTTAAACTCATTTTGCTTGTTGGAATGTGCAGCATTTAGACCTTAAAGAGCCACTTAAGGGACTGGCTTCATATGCTTTCTTTTAGAGATTGGGCAATGAAAGCCCAGGGAGGCACCAAGTTGACACAAGCTTCCAGTAAGCAATGTTGCAAAATCCTAATGAGATTACTAAATCCAAAGACATATATATTGTTAGAAAGGTCTCCAGAGGCAGAACCAAAAGGAGAGATGTATAGGGATGCACTCACTCCAGGACTTTAGACTCTCTCTTTGTCTTCTGAGAGTGTCTCACTCTTATCCAACCAAAGAACACTTAGGCTTCTGCACTGACCTCCTCCAAAGTAATGAAGAAGTCATAAGGATACTACTCTTTCCTACCACAGTTCCCTCTTAGCTGATCTTACTGACATGGATGGGACAGCTCTCAGTTTTCTCCACTTATAGCTATCTTTGATGAAAGGGCCTTCATTCTATACAAAAAGCATAGTTCACTGTCGTATTATTACTACTGTTTTCATAAAATATTGCATTGGTAATACTGACAATTGTCCAAAATGATCAGATTCACCGACTCTTGCAAATTACAACATTCACTGGAAAATTACTGGACATCTATGGGAATCATTCAGTTTAAATTAGATTTTCAGGTTGTAGTGAAAGTGGGTCAGTGCATTAGAGGTACGTTTTGATAGTGTCACATGTGCTAATAAAATGATGTTCTTCAGGAAAACTAGTCTTGAGGAAGCTTTGGGAGAAGGGTTTTCAAAATTCTTAATTTAGAAATATGTACAAGAAGTCAGAAAGCCTCTGTTAGATTATACACTAAAAATGAATGAAATGCTCTGCAACCTGGCCATTATAATCTTAACTAGCCTTATTAAATGTGAAAAGGCAGCTTATTCACTGCTTTAAGCACTAAGTGAAAAGTCCATAAGGACAAATGCTCTTTCCTTAATTTTCTCATTGCTCAACAGAACAGAAATGGGGCAAAGATACGAGAATGTCAGGACTCAGATTTTTCAGGATATTACAAAGAACTTCTCAAGAACAGGCTGCCCTGTAAGAAACAAACTTTCATGCTAATGTCCCTGGAGAAACATGGCAGTTCTTTCTTGAGACTATTGCAGAAGATATTTCTTAGCTGGATTGGAAGCATAGTAGACAACTGTCTGAGTTCCCTTGAGTCAAAAGGGTATTAGACAGACCCTAGGAATCCCCTGGAGAAATCATTGATACATAAGAAGTCTTAGAAATGAACCTTCACCTAAATGAATTTAGAATTTATGTGTTTCTGGAATCCATGTGGAGGCTAAAGGGCAGTTACTTCTCTGGTTGCAGAAGGATCTGAAATGAAATAAACTCACACACAATTTTTGGCACTCTGGGAATCCTGAAGAAGGGTTTAAAGCAGGTCTGCAGTGGAATTGAGAGCTAGCCTCAAAGGAATCAAAGAGAACGACAATTTTGCTGTAATTACTTATTAAATTATTTCTCTCAACTTTATCATTTACATCAAAAACAAATGACAAAGATCACATAAGAAGCCTTTATTGGTTTGCAGCCAGAATAATTAGCCCCAAATGTTACTAAAGTGATGGTTGACTCTTTTGGGGTCAATTCAGAAATTCCTCCAACCCAATTTGAACTCTTTCCTTGGCTCCCTTCTGTTGTTATCACATCCAGACCTCACATGTGGCCTTCTGCTCTTACCCTTTCCACAGTCATCTTTCTACCTCACCTCTCTATTCTTTCCTAGAGTTTCTGACCTCAGCTAAGCCCTCACATTTGGGATTTCCTTCTCTCTACTCTCAGAATCAAGGCTGTAAACTATTCCTCAGAAGTTAGTGGCATAAGTTAGTGGCTTGCCAATGAGTAGAACTGACTTTGTCATTTTGAATGATATTTGCATGAGAGTAAAGTTTTCTTAGAATTGAAAACCCATCTCTAGAATTATAAAATGCATATAAATGATTAGCATGGAGGATTACTGTTTTAAGGCATGCTTTAGCATTGTACCATTTCCTACCAATATATCAGCTCTTTCTATATCTGTATAAACTTAGAAACTATGTAATGGGGATAATTTAAAAATCTCATACTAGAATCTGTATTCATTTAACCTAATTTTACCAGCTTTATTCTGTGGAGATGATATTGGACTAAACTACAGAGTGGTTCACATCACACTATACAGAATTAATTGCTTCCTGTGAGTTTAGATATTTGCTGACTGTAGAATGAAGTTGTTAATTTTTCTTGTTGACTATGATTTTACTCTTTTTATGTAAGGTGTTCATCTAAGTATTATATAAAGTTAAATAAATTACATTACAATTTGTTGAAAAGAAATTTCTGAAAACATTAGGATATCAGAAAGTCCAAAAGATATGAACAGGTTGAAATATGAGAACCAAGGATTGGCATTAAGAATTTATAATTTGACTGACAATGGACTCAATCAAACAGAATCTTTTGCAACCAAGATTATATGTATGTACATAAACTACATAAATTTACTCAAAAAACCTCAAACTTTAGGCACACAGAACAGACATTTATCAGACAGACGACAAGACAAAACCAACCTGTTTGCTTTCATTGAACCAAACCTGTGAAATAGAGCAAAGAAAATAGAATTCTAAGTCAACATCTTTTCAAAATTGTATCATTCTACCACACTGATTTTTTTTTACAGTATCCACTGATTCCAGACATCAAAGCTAAAAAACAGGGTTTTCTTTATGCTCACATGCTGTAAAGGTCATTCTGAAAAAAAATATCATCCACTTGAGGATGGTGATTATCTTTTCCACTTGGAATCAAGGGGGAAAATCCCGTATCTGGTTAAAACAGCAGTTTCCTTAAAATTTCCCCTCTGTTAATCCTTTTATCCAATTTACTAGAGAAGGTAGAAATTGAAGTGTTCATCTCTTTTTTTCTCTTTGTTTGGTCAATATTTGATATAGAACATAACACTTTTTTTCCTTGGTAAATGAGGTTTACAGCTCAAATCTGTTACTGTGAGACATGCCTGCTGCTCTGTTTTTGATAAACAAAAGGCAGAACGTTAAAAACAAGAATGTTTTTTTCCCTCTTATCCCAAGCATGCATGTTGCTTCTTTAGCTTGTATCAAGAAGATATTAGCGGAACATCTGGCAACCTCACCTTAAAAATACATTTTAGTTGTTGACAGCATTCTGGAAGTCCTCCCATGTGGCCTTTCCACTCCACTCTTTAGAAAGGAGACTCCTCCATGGGCCGGAAGGCTGAGAAGCATCCAGCAAGAGTCTAGGAACTGACTCTTTTTGTGTTGTCAGCCAGTGGCTTCATTATAGCAGTGCTAGACGCCAGCTCCCAGCCTCTGTCCTTGTTGAGGTCATAGTTTTCTTTGCCATTTTTTCCTTTGAAAATGTAAAAAATTGCTAAGATAAAAGCACCCGTGGCTACTATCAAGTAGATAGTGTACAGGGTACCAACTATGACTGAAGCAAGCATGAGATCCACAAGGAAAATGATCAGCTTGACCAACATGTCTGCATTTCCTCTTGTTCATAGGATGTGTTTTAAAATTCCCAAAGCACTCACTAGGCAAATAAGTCTTTGAAAACTATGGTTCAGAAACAGGGCATTTCAGAATCTGCTAACCAATGGAAACTTATATGATGAAACTTTTTATTTCCCAATCAGTACAAAATAGTGACTAAAAGTCAAGTCTGTACTATTGCTTCATCACCAGCCCTACAATGTCAGAAACACAAGGGTTCATCTTGTTCCTTGTATGATTCACTTGCATTGCTAGACTTCTGAGCAATGGATCTATGCTAACATTCATCTGCAAGAATTCTATGTAGAATTCTATATTTCTTAGAAAACAAAAGTGTACTGATCCAGTGTGAAGGGGAAATATAACCCATTTGTTTTACATGCAAAGAAATTTTTACTTCTCTTGCATGTGCTGTTTTTCTTCAAACTTAAGAATAAAATCTAACAAAATATCTTCCCTTCTCTTTGATCCTCCCCCATACAAGCCAGGGAGTGACAGACTGGCTAGATCCCAGGGGAGGACATTACAGCCAGCCCTGAGGAGACAGGATGAGCTGGGGGTTGGATGGAAGGGGAGGAGGTCCTCCCCTGTTGGTGGACTTGGAGGGGGTGGGGAGGAGGGAGATGAGGGAGGGAGTGGGAGGGTGGGAGGGAATGAGGGAGGGGGCTATGCCTGGGATGCAAAATACCTAACCTGTGATTGCTATAAAAATTAATTAATTAATTAATTAAAAATAATATCTTCCCTTCCTTGGAATATAAGAAAAGTTAACCTTGACCAACAGATCCGTGAAATTAAATTGTGGGATCACAGCTCAATGCAGATATAAAAGGTGATAAATTCAAATTAGAAAGTAGTTAGAGGCCTATTCCAGACAGGAATTAAGAAGCCAGTTATTTTCCTATACTTAGCTGTATGATTTAAAAGCATGAAAACACAATAGCTGCACACCTTCTTAATAAGATAAATAAAACAGTGAGGAAAACATAAAGCTGTATAACAAACATGGTTCTCAAATGAAACAAAATAAACTGAAGCACAGTTGAGAGAAAGTGATGGAATAGAGGAAATGAGAATTTCTTTGTTGTTAATATGCAGACTCTTCCTTCTAGTATCAGAGACTAACAGTATGTGTGCCTGCTTCCAAATACTTCAATTATACTGCCTGGTTTTGCAGTCTTTGAGTATCTGAAATGGTTGTCTAGATGTATTTATCTATCCATTTATTTATGTGTGTATGGGTACAGGGAGATATCTGTACACCATGGTACACTTCTAGAGGTCAGAGAACAACTTGTGGAAGTTGGTTCTCTCTTGCCATGTGGGTCCCTGGAATGGAATTAAAGTCATCAGGCTTGGTGGAAAGCACCTTTATATACTGGCCATTTTATCTGCTCTCTTACTGGCTTATAAGTCTAGAGACTTAAAAACAACACAAGGAATCTTAATCTACAATGCTGACAGAACAGAATGTGTAGGCTATAAACTAAATAATTCAAACGTAGTGACACAACCAACCTTGGAAGTATAGATAGGGAAGGTGAAAGGGTTAAATATTAATTTCTATATTTTACATACTTGTAATTCAATTCAAAGGATACTCTCTAGTAATAAGTAAATCCTAGGTATAGATTAAAAAACAACAAAGATGGTTAGTAACAGTAACAGAGGCACATAATTGTAATATGCATAAGTCAGAATGGGTAATAGAAAGTGCATCAATTTTCATTTTCATAGCAGGGAACCAGCAGCCTGTTTAAAATTGCCAGATATCAAGCTCTATTGGTAAGCCTTTCATCTAGGTGGGATGGTCAGGTATATATCACTAGTCCTTTCACCCACTGAATGAGGCAGTCTGGGTCAATATGTGCTCTCCATGTGAAATGTAGCTTAGACAAAAATACTGTGAAAATATTTATAATGTGTTTTATGACATTAGAAATGATAACATTAGATATATTGTACTAAATGTGTACTTAAAGCCAACTTTCATTTTCTTTTAAAGACATAGATTCCAGAAAAATCATACATAGTCTAAATTGTGTTTCTACTATGTCATAATGGTCTAGAATTTTTTTAGATAATTGGCAAAAGAATCAAAGCTAAAAAATATTTTAATTGTAAATTTTTATAATACAAAATTTATATCTCTATCTATTGTTCCTATGTAAGTGTTTAATGAGATAAATAAAATGTGCTATGCACAAATGAAGATTCTTTTCACCATATCCCTCTTCCCTTGTCTTCAGAAAATGGGAGCCCAACCCACCAACCCACCCCAGCACATCAAGTCCCATCAGGACTGAGATCCTTCTCATCCACTGAGGCCAGGCAAGGCAGCCTGGCTAGGGCAAAGTGATTGAATGTAGGAAACAGAGTCCATGTCATAGACAGCACCCCCTCAACTTACTACGGGATCCACATGAAGATCAAACTGCCCATTGGCTACATCTGTGCAGGGAGCCTAGTTCCATGTAGGCTATTTGGCTGGTGCTTCTGTCTCTGTAATCCCCCATGGGCCTGGGTTAGTTGACTCTGTTAGTCTTCTTACAGAGTTCTTGTCCCCTGTGTCCTTCTATCATTCCTTCCCACTCATCCACATGACTCCCAGAGCTCGGTATCTGATTTGGTGAGCTGCTGTGGGGGGAGGGGTATGGAATTGGGGGTCCCTTCGAGAATGGTTAAGTTAGGCTTTGGTCTGTAAACAACAGAGTATCATTAATGGAGTCAGGTTGGCTTTCTCCCACAGGGTTAGTGTCACGTTGGGCCAGGCATTGGTTGGTCATTCCCTTAGTCTCTATCTTTATCTCTGCACATCATGTAGGCAGGGTAAATTTTGGTTCAAAGGTTTTGTAAGTGGATTGTTGTTCCCCTCCCACCACTATAGGTCCTGCCTGGATAGAAGGTGGCCTCCTCAAGTCTCATGCCCCTCAATGCTAGGATGCTTATCTAGGAGACAACGCCATATCCTCCCTATAGCCTACCTTATTGCTAGTCTCCAAGCTGTGTCCGTGATGTCTCTACCTTCAGTTTCCCCTTTCTCTCCAGGTCCTCAAACTTCCCCTGCCCAATCTCTCCACATTGGATCCCCTCTAATTTTCTTTCCTAAACCTTCTCTTATGCAATTCCCTCTCTACTTTCTCTTCCACTGTATATTTTATTACCCAATCTGAGTGAGATTCAAGGAGGGTCTTCCATGGGCCCTCCTTGTTAATTAGATTAGTAGTATGGTTATCCTGTTCTATATGGCTAATACCCATTTAGAAATGAGAGCATATGGTGTGTATCTGTGTTACCTTACTCAGAATGATCTTTTCTAGTTTCGACCATCTCCTTGCTAATTTTGTGATTTCCCTGTTTTTAATAGCTAAGTAGTATTTCACTGTATAAATGTAGCACAGTTTCTTTATCCATTCTTCAGTTAAGGGGCATCGAAGTTGTTTTCAGTTTCTAGATATTATGAATAAAGCCTCTATGAACATAGTTGGGCAAATGTCTTTGCAGTGTGGTGGAGCATCTTTTACTTATATGCCCAGAAATGGTATAGCTGGGTAATATTATTCCAAATTTTCTGAGTGGAGCCCGATTAAGTTCCAAAGTGGTTGTAAAAGTTTCAACCACTTTCTCACCAATGGAGAAAATGTTCCTTTGGCTCTACATCCACACCAATATGTACTGTACTTCGAGTTTTTAATTTTTTTATTTCTTTAAAAATTATTATCATTTATTACAATTTATTCAATTCGTATCCCGGGCTGTGTTTCCCTCACTCATCTCCTCCCAATCCTACCCTCCCTCTCTCTTTTCTCCCTATGGCCCTACCCTAGTCCACTAATAGGTGAAGTCTTCCTCCTCTTCTATTTGACCTTACCCTATCAGGTCTCATCAGGGCTGATTGCATTATCTTCCTCTATGGCCTGGCAAGGCTGCACCACCCCCCACAAGGGAAAGTCATCAGAGAGCCTGTCACTGAGTTCATGCCAGAGAAAGTCCCTGCTCCCTTATTAGGGAACCTATTTGAGAGCCTGAGTCTATGGGCTACATCTGAGCATTGTCCTTGGTTGGTGTATCAGTCTCTGCACGGTCCTCAGGGCTCTGTTTTTTTTTTTTTTGGAGGGGTCTGTTGGTCTTCTTTTGGAGCTCCTGTCCCCTCCAGGTCTTTCTATCTCACCCTTCTTTCATAAGATTACCTGCACACTGCCTGAAGTTTGGCTATGTGTCAGCCTCTGCTTTGATACCTTGATCAGCAGAGTCTTTCAGAGTCCATCGAAACAACCCTGAGATTTCACCTTACACCAATCAGAATGAATAAGATAAAAAACTCAAGTGACAACACATACTTTAGTGGAGGTAGAGAAAGGGGAACCTTCCTCCATTGCTGGTGGGAATGTAAACTTTTACAACCACTTTGGAAATCAATCTGGCACTTTCTCAGAATATTGGGAATAGTTCTATCTCAAGATCCAACTATACCACTCCTAGGCATACATCCAAAATATGCTCAAATATACAATAAGGACATTGCCCAACCATGTTCATAGCAGCTCTATTTGTAATAGCCAGAAGCTGGAAACAATCTAGATGTCCCTCAATAGAGAAATGGATAAAGAAATTGTGGTACATTTACACAATGGAATATCACTCAGCTATTAAAAACAAGGAAATCATGAATTTGCAGGCAAATGGTGGCAACTAGAAAAGATAATCTTGAGTAAGTTAACCCAGAAACAGAAAGACACACATGGTATCTGTACTCACTTATAACTAGATATTAGCCATATAATATAGGATAAACACACTAAGATCTATACTCCTAAAGAAACTAAATAACCAGGAAGACCCTAGGGAAGATGCTCAATCCTCGTTCAGAAGGACAAATGCGATAGACATTGGAATCAGGAGAACACAGGAGCCTGCCACAATAATTCTTTGAGTTTTGACCTTGGCCATTCTGATGGGTGTAAAATAAAACCTCAGAGTCATTTATTTGCACTTCCCCGATGACTAATGACACTGAGCATTTCTTTAGGTGCTCCTCTGCCATTTGAGATTCCTCTGCTGAGAGTCTGTTTAACGCTGTACTCCATTTTTAATTAAATTTTTATTTTTTATATTATTTACAGTTTATTCACTTTGTATCCCAGATGTAGCCCTCTCTCTCATTCCTTCTCAGTCCCACCTTCCCTCCCTCATCTCCTCCCATGGCCCTCTCCAAGTCTACTATAGGTGTGGTCTTCCTCCCCTTCCATCTGATCCTAGCTTATCAGGTCTCATCAGGACTGGCTGCATTGTCCTACTCTGTAGCCTGGCAAGGCTGCTCCTCCTTTAGGGGAGGGTTGTCAAAGAGGCAGCCACTGAGTTCATGTCAGAGACAGTCCCTGTTCCCCTTAATAGGGTACCCACTTGGATACTGAGCTGCCATGGACTATATCTGAGCAGGAGTTCTAGGTTATCTCCATCAATGGGTCTTGGTTGGTGTATCAGTCTCAGAAAAGACCTCTGTGCACTGGTATTTTGGTTTTGTTGCTCTCCTTGTGGAGCTCCTGTTCTCTCTAGGTCTTACTATCTTTCTTTTGTAAGATTCCTTCTTTCATAAGATTCCCAGCACTCTGCCCAAAGATTGGCTTTGCATCTGCGTTGGTACACTGCTAAGTAGACTCTTTCAGAGGCCCTCTGAGGTAGGCTTCTGTCCTGGTTCCTGTTTTCTCCTTCTTCCAATATCTTTCTCAGTGAGAATTGATCATTTTACCCAGGGTCCTACTTCTTGGTTAGCTTTTTTTTCGCTGTATCTTTTTTTTAAACATTTTTATTTTATATTAATCACAGGTTATGTACTTTGTATCTCAGCTGTAGCCCTCTCCAGCATTCCCTTCTTATCCCCCCTCCCTCCCTCATCTCCTTCCTGCCACTTTCCAAGTACACTGATAGGGGAGGACCTCCTCCCCTTCCATCTAACTCTAGCTTATCAGGTCTCTTCAGGACTGGCTGCAATGCCCTCTTCTGTGGCCTAGCAAGGCTGCTCCTCCCTCGGGAGGTGAGGGGGTCAAAGAGCCAGCCATTGAGTTCATGACAGAAATAGTCCCTGTTCCCCTTACTAGTGTACCTACTTGGGTATTGAGCTACCATTTGCTACATTCAAGCAGGGGTTCTAGGTTTTATTCACACATGGTCCTTGGTTGGAGAAACAGTCTCATAAAAGACCCCTGTGCCCTGATATATTTGGTCCTTGCAGAGCTCTTGTCCTCTCCCGGTCATACTAAGTCCCCCTTCTTTCATATGCTTCCCTGCACTCTGCCAAAGGGTTGGCTATGTGTCTTAATATTTGCTTTGATACACTGCTAGGTAGAGTCTTTCTGAGGCACTCTGTGGTAGGCTCTTGTCCTGCTCCTTTTTTCTCCTACATCTAATGTCCATCCCATTTGTCTTTCTAAGTGAGGATTAATCCTCTTACCCCAGGTCCTCTTTTTTGTTTATCTTCTTTAGGTGTATAGCGTTCAGTATGTTTATCCTATCTTATAGGTCTATATGAGTGAGTACATAACATGTGTGTCTTTCTGCTTTTGGGATACCTCACTCAGGATGATCGTTTCCAGGGCCCACCTTTTGCCTGCAAATTTCATGATTTCCTCATTTTTAATTGCTGAATAGTATTCCATTATGTAAAAGTACCACAGTTTCTGTATCCATTCCTCAACTGAGGGACATCTGGGTTGTTTCCAGGTTCTGGCTATTACAAATAAAGCAGCTACGAACATAGTTGAGGAAATGTCCTTGTTGTGTACTTGATCATCTTTTGGATATATGCCTAAGAGTGGTATAGCTGGGTCTTGAGGAATCACTATTCCTAATTGTCTAAGAAAGTGACAAATTGATTTCCAGTGTGGTTGTACAAGTTTACATTCCCACCAGCAATGGAAGAGGGTTCCTTTTTCTCCACATCCTCTCCAGCATGTGTTGTCACTTGAGTTTTTGATCTTAGCCATTCTGATAGGTGTAAGGTGAAATCTCAGGGTCATTTTGATTTGCATCTCCCTGATGGCTAAGGACTCTGAGCATTTCTTTAAGTGTTTTTCTGTCATTCTACAGTCCTCTACACAGGTTCTCTGTTTAGCTCTATACCCCATTTTTAATTGGATTACTTGTTTATACTATATTATATCTCTAGTAGCCACTTATAAGTGAGTATATACCATGTGTGTCTTTCTGCTTCTAGGATACCTCACTCAGGATGATCTTTTCTAGATCCCATCATTTGCCTGCAAATTTCATGATTTCCTTGTTTTAAATTGCTGAGTAGTATTCCATTGTGTAAATGTACCACACTTTCTGTATTCATTCCTCCATTGAGGGACAGCTTGGTTGTTTCCAGGTTCTGGCTATTATAAATAAAGCTGCTACGACCATGGTTGAAACAAATATCCTTGTTGTGTGCCTGAGCATCTTTTGGATATTTGCCTAGGAGTGGTATAGCTGGATCTTGAAGAACTGCTATTCCTAATTGTCTGAGAAAGCACCACAGGCTCTAAGATCAACAATCAATAAATGGGACCCCATGAAACTGAAAACTTCTGTAAAGGACACTGTTTTCAGAACAGAACGACAGCCTACAGACTGGAAAAGGATCTTCATCAACTGCTGTCGGACAGAGGGCTATTATCCAGAATATATAAAGATCTAGAGAAGGTAAAAACAAATGTGGGTGCCCTTGTATTTTGGACATAAATGTTCAGAACTGAGATGCCATCTTGGTGGATTTTTCCTTCGATGAACATGAAGAGTCCTTCCTCATCTCTTTTGATTAATTTTGGTTTAAAGTCTATTTTATTACATATTAGAACAACTACTCTAACTTGCTTTGTGCCCGTTTTCTTGGAAAACTTTTCTCCAGCTCTTTACTCTGAGGTAGTATCTATCTTTGTTGAAGAAATGTGTTTCTTGTATGCAGCAGAACAATGGGGCCTGTTTATGTATCCGTTCTGTTAGCCTGTGTCTTTTTATTGGAGAATTGAATCCACTGATGTTGAGAGATATTAATGACCAATGGTTGCTAGCTCCTGTCATTTTGATTTTGATGGTTGTATTATGTTTGTGTGTTTTTCTTCTTTAGCTTTTGCTGCAGTGGTGTTATTTATTTCCTGTGTTTTCTTGGGTGTAGTTCTCTTCCAATGGTTGGAGTTTCCTTCTAGCATCATTTGTAAGGTTGGGTTTGTGTGTAGATATTATTTAAATTTGGTTTGGCATGGAATATCTTTTTTTCTCCATCTATGGTGATTGAAAGTTTTGCTGGGAATAGTAGTCTCAGCTGACATCTCTGTTCTCTTAGGGTCTTCATGAAAATCAAGCTGGTTTTCATAGTCTCTGTTGAGAAGTCAGGTGTGATTCTGATTGTCCTGCCTTTATATGTTACTTGGGCTTTTTCCCTTGCAGCTTTTAATATGTTTCCTTTGCTCTGTACATTTTGTGTTTTGATTATTATGTGGCATGAGCATTTTCTTTTCTTGTCTTATTTATTTGGTGTTCAGTAGGCCTCTTGTATGTTTATATTGGGGAAATTTTCTTAAATGATTTATTTTGAAAATATTTTCTGTGCCTTGGAGCTAGGAATCTTCTCTTCTACTCCTATTCAAACCTATTCTTATGTTTGATCTTCTAGTATTCTTGATTTCTTGTATGATTTGTGTCAGGAATTTTTTAGGTTTAACATTTTCTTTGACAAATGCATCGATTTCTTCGATTGTATCTTCTACTCCCTAGATTCTTTCCTCCATCTCTTGTTTTCTGTTGGTGGTGCTTACCTATGTAGTTCCTGTTTTCTTCACTAAGATTTCCATCTCTAGGATTTTCTTAGTTTGTGTCTTCTTTATTGTTTCTATCTCCATTTTCAGGTCTTGAACCATTTTATTCATTTCCTTTACTTGTTTGTTCTTTTCTGTATTTCTGTAAGTGCTTTATTCATTTCCTCTTTAAGGGCCTCTATCTACTTAATCATCTTTTCCTGTATTTATTTAAGGGATTTATTTGTTTCCTTTTTAAATGCCTCAATCATCTTCAAAAGCATAGATTCATCTGGTTTTTAGAGTTAAGGATATTTTCCCCTACTGTGACCACAATGTGCCTTACAGCTATAGTTCTGGGACTAAAAGATAGTATGAAAACAAAATAAAATTTCTCCAATGAATCATCCTTTTAGAGACACTAGAGGCATACCCTGCACATATGTAGCAGAAGCACAACTTGGTCATCAAGTGAAACTCCCAAAAACTGGAGCTGTGCCCTATCTGACTCTGATAGCCTCCCTTTGGATTCCACCCCCCTGACTGGGCTGCCTTGTCTGGCCTCGATTGAAGAGGACAAGCCTAGTACTACATTGACATATCCACTGGGGAATTCCCTGTTCTCTGGGGAGAACAAAAAGGGAGGATGGGGGAAGAAGGGTGTGTGTGGGTCAGGACTGGGTGAAGTGGCTGCAATCAAGATGTAAAGTAAATAAATAAATAAAATTTTAATTTTTTTTAAAAAAAACAGGCATACTTGGTACCCATGTTCATAATATAGTCAATAATACACTTTCCAGAGCAAAGCAAAAGCACCAGCACACAGTATTGCTTTTGCATTCCTGAAACCTGAACTTTTATGTTTTTCTGGTTATACACCAGAAACTAAACATACTCAATATGGGTCGACAAACAGTTCCTTTTCAAAGTCACAAGACCATTGACTATGGCCCTCTTCCACTGACGATATGAGCAAGCCTGGAATGTGACAAAACTGAATAAATACTTTTCAATTATTGGGGGCATATCCAAAGATTAGGAGTATATTAATGGAAGACTACTATGTTCTTCTGTATAATTCTGGGAAAGCTTGAGAGGAAAAAAAAAAGATCTGTAAAGTTATTTTCAAAATAAATAAGAAAGTTAAAATTTCAGGAAATGAACAGTTCACTCAGAGGCCCTCAAAAACCCATCAATTACACCTAACACAAACCCACTTAGGTGAAAATTGAACTTAGTTCACAATGACATCTCCTTTTGAACTCAGCACACAATCTGTCAGGCTTTATTTTATATTCCTGGAAAAGAAGAAGAACAATTAGTCTTTCTAAAGCGAAAATCAAATTGAGGTCTTTATAGGAACGGAGTCATTTACAGGAATAAAGGAACACCTCCAACTTTCTAATGTTCTCATTCAGGTTTTTAAGACTACAGTGTAAACTCAAACTTAAATAACTGCCATTTTATACCTCTGGTGTCTCAAAAATCTAATCTAAGTAGATGAGCTTTCGTTTAAAGTATTTATTATATATGAAAAATTTGAAAAACTTGCATATATTCATTTATTGTTAAAAGTATTATAGTTATCTCAAGATTTAATATATACCGCACTTTGAAAATTTTCTGAAATGATAAACAAGTCTCTTAACATTGATATTTAATTTGATATTTGATTACTTAACATTTAGGCTGTCAATAATGGAGTAATCATGCTTCTTTGGGTTACTGTGCTAACATTTTCATTTCACTACAAAAATGGACAGAGTCAAATTTGGTAAGAGCTGTTGCCCTGAGCGAAAGTTCATGTTTACATAATAAGTTTAAACTATATCTTTAGACCCTACATAAAAAACAAATATGTAAAAATATGTAAGAATTTTCAAAATTTAAAATACTTATATATATTAAAGGAGAAAAATCTCTAAGTTTGCTTTCTCTGATATTGAATTTGTTGCATAGAAACAAAATTGGTAGTGTTTTTTTTTCAAAAGTTATTGCAAGATGAAATTCTGCCAGTATTTTTGTGCCAGAAAAAAAATGTGAAGAAAATAAGGAATAGACATGTGCCTAATATATTGGTAAGAACTGCTTCTATTCAAGTTAAGCACCATTCTCAGGCAAAATATTGTATGTATCTAATGAAGACAGCATACACTTTCTGAGGTGACAGATATGTCTATCCTTTCTGGTTCCAAAAGCCCTTTATATTTTGACCACAATATTATTATTGTGTTTCAGTGGTATCCAGGGATACTTGCAGTGAGATAACTGGGTTCTGGAGGTGCGATGTTGCCCTGGCTTTTGTTAATTGTGTCCTTATAATGGCCTTTAGCCATCTGTTTGTCTCTGGCATTGGCTGGTTAATCCTGATTCTCTTCTGGATTTCTTGAGGGTTTAGGAAGAGCAGGAGGCTTGATGTTCCTGGAGCATTTCTCCTCGGGTTGGTGGGTATGGTTGTGGATTGGCTGCTGGATATTAGGCAATAGCTTGCAGTTCTCTGGAGGTGGCAGGGGATTGGAACAGGGTGTGTGTGTGTGTGTGTGTGTGTCTAGCCTGTATGATCCAGAGGACCAGCAAGTCTCCTCAGGAACCTAGCAGCCCTCCTTTAGCAGGGGGAACTAACTCTTGGAGTCAGCAGCCCCTACCATTCATTCTCTTGTTCTGTGGTCTCTGAGCTCAAGTTGCCCAGACACCACGTAGGCTGGGTGCCGTTATTTTGGAGTGAGATCCTGTATGCTCCTGAAGTCTGGTCAGTTTACTCAGGAGAGACAGGTATAACTGTGTACTAGAAGTTGGAACTTTTTTTTTTTTTTGTGGATCCTTGTAGTGAGGTGGCCAGAGGCTGAAACTGTGTTCCCTGGAACCAGGGAGCTTCCCTCAGGATGGTGGGAGTAGCTGGGTAGGCAGGGGCTGGAACTCAGAGTCCCCAGAAACCAGGAACTTTTCCTGGGATGGCAGGAATAGTGGGATATCCAGAGGTTGGAATCCCTAGTTCCTGGCACAAGTGAGTTCCCCTCTCACCTGGGAAACACAGACACAGACTCTGGCATTTTGGAGTCCACAGCATGGCCTCTCACTCTGTGCAGGCACCATGGTCCTGCCATTCAGAAACTATGTGCATCATTTTTTATCCTCTCCCAAATGAAAAATTCTAAATTGTCTTTTAGAGTGCATTATGTGGGTAGACAGAAGACAAAACTCAAAAAAAAAAAGCAAAGCTAATTTAAATAAAATGTAAATTGACACAACATATGAAAAATAAAAGAAATGGCAATTAAAAACATAAATTATTGATGAAAAATTAAGATTGCGAATTATAAATTTAACTTCAAACAGTTTCAGAATCATTTGCATATTAGACTAAGTAGTAACTGGAAACGCTCTGGTAAATGGTTGTGTTGTGATAATTAGCACAGGTGAGTCAGTCTTATGCTTAAATGATATACATATGCCCCATTGTAACAAAGAGATAAACTGGGTAGTGATTGCTTACTTTAGCAAACCAGCTCATCCTCAAATAAAGAAACAAAACAAGGTATTGAGAGCTGAAGGGGAAGGATAAGTCTCAGTGGAGGAGTGCTTGTCTAGCCTATGTGAGGTCCCTCCCTGGTTTTAGAAGGCTGCTGGGGAAGTAAAAACAGGGAATGAATTAATATTTTTTTTCATTGCAATTAAAGAAAATGAAATAAAATTAAACCCTCACAGAACATTCAATAAAATCTAATACATGCTTAACATTCTTCAAGCACATTAATTAGGGAAAATTAAATTACTATTTCACCAGCTGTAAAAATACTTTGTTCAGTGTGTCTTTCTTAATGGAGAAATATATGTTAGAAGTCAGGCTGAGGAGAAATTTTCTCTACTTCTCTTAAAAACTGCTATATCTCAACACCATCACTGGACAGCTCACAACCTCCTGTAACTCCAACACCAGGGATCTGGTCCCATCTTTTGAAATCTATAGGTACCTGCATACACACGGGGAAGCATACATGTACACACACATTTTCACAAATAAATTAAATCTTTTCTTTAAAAAGTAAAAGAAGAGCCTGGTAAGGTGGCACACGCTGTAATCCCAGGACTCTGGGAGTCAGAGGCAGGTGGATCTCTGTATGTTCCAGTCCAGCCAGGTCTACAAAGCGAGTACAGGCTAGCCAAGGCTACACAGAGAAACCCTGTCTCCCAAAACAATAACAAAAACCAACCAACCAAACAAACAAAAAGTAAAACAACAACCTGCTAAGTGGTAAGCAAGGGAAAATTGTGATCAGAATATAGTGTAGGAAAAAATAATGTTGGTTAATAAAAACCATATGTATTTTTCAGAGAGATAGGCAGACATGTAACTTCAATATGAATCATTTATTCTTTTTTCTGTTCTTTTCCTTTATTATTATTTTTTTATTTATTACAGTTTATTCACTTTGAATCCCAGCTATAGATGTCCCCTCATCCCCTCCCAATCCCGCCTTCTCTTCCCCAACTCCTCCCATTCCTCCTATTCCCCTCCACAAGTCCACTGATAAGGGAGGCTCTCCTCCCCTTCCTATCAAACCCTAGCCTATCAGTTCTCATCAGGACTGTCTGCATTGTCTTCCTCTGTGGACTGGTAAGGCTGCTTCCCCCTCAGGGGGAGGTGATCAAAGAATCACTGAGTTCATGTCAGAGACAGCCCTTGTTCCCCTGTGCCTGCATGCTCTACTTATCTATTCTTTTGAATCGCTGTTTAATTTTTCTCCTGCTGTGTGATTTTACAAAGAGGATATATCACACTCTCACACATACCTGTCTTTAGTTTCTCATTTTCTCATCCCCCCCTTTTTTATTTTTTGCTAAAGCATTGTTTTCCATCCCCACTACATTACATTATATTATATGGCATCAATGGGGAAATATACATTACATTAAAGTACCTGTTGGTAAGTTTTAATTAAAGATTAAAAAAAAAGAAAGAATAGACTTTGCAGGCTGAAGAAATAGATACAGTGCTTGCCATGCAAGTGTGAGGACCAGAGTTGGGATCTCCAGACTCACATGAAACTTGAGAAGGCATGGTGACTTCTTATAATTTCATCCCAGAAACAGAACAATCTGGCTAGCTAGGCCAGGCTACCTGGTGAGGTTTGGCTTCACTGAGAGACCTTGCCTCAGGAAATAAAAATGGAAAGCTATCAAAGAGGACATGTGCTATCAACTTCAGATCCACATGTGTGCCCTGACACAAAAGAATAGATTTTTGTGAAAAAGAGAGAAGGAAAAAGAGACATTGCAACATTTGGAAATGCCAAACTCAAGCAAAGATGGGACAAAAGCACAGAGAAAGGTGGGCTCAGAAAAAATTATGGCAAATCTTATCTGTATTGCAGATGTGATTTAAAATTTTGTGTCTAACTAACCTGGAAACCAAGTAATACATTGGAACTGTTGATGTTTTACCTTTCTTTGTGATTACTAGGATGATTTCAATCACAAATCTATTTGTGGCTGAAGAAGAATTAGGACAATTCTTTTCAGGACTAGCTACCACTGTTTTCCTCTGTGGCCTGGTAAGGCTGCTCCTCCCCACTCCCAAGGGGGAGGTGATCAAAGAGCCAGCCACTGAGTTCATGTCAAAGACAGTCCCTGTTTCCCTTACTAGGGTACCCACTTGGACACTGAGCTGCCATGGGCTACAGCTGTGCAGGGGTTCTAGGTTATCTCCATGCATGGTCCTTGGTTGAAGTATCAGTTTCAGGAAAAATAAAAAATAAAACCCTGTGCTCAGGGTTCTATTGCTCTCCTTGTGGAGCTCCTGTCCCCTCCATGTAGCCAGTCTTGATGAGCCCTGATAGGCTAGAGTCAGATGGTGGAGGAGGAGGACTGCCCCTATCAGTGGACTTGGGGAGGGACATGGGAGGAGAAGTGGGAGGAAAGGTGGGATTAGGAGGGATCAAGGGAGGGAGCAACAGCTGGGATACAAAATGAATAAATTGTAATTAATAAAAAAATAAATTAATTTTAGAAAGAAAAAAAATAAAATTCTTTTCATAAGTCATGAGGCCCATGATTCTTATCCTAATACATATCTGTATAACAATTTTAAATTTAGGACTAGATATGCTAGACAACATAACTTTAATACATAAAGAGATTTGGTGCCTTAGATTCTACAGATGGATGAGCTGTAAATTAGATATCATTTTGATTTTCAAAAGTTACATTTAAGTCTTCATTATAATCATCCCCTCAGGATACAGAACCCCTTCTTTAGGTATAGTTTAAACCAGTAGCAATCAAGGTTTCAGCCCATTAAAATGTTTGATGTTGGTTATTATAGCCAAATCATATATTTAATATTTCTCAATATCCAGATAAAATTTCATAAGGCTCACTATAAATCTCTCTGCTTTCACCCAAATGACTCATGCAGAACTTTTTAGAATCAAATGATGCTGGACTTTCAGAGGCTTCTCTGCCCTCCATCAATCTTTAAAATCTGGGTAACATACCGAAAAGAAATGCTATGCAGCGAGTCAGAACGAGGCTTGTATTTTTCTCACTGTTACAGAGTAAGTTGCATGATCTGACACATGCTATGAGTCTGGTGGTGGAATGATTCCACATTGAACTTGGCAGCCCACTGAGTTTGACTTTGTACTTTTTCAGCAATATACCCTGACAGGACGTTTCTCCAGTATGCTCCTATAGGGGAAGGTTGAGCTACACTTCAATATTTTGACAATTTAATTTTTTTTCATAAATGTTAGGTGATGTTCTAAATTTTGCTTATAGTTTTTCACTATTAATTTATTAAGGTAGAATCCTTCCTAGCCTTATATAATACCATTAAATATAATGACTATAACATTTTCTGAATATTAATTAGGTAAACCTATAGGCTTATAAAAAGAATTAAGTTTTCTTTCTCCACTGACATGAGGCTTGGCCACTTGGCTTCCTCTAGCTAATAAAACATGCTTAGAAATATCAGCAAGTGGTCTTGAGTATCAGATCTGTTTTGTGCTTTGTGATTTTGTACATAGCTCCTGACTAACTTGTCCCAGATGGAATCATCCTTGAACCTGAGTGGGTTCCAGATTAAAGAGCCACAGCTGAATGATGACTGCTATGTAAAATGAACAAGAAAGGAATCTGTGATGCTGCAAACTATTAAGATTTAGCATGTGGGACATCCTTTTCCCACAGTATACTTCAGCCTAAACTGAACAATACAATCAGCATCCTTATAAGAAGTGGAAGAACTGTTTTAGTAAGAATTTTAAAAGGTCAGCAAAACTTTAGTCAAGAGTGAAATGTCGCAAGCTTTGAAACTCTCAGCTTATCATCTTCTTAAGTCCTTGGTAAGATATTGGATATTAGCAAGCTCCTTTTAGTAATGTTGGATGCCTATAGTTGGAGGCACCTGATAATCCATCTTCTTGCCAGGATAAATAGGTCTGCAAATTTCCCCTTACCATTAGACTACCATTAGACCAGCACTAGAAACCTCTCTGGTATATTCGTATTGTTGGAAGAGTATAGGTAAAAGAGACTGCATTTATAGTGGTGCTTAGAGCAATGTTTGGGCATGAAATTCCAAACAGCATTTTGAAGTAACTAAAGTGAACTATCTAGTCTCCACAGTTGAAACAGCATTTAGAGTACAGGGAAATACAATTTTTGGCAAGTCAGAAATTACCTACAACAAAACTAATGTAGTACAAGAGAGATCTTCAGATTTCAAATCATCAATACTTTGGTTTTGAATTCAGTTGCACCTTTCATAACGTAAACTCTGCATTTTAATGTTCACTTTCATCTCTGAAAATTATGTGATGAATGCATTATCTTTCCGCTTGTCTGCATTTAAATTCCAGGTAGCTTATTAGTTGTTCGTCCTTGGGAAGCTGTTTATTGTTTCTCAATGTTAATGACTTCTGTTTGAATAAAGGGGCAGTGATAGCATCTGCCTTCTGTAGTCACTGCAAAGAGAAAATGAGTTAATGAATACAAAATAAAAAGTAAAAGAGCCTTGAGTGATTAAATAATATAAGTTATCATCACATACTTTTGATCCTTCTTTCTCAATTTGTTATGCAACTTATTTTTCTTTGACTGATTCCTTGAAGGTAACAGTAATTGAAGGTGTTTTGTGGCTTACATTTATTATCAGATCTTCTTGTGAAAGCACTGGAGTAAAGAACAATTCGTAGCCACAAGTTAGTGGTGCAATGTATATCCTCTGGGCTAATCTATTCACAATTAGGTTATTTATCTTAAAGTTTTGATTTCAGAGTGACTTACTTGCTTTCTACACCAGGACTTTTTTTTTCTGAACCATTAAAATTGATTTTACAAAACAGGTACTAGACAATAAATCCAATCACATAGAAAAGAGCAGATCCTGTTCTTCACCCTTCTAAGAAGACTACTATGTATGAGATCCCTATATTGAGCCTATTTCCCTTCTTATAGATGATATTGCTTTGAGACCTATTTTGAATTGTGCAAAACCATATTACTTTAGGAACCAAATAATTATTTCAACCTGGATTTTTTTGACCAAGCAAAAGATAATTATGGGATAATTACTTTCCCCAAAGTTGCAGAACTTAGATACATCCTAAAGAGTTTTATGACATCTTCCATTTTCAAATATCTTTTGGCTGTGGGTAAAGTTCATCTTAGATGAGAAATGCCAGAGCTCTGCTGAAACTTGTAGCCTACATGTGAAAACAGCCCACCAAACATAGCTTTGTGCTAAAACAGAAAGGCTGAGCTCTTCATTCAGTCCAGTGAGACTGGGAATGTGATGATACTCAGATGGGAAAGAGTAAGAAAGGACCCTGTCAGCTTTGGAAGATTATAGAAGTTACAGTTGTTTTCCTTTGGTGTTCTATCAGTGTTTGTTTTTTCCACAGGGCCTTTTTTTTCATACATCAACAGCACCACCTACTGGCCTGTTCTGTTGCTGATTTTTCTCTTGTGATTTTATAGTTTAGGTGGATCTATCAACCATGGTTCCTGCTCTTGTTCTACTGAGTACCTTTGTGATAAGGCTGTTTTGCAGTTAACTTAATAGATCTCCATTATTAAAAAGACATTTCCAAATAAGCTAATTCTTAGTTCCTACACCACCTCTTCTTTGACATAATTTACATAAATAACAATGTTATTAGCTTTTCTGTTACAGAATGATGTAAATAAATGAGTTGTTTTTAGAAAACACATAAAATTAACAGCTCAATAACATTAGCCAGTTAACCAATATAGTTTTCTTTTGTTTCCTTAAGTATTGATTCTGCATTCAGAAGTGTGTGTGTATACATAAAAATTGTTATTTTTTCTTTGAAAAGTGGAATCAGAGAATGTACTTTACACATGCTTGCATCAATAGGGTATTAGAAGAACTTTATGAATACACTACTCACAGATCCCACTGGGAGAATATGGAGGCATTCTGCTTTATTCATATTTTGGTGAACTGTGAGTCTGCTCAACCAGATGAAACATGAGTGGTTGTTTTGAGGTTTGATAGCCTCCTCCCTGGACAACTCAAGTTTGTCTATTTAAAATCAGTGCCACACAGAGAAGAGATGTGAAAGACAAGGGAAGGAAAGAAGGCTAACTCTATGGACCATCAAACTTTCCATCAAACATGTAAAGGTTTGGCTTGACACAGGGCTAGAGACAAGATTCATGTGTGATATAATGAGGAAGGGGTCAAGAGAGGAGCAAGATGGACAAGGATGTAGTCTTGGGAAAACTTCAGCTCGTCGGGTGTATCCCTTTTGCTAGCCATTGGTAGTGAATGTATCCTTCGGTGTGTAAGGAAGAAATTAGTAGCAAATAGTCATATTAATTGAAAAATAACATCCAGGCTCACCAAAGGGCATCTGAGTGAGGCTCCATCATGCTTTAACAGTGTGCACACACATGAATCTTCTGCCCGGTAGTACTGCAGGTCCTGTGAAATTGAATAGCCTGTTGTTTGACTGATGTTCCTCACCTCTCTCTGCCTTCATGCAATCCTTGTCTCTTTTGATCCTCTCTTGATCCCTTTTTATGTGGTACCTTATACAGCAGCCTCTTTCTGCTTCAGCCTGGACTGAAGTCCGCCTTCAATTCCTACTCCTTCCTTCTCTGCTGTTCCTTTACTCAGTGTCTAGTTCTATGTCTAACTACAATCCAGTAGATTACCAATTAGATTTTTAAATGATTTTGAGGTTAGTTATTTAATCTATTGCAATCACCTTTCTAACTTAGTCAAACTAGAGTGGTCAATCCTGTTATTTATCTACCAAAGGACAACAAGCATGTCCATCAGACGTTTTCTAAGTTACCCATTAACCAAAGCAGCACAAAAGCATGGACTGTATGTCTGGCATCACAAAGGCTGTTAGTCTTTAAAACTGGATAAAAAGGTTAAGGTATAAGAGGAATGTATTAATTAGTGTCTCAACACAAACAAAATAGAATATCAAAATGGAATTATTTCTGTGTCAGAAAGGGAGAGAGAGAGAGAGACGGCTCTTGATAACTTCTCATTTTTCTCTCCCTCCGTTTTGCTGGGATCCTCAGTTGGCTCAGAAGAACTAAAGTCAGAAAGCACAGAAGTCCCACTGAAGCAGCCAGCAGGGTCAAAACTGTGGGGAAGAAAGTGGGCCGAGAAAGGAGAAGTGTTTTTCTTCCCTTAGAGAAATAAATGCAAGCCACTAAGATGTCAGACAGTTTGGAATTTAGCAATGATATGAGAGCATTTTGTAATCTATTGAAGACTGTGAACACATGAAATGGAGTCATTTGTGTCAGGAAATTTCCAGTTTAGGAAGCAGTTGTATAATAGGAGGGAGATTTTGGAGATTAAGTAAAAATTAACATTTGCCTTTAGCATTTGAGAGAATTGTCTCAAACATCATTGAAATTTTAAAGAAGGAGTCAAGTTTTTTTTTTAGATATATTCAACATGTCTTGACCTTTTGCCTTGAGAACATCAATATATTCTCAATTCCAGTTTTTAAATTATATTATTAATTTTATATTTCTAAGTTGTTTTGGTTGTTATTGTTGTTGTCATTTTATAAGTTTTTGTCTCATACTTAGGATTCTCCTACCTCTGATTCCGAAGTCTTGGGAATTTATCTATCATGACCACACCCACTTTGTGTTCAGTTTTATTTTTAATAGCCTCAAATTGACTAGATTTCATCCTCAAGAATTCTTTTTCTGAGAAGAATTTACATGAATAAGCACATATATGTGCAAAGTGAAAGGGCTATTTTCTTATGGTTTGAATCTTAAATGTTCCCCCAAAGCTCAGACTTTGAAGTTTTGTCTTCTGGTCAATGATGTTATTGGAAGTTGCTAGAAAGGAGCTAGGGACTAGTTGGAGGAAACATATCAATGAGTAATGTTCTGTGAGGGCCTGAGGGCCTTCCTCTCTGAGTTTTCCGGCACCTGGGGCTAAGCAACTCTTTTCTGCTAAGCACTTTTTAACATCATGTTCTGCTTTGTCACTGGGCCCACCAATGGGATCACATGACCATGATTGAAACCTCTGAAAATTAATCTTTCCTTTAAATAAATTGCTTGTCTTGGGTATTTTGTCACAGTGATACAAAACTTAGCACAATCATTTTACATTTATATTTGAGAGAGAATTTAGGGTTATAAAAATCTTGAGTCACATTTATTTTCTTGGCACTTTGTAAATGTTACTTTAGTTTTCTGATATTGGTTATTTGAGGAGAAAATAGATAAATTAACTTCTGCCCCTTTTATTTTATTTGTGCTTACTGTCTGTTACAATCACAGTTTCTTAGCAACTAGAGTATTTACTTGTTCATCCATCACAGCTTACTTCATGATCTAAAATATCCTTAAGAAAAGCAGTATTACCTGATGCATTTTGAGTTCACTGAACTCGTATAATCACGTATAAAATTTTATGAAATTAATTAACTAATGACTGAGGTCTAGTTGTCTTATTTGGCACAATGTGGTTTTCTGCAAGTCATTTTATGAATGATTTACTCAGGCATTTAATCTTTATATGTTTGTGACCTACTGTACAATATGCAAACACACATATATACATAGATACGCAATGCTTATATGACTGTAACATATATGTATATACATAAATATAGGACTTTATATAACGATTGCACTTTGATTTAATTAATTTCTCATAATGAATAATCTTTTATATTTCTAATTCTGACTTTATATTCCTCTTTTAAAAAGAATTTGAGGTTACATCATTTTCAAAGAAACAAAACAGCTTATTATAAACATTAAAATGCCCCTCTCGGTAGGAGATGAGGGAGAAAGGGTAGGATTAGGAGGAAAAGAGGGAGGGGGCTATAGCTGGGATACAAAATGAATAAAATGTAATTAATGTAAAAAAGTATAAATTTCATTAAAAAATAAACATTAAAATGAACAGAGAATCCATTTAATGGCAGCAGAGTCTGATAAATTTGATTGAATCTGCTTATTTCAGCAGTTACAGCAAACAAGGAAGCAAAACTGGAAATCTTATTTTCAACAAAACTCGTATAAGTGGAGTTTATATGCCTGCTTATAGAAGGAATAACACAAAATAATAGATGCTACTCATAAAAGTTTTGTAGAATAAGCAGAACCATGCTTCACATGGCAATTTTTCAGCCAATCTTTAGTTAAGCCAAGAGTACTATGGGTAGTTTAATAAAGGCTTTCCTGCAGAAAGCTAGTCTAATGTAGTTGAAAAGGCTTGCTTATGCAATTCCAATTCAGCATAATGATATGGCTTCAAGAATATGGACTAACAAGGAATTTTGAAGTTTCTGGGGAAAAAACCAAAATATATAATCTTAATTGCTAACAAGGTGTTCAAGACTAATAGGTTCAATGCTGACCTCTCCAAAATACCAGGTATGTAAGTTTTTTTGATTAACTGAAGCGTGCACCACAGTAAGGTCCAAATATGAGACCATCACCACAGCATACATGAATGGCATATATGCTATCACATATTTCACTAGACATCATTTTCACATACATGATTTATCTCTCATGATTGGTTTGTTCTTATATTTACATTTCTTCATATACTATATTGAACGAACCAGATAACATTTTTGAGTCAGATCTTGCAAGAGTTAGACCATTGTTCATGACAGAATCTAAGGAATGTGGGTGTGTTGCCTATTTGGTTCATGTTCATTCTCAGCCTTCTCAGCACCAGGGAGGCTAATGCATTATCTCTTTCCCTTCTTCGGCTACTCCTTTGAGTTAGAACCATGAGAAGCTTTTCTGGAGGTCACATGGTAAGGTAAGAATTCAAGCAATTCTTCACCACTCTGCCAGCCTCGAGTTTCCAGTTCTAGAAATGGATAACTCCTCATAGCATCCATGAACTGGCTGAGCTGTTAGATGACTGTAGTGATATCATCGCTGCCCCCAGGAGTCTGGATCTAGAGATGATGACAACATTCCACTCTCTCTCTTCTGTATTAGTCTAACACCTAAACTGCTTCCCTCAATCTCACCCAAATCTCTGTGAGTAGTCTTTCCATTTGGTGGAACCTACTGAACCATCACCTTTCATCATCCTACTGGATGACTTAGAATAGTTGACATTGTATTATAATTGAATAGAAACCTGCCATAGACGATTTGTAAGTAAACAACCATAAGGAGTTTCCTATCACTCTAAGATTATATAATCTGGTTATAAGGATGACTTTAGAATAATTAATTGACTATCACAAAGATAAAATGTGAGTAGATGATAAGATTTATATTCAGCAATGATGCCATGAGTCAGGAGCTTGCCCTTCTTCCCTCCCTCCTTATATCCCTCCTGCCCACCCTTCTTTCCTCTCCATTACTTTGTCTCTCTCAGTCAGTGATCCAAATCAGGCAAAAGGACAGGAAAATCTGGATGTTTTGTGGCAGCAAATATCTGGGTGCATATTTTATTGTACATTTCAGAAAAAGAAATCATACGAACCACTTTTACATTGTAATAAATAGTAGCCTGGCAGTGTTGCCTCTGTGCATGGTGTTTTTATCTGCTTGTGTCTCCCTTTCCAGTGTTGCCAAGACTGGCAGGACACATTTTTCAGAATTCCACAGGTACATCTCTTAGATGCACCATGCAGTTTTTATTACTATTGCTATGTAGTATAGCTTGAGTTCCACAATAACACCAACAGAGCCAACAAATATGGGCCCAGGGGGCCCTGCAGAGATGGATGCACCAACCAAGGACCATGCATGGAGAGGACCTAGGTTCCCTGATCAGACATAGCAAATAGTAGCTCAGTCTCCATATGGGTCACTTAGTAAGGGGGGCATGGGCTATCTCTGACATGAACTTTGTTGCCTGCTTTTTGACTACTCCCTGGTAAGGCAGCCTTGCCAGTCCACAGAGGAATAGGGTGCAGGCAGTCCTGAAGGGATTGATAGTCTGGGGTCAGTTGGTAAATGAGGAGAGCTCTCTCTTCTTGAGGACTAGGGGGCAGAAGAGAGAGGGGGCTATGATCAGGATGTAAAATGAATAAATGAATTTAAAAATAGAAAATGAAAACTTTGATGAACACTTGATTCTATTTTTGTGTGTGCATGTGTGCTTATGTTCATGTGTGTTAGTCATAGATGGGGGGCATTGCATATACAAGTGTGTGGAGGTCAGATACCTTATTGATTGATTGATTAATTGAAAGTTTTTTTTTAACTGGTCTTGAAGTCATGAAATAGGCCAAGCTGGGTGGCCAGGAAGCCCCCATGGTCTGCTGGCTTCAGTCTCCCCAGTGCTGGGGTTATAGGTGCATGTGCTACCATCCCTGGCTTTTATGTTGGGTCAGATCCTCCTGCTGTAAGACACACCCTTTACCCACTGAGTTTAACCTTAGTGTCTTTGTTTAAATTGAAGAATTTTCAAGAATAGAATTAATTTCTATTTGAGTATTTTAATTTTGAATCTCCCATTTCTTAAAACCATTATTTCTAAGCAGTATAGTTTTTTTTTCCTACCAAGTTCAGAAACTAATTAAGAAGGATTTTTCCCTCTAGACATGTACATGTAGACATGAAATTATTCCGGTTTATCTTAAACACTAAATGGTTTGGACATCTCTTCTAATCAGCTTCAGAATAAAGAAAGTTTGTGAAAAAACAAACTGGAACATATTCTTTATTTGTTTAGTCCCTATGGCTTTGATGCAAGCAAACATCTGCATATTACTATTTTACTTAATGTCTTATCTTGGTAACCTAAAGTTAAAAACATCCCCAACTTGTTTTATGTGATATTTAAGTTAAGTAGCTGTTAAGTACCTGTAGCCAAAAA
>CM053766.1:153666353-153676790 GCA_028658305.1 Pachyuromys duprasi
AGAGAGAGAGAGAGAGAGAGAGAGAGAGAGAGAGAGAGAGAGAGAGAGAGAGAGAGAGAGAGAGAGAGAGAGAGAGGTACAGGAAAATAAAAAGAAAATATAAGGAGGTAGATTTCAGATCTAACAAGATTATTATTAAACTAAAATTTGATAGCAGGTATCTTCTGGGAAATCCTTACAGAGACAACATCTCAGACCAGGGTCTGAAAGTCTTTACAATTAAAACATCAAGTTCTAACTAACCAACTAGATTTGCTAGTCAACTTAGCAAATCCAGAAGATTATGAATGATGCTATGAACATGTTCCTGACAGCAACAATTATCTCAAAAGATGCACAAAGGACACCACAATTTTGCAAAAACAGACATATTTTCACTAGAACATCTGCCTAGCAGCTGGCTGTTACTCTTGAAATGGTGCCATAGATATTTCTAGTCAAGGGTTGTTGTCTCAAATTATTTTATGAAAATCTATACATTTTTGTCTTTTAAATATTTTCCTTGCTTCAACTTTCTTGAGAATGTTAAGAGTGTAGTACAGCAAGAATAGTCCCATTGCAGTGCTCTGTCTTAATAAACCTAATAAATGAGAGTCTTTCTCTGCATATTACTGGAATTGACAAGGTTGCTTGGGAATGGGAGAAGAGAAAATATTTTTCTTCAAGCTTTTCTCTTTTTGTTTTTTTCCACTGGCCCACATTAGATGAATTGGGTATTAATGTCCTTGCATTTTCAAAATGTCTTTCTGGTTAGTTACTCAAGGAAAAGCTAATCAAGGGAAAATAGTTTACACAGTGAAGATGGCAGCAACTTGCTGCATAAGTGTTATACTATTTTAAATCTAGTCTCGGCTCTCTTCCTTGCCTTGTATATATGCAAGCTGCAAAGTGACTTTTAGTATCTCTCATTTAGTGGTAGAACCAGTTTGTCTGTTACTTGTTTTACTGTATAGAATATGAAAAAAGAACTGCATTCTAGTTCAAAGAATAGACTGGAAGATGCCTGACCTGCTTTTGTTGTCTGCTGAGTTCTCTGAATCTTAGTAAACAAAGACAGCCTGGCAGTTGGTTTATTCACCCTTATATTAGCCAACTAGCCAACCACATGACACAGAACCAGCTACTTCAGGTACTACATGCTGCAAAAGAATGTTTTAGACTAAATTACTGAACTATTGAGCTATGACCTAAATATTAATTATTATTTTAAGCCATTAAAGCTGGGGTCCTTTTTTGACAGCAAAAACTGAATGAATTTCTATAGAGTGTGACTATCTTTGCAGAATTGTACTTAAATACGTGCCCTTGTCAATGTGTCTTTCCTGAAAACTGTCACTGCAAATTAGTTTTCATATTAGTCCAGACTCAACATGAAGAGCTTTAAAATATCTGTCTTTTAAGTGTGATATGTGGGACTGGCATGCAGCTTTGTTTTTTTTTTTTTTTTTTTGTACTGACTGAAGCATTAGTAATCTGGTCCATTGTGTTCTGTCACTAATTGTTTAGTTTCTTCTACAGCAGAGTTGATTATTATCTTCATAACAGTAAAACTTGATAAAAAATACTTAAACAGTGGGCAACATTACTCTTTCCTATAGAGAAAGAGGTATTAATATCCATTTCCAAGTAAAATATTCTTATGTGGGAGAATTTTGAAATATTAGTTTCCCGTGGGATTCACATAATAAAATATACATTTTTTTTTACTATTTTAAAGAAAATAAAAAGGTTTTATTTGATTGGCTCATCTACATTTCATATTTTATTTAAAAAGTGTCAATTGAAGAACCAATCCTGTAGAAAACCTTCTTTATTGCTTCTTTATGACCTTCTTTATTGCTCTTCTATTTACATTCATTTCATTATGTAAGAATGATACAGGGGGAGAACCAAACAATTGTTCAAAAAATGAGTGATTACACAATTGTTTGAATAAAACAAAAATACAGTGTAAAGTAATTAAATTATATGTGAATTTATTATGTTAATTTAATATAGTAATTAAAGTATAAGTTAATGATATTTGAGCTCACAAATCATATACTACAAGACACCTGCATTTAGGTATTATGTTCATTTCAGTCATCTTACTGAGAAGAATGCTCTGAACTAGGGAAAAGATATGATTGTATGTTATTTTCCAACTTGTATATCAGAGATCAGACTGTTGTGTAAGTCTGGAGAAAATCATGACTTTGTGCATAAGAAATAGAAAACAACTTAAAGTAACTTTTTGGAAATTGTTGGCCATACTATTGAGAAGTTGAAATGGCCATCTGGCTTGATCTAATAGTACAAATGATTTTACCTCATTCAGTTTTCTCTCTGCGTTACAAACTCTCAACTCCTGTAGACTCTCTCCAGTTTTTCATTTTGAAGAAAGAGAGAAACAAACAAACAAACAAAGAAACTCTGTCTAGTGGCAGGGCATGTGGACTGTGCTAGGCTACCTGGGAAACCAGCATGGAGCTAGAGCAAGGTCGAGATGCGTCTAAACCCAGAAAATGTCCACCTTGAGACCAGCAGGAGTAAGGATCATTCCCTCCACTACCTCTGCAATTCTGAGGTAGTCAAGTATCCTAGCAGGAGGAATTCCTCTCCATGCAAATAAAGGATCCCCAGCATCTCAGCCCTAACCAATAATATCCAAGCACCCTGGAAATTCCTTCCCATTCCCCAACATTCATACAGCCTTTGTTCACCCTAAATAAACACACAAAAACTGGTTTATTAAGGGCTGCTGTTTCACTGGGAGGGATAAGAAAATTGTAACACTGGAGTTTCCCACCACACTTTCAGCCAGAGCAGGATCTGCAGATCCCCTCCATTTGGACTCCACTTCATCCTTTCCAGCCTGGTATGCAGGGGTACCTGGACAACCTGAGTGAAGAAGCAGATCACAGAACCACATCTACTCTTTAAAAAAAAAAATCTTATTTCATCTATGCCTAGTTCCTTGTGACTGAACTTTTCTCTGTCTCCATAAATTCCACCACTCCTGATTCTTATGTTTGTGTTTTCTTAATTTTTAATTTATTTTCTCATTTGCCCTGTGTAACTGAGTACTCTGTGTTGCTCTCTCTCTTTCTCCATTGCTGTCTCTGTCTCTCTTTGTCTGTATCTATCTCTCCCTCTCTCCTCTGTCTTCTGTCTCTGTGTCTCTATCTTTCTTTCTGTTTCTGTCTGTCTCCCTGTCTTTCTGTCTCCTCTATGCTGTATCTAAACTTGCCCCTTTTCTGGTACTTCCTCTCCTGTGATGGCTCAAATTTTGTCAAATACACAAGGCTGAGATAAGAATGTTAGTGAGGACTGGAAGATGGCTGCCAGTAGAGGACACCGTGTCTCAGGAGTAGGACAGCAGAAACAACACAGCGACCAGGAGACTGAACTCTGGGACCTAAAACACCTGCATTTGTGATTACCAGGTGAGCAGAACTCCCACGGCAAGGAAATCACATGGGAAAATCCTAGGTACACCCAGTTATTTCCCGGAAAAATCTCCTGGTGACCGGCGGTGCACAGCTCTGATCTGAACAAGCAGCCACGCTGGTCGCCCGCAGCCGCAATACCAGACTGGGTCTCACAGTCTCTGGACAAGATGGAAGAGGACCCGGGTACCGTTTTGACTGACCTGCACACTGCATATATGAAACTGTTTCTCCAACCAAGGACCATATATGGATATGGCCTAGAACCCCTGTTCAGATGTGGTCCATGATAGCTCAGCATCGAACTGAAGACCCTAGTAAGGGAAACAGGGACTGTTTCAATCTTGAACCTGATGGCTGACTCTTTGACTCTCCCCCATACATGCCAGGGAGTGACAGCCTAGCTAGATCCCAGGGGAGGGCATTGCAGCCAGCCCTGAGGAGACAAGATGATCTGGGGTCAGATGGAAGGGGAGGAGATCCTCCCCTGTTGGTGGACTTGGAGGGGGCGGGGAGGAGTTGAGTGAGGGATGGGGAGGGTGGGAGTTAATGAGGGAGGGGGCTACACATGGGATGCAAAAAACCTAACCTGTGATTGATATAAAAATAAATAAATTTATTAAAAAAAGAATGTTAATGAAAGTATTTATTTCAAAGATAATCCCAAGGTTGGTGGGGGAAAACTGTGCAGGAATGTGGAGGTGAGATAGGGAAAGGCAATGCTGACAACAGTGTATTATTGATAAAAGGTATGCAGTAGTTACTGGAACTCCATCTCACAGAAGTGTCCGAGAAACCCAACAGACATATACTATCTGCAGCTCAGAATAGTGATGATTGTGACCCCAGAAAAAAAAAAAACGCAGCTTCATTTAAAACATTCCGACTTGGAGTGTGCATGCATGCATGTGTGCCTATGTGTGCCTGTGTGGGTGTGTGAGTCTGTGTCTATATGTCTGTATGTCTGTGTTTTTTTGTTTTTGAAACTTGATTGTGTGGTTCCCAAGCATGAACTTCACAGAAAATCATGCTTCACGATGCTGAAAGGTTGGATACACTGGCAAGCAGCTCAGAATGTCTGTGCAGAGCTGGTATGAGGCTGGAGTACCTACTCACCAGCAGATGCCAGTCTTCAGAGGCTGAAGGACTTGGATCAGTGGTATATTCTGACACCACCATGTGAACAGCCAGGGTCCACTGAAAGAACAGCTTCTAGTGCAAGGCACACTCTTTCCTCCCTTGCCCTTTTGGCTCTCCATGTGGCACTGCTCTGTTTCAACTGTGCCTTCTCAGTACATCTCTGGCCAGACTTTCCTCTTGCAACGTGGAGTCTTAGAATCACCACCACTGTTCCTCTAGTTCTGACCCTGGCAAACAGTGCTTTTCCTCTCTGGTTGTTGCCTCTTTCTCTGTCTCAATTTTAGTCTCATAGGCCAGAAACCTGACATCTGTGTGAGCCTTCAACATTGCCTCTAATCATTTATTAAGACTTGTCTACTTCAAAAACTCTGTAAAAGTTCTCAAAGTCATCTTCTCTACCACCTTTGTGTTATGTTACGGTTCTCATCACCTCTCGCCATGTCAGCTGCAGTATTCTCTCAGCTTGTTCTCTGGCTTCAGTTTAAACTTTTCTTGGTGCAGCACAGACTTTCTTCTGTTGTAAATCCACTCACATCATTCTGCTTTTTGCATTAATTCAATGCTGTCATTTTAAAATCTCTCTTTTATTAGTCTCAGAGAGGCAGCATTTTCCCTTTTGGCAATGTCTCAAGAAAGTATTAAACAACAGGAATTAACCTTTTGTAAAATTTTAGCTTGTGCCTGCAAGCTCTATAAAGCATGAGGTGTTTTGAAAGACATCTTCGATAATGTCTTTAATTTCTTTAACTCTTACTACTCCACTAAATTTTCTCTAATCACTTTTTTGCATATTATACTTTTCTAAAGACTTATTCATTCTATCCAGATATTTGAATGTGTAGAATTCAGAATACTCCTAAAAGTTCTTTCATTTTCTCATTAATTAATTAATTTGTAAATTACCTTTTATCCTAATTTAATATTACTAGAAATTTTTGTTAGAAGCATTTTAATGAACTAATTTTTTGTCTTAATTTTTGCTGTTTACTGTTGCTTCTATTGTTCACCGTTTCATGGAGCCATTATCAAAATGTTTTCTTATCTTTGGTTTACTGACTTTGCCTCCCTGTAGCAGGGACAGAAGTTATTCCAATAAACTCTCTCTGTTCCTTATCAGAATGCTCAGTTGACTTCCTGTTTTTAGTCATTTTCCTTGATACATATTTTAATGTATATACTTATAATACGCATATTTAAAATAATTTTTTTCTCAGTAGAGACTGCCTTCACACAGCTCTGAATTTATTACCACTAAGTATTTCTTAGTTCAGATGCAGGATTGTGTGATAAAGTGAGAATGAATGGCTTAACATTTTGAATTCCTGAATACAGGAGGAAATTCTTTTAGGTAGAGTCCACGAAAAAGAAGTGTGGAAGACATAATAAATACTGAAACCACCACAATGAATTTTGTCATGTAAGGAGTTCCACTATGTCTATCCAACAACTTGGTCTATTGTCAGTCCTCATGCCTGGAAAGGGAAGAACAATACCTCTGGATGCATGAAAAATGGGGGTTTGGCAGTGTGCATTCATTTAACTGTAATCGTATCTGATTTCATTTTATAAATGTCACATTCTTTTTCTGGCAATTAAAATTTATTTGATTATATGCTGGCCGTCAAACCAGTTTGTTTTTCTAAAACAATTTATGCTTTTCTTTTAAATTGTTTACATAACATAAAGTTTAATCATAATTTCAGAATTTAAAAAATTCTTTCTAGTTTTTAATTCAAGTTGTATTTAATTTTTCTCCAAAACAATATAACACAGGCACACATGCACACATATTCAAATAAATATATTTCAAACAAATATGATTTTGTATAAAATAGAATATGTACAGAAAGTATTCTAGGCTATTCTTACCTCTCAACTATATTTATCTTAGCTATATTGAATAATTATAAGATAACCCTGATGGGGAGCACCCTTACCAGGCCACAGAGGAAGACAATTGCAGCCACTGCACTGAGATGAGAGCTGAGAGACTAGGATCAGAAGGAAGGAGAGGAAGACCTCCCCTATCAGTGGACTTGGGGAGGGACATGTGTGGAGAGAGGGGAGAGAAGGTGGGATTCAGAGGGGAGGAGGGGGGTTAATGGGGGAATACAAAGTGAATAAAGTGTAATAAATAAATAAATAAATAAATAAAAATCTGGGGAAAAAGAGATTGTGAGAAGAATATGATCATCTTCTTTTCATAACTTGCCATGAAATTTTTGCTTTATTAATGTTTTTATAAAACAGGAAGGTTGCAAGATAAAAATGTGCACCATAAAAATATCCATATGATTAAAGTAACGTTCCAGTTTTATTTGTCATATGAAATGGGTTCTGTTAATGGATTTAAATCAATTGACCTCAATGCAGTAATAGTGAATAACTTCAATGCTCTACTAATAGGAAAGTCATTTGAGCAAAAATGAACAGAAAAATGTCTTTAATGAAGCTTGGTAACTATGCATGGATATATGCATAAGATTTAGAATCAAGTTAGGAATTATATTGGTCTACCAAACTGGCAGTAGTAGATCCTTTCCAAAATCTGTCACCCATTAGCCCCAGGGTTTTGGCTATATTTCTAGTTCCTGTTGACTGGGCCATAAATCCAATTAGACACCTGTTGGTTACCACCACCAAGGAGTGAAACTTATTGATCCTTTATGGAAATATTACCATACTGGTCATTGCTATGGTTCATAGGTGTTACAGCTGTATAAGATTATTTGTTCCTCTCTTCTTGGCAATTTGCATAGTATTTTCAGGTACCATAGAAACCAAATTGTAGAGAGGAGACATTCAGTTTAAATCCAGCTCAAATTATCTGAATCCTGTCTCCTAAGTGTGCAGTATCTTCAGCAGCAGGAGTATGCCCTCGACTTCTGAGAGGCACCCAAAGGACATTAAGATATAAATATGTATTGCTTTAGGGGTCAATTGAACCACTCTTAACAACCAATCAAAAAAGGATTTCTTATACCTGGTTATTCTTGAAGGGAGTATTATCACTTCAAGAGGCTCAACTTCAAAAACAGAAATGGAATTAAATTACATTCTAACCAAATGCTTAGTCAGTCTTGTTTGTTTTCTTAAATAACCAAATTTTCCTTTCATTGACATTTTATATTTTACTACTTTTTTCCTGTTCTTACTTATTTCTTTCTACTTTTTTGGTCTTTGCTTGCTTTTTAATTTTTTTAAATTTACCTTTTTATTAATTAGAGTTTATTCACTTTGTTTTTTTTCACTTTTTAAAAATTTATTTATATTTTTATAAATAACAATTTATTCAGTTTGTATCCCCTCTATAGCCCTCTTCCTCCTCCCCTTCCAATCCTACCCTCCCTTTCTCATCTCCTCCCATGCCTCTCCCCAAGTCCACTGACAGGGGAGGGCCTCTGACCCTAACCTATCAAGTCTCATTGGGAATGGCTGCATTGTTTTCCTCTGTGCCCTGGTAAGGCTGTTCTCCCCTCAGGGGGAGGTGATCAAAGAGCCTGCCATTGAGTTCATGTCAGAGACAGTCCCTGTTTCCATTACTAGGAAGCCCACTTGGAGACTGAGCTGCCAAGGGCTACATCTCTGCAGGGGTTCTAGGTTATCTCCATGCATGGTCCTTGGTTGGAGTATCAGTCTCAGAAAAGACCCCTGTGCCCAGAATTTTTTGATCTTTGCATTCCTTGTGGAGCTCCTGTCTCCTCCAGGTCTTTCTATCTCCCTCTTCTTTCTTAAGATTCCCTGCACTCTGCCTAGAGTTTGGCTATGAGTCTTAGCATCTGCTTTGATACCTTGCTGGGTAAAGTCTTTCAACAGCCCTCTGTGGTAGGCTCCTGTACTGTTCCCTGTTTTCTCCCTCTTCTGATGTTCATCCCGTTTGCCATTCTGTATGAAGACTGATCATCTTACCCAGGGTCCTCCTCCTTGCTTAGCTTCTTTAGGTATATGGATTTTAATGTGTTTATCTTATATTTCTAATGTCCACTTAAAAGTGCGTATATACACTTGTGTGTCTTTCTGCTTCTGGGATATCTCACTCAGGATGATCTTTTCTAGTTCCCACCACATGTTTGCAAATTTCATGATCTCCTTGTTTTTAATTGCTGAGTAGTATTCCATTGTGTAAATGTACCACAATTTCTGTATCCATTCCTCAACTGAGGGACATCTGGGTTGTTTCTTGATTCTGGCTATTACAAATAAAACTGCTACAAACATAGTTGAACAAATATCCTTGTTGAAAACTTGAGCATGTTTTGGATATATGCTCAGACAATTAGGAATAGTGCTTCCTCAAGATCTAGTTTATTCACTTTGCATCCCAGCTGTAGACCCCTACCTTGTCCCCTCCCAATCCCAGCCTTCCTCCTTCTTTTCCTCCCATGCCCCTCCCCAAGTCCACTGATAAGGTACATTCTCTCTGGCCCTGGCCTATCAGGTCTCATTAGAACTGTGTGTATTGTTTTCCTCTGTGGCCTGGTAAGGCTGCTCCCCAATCAGGGGGAGGTGATCAGAGAGCCTGCCACTGAATTCATGTCAGAGACAGTCCCTGTTCTCATTACTAGGGAGCCCACTTAGAGACTGAGCTGCCATGGGCTACATCTGTGCCTGACTCGGGGAAGGCGCGCTTTCCCCCAGTGAAACTTTAGACCCATCATAAGGCAGGTAAGGCAAGCCTAAGGTCTTATTAGAGGTGAAGAATCTTGGAAAAATATGTGAACTGTGTCTGACTGGCATAGGTTTTGGATAGGCAGATAATATAGCCCAACGTTGCTCCCCCAAAATACTAGGAACCCAAACTAGGAGGATCCAAATAGGAGCAGAGAGCATCTGCGGATGCATCCTTTGAAGGATCATCTTCAGGTATCACGAGCCTTCGTGTTAGTCGTTCTGGTAGCCAAAATGGGTTATCTTCTTCCTGTGGAAAAACACAAACAGCTCCCCTGGATCTTATTAAAATGGGATCCGGGCCTTTCCATTGACCAGTCAAGACATCTTTCCACTTGACCATCTCCTTTGGCCTGTCAGGCTCTGAACAATGGTGGTCAGCCGCCGTATGGCCCTGACTGTCCAAATTTAAAAAATTAATGGTAAAGAGTGCTATAGAGATAGTCACTTGTGGCACTGAGGGTAGAGCCTCCTCGACTCTCCCTTTTTGTTTTACTAAATAAGACTTGAGAGTGCGATGAGCTCGTTCTATAATGCCTTGTCCTTGAGGGTTGTAAGGGAGACCCGTCAGGTGGGTCACCCCCATATGGGGACAGAATTGTCCAAACTTCTGAGACGTGTAAGCTGGTCCATTGTCAGTTTTAAGGACTTTGGGCTTTCCCCATGCACTCCATGCCTCAAGACAATGTTGAATAACATGGGCCGCCTTTTCTCTGGCTAATGGAGAAGCAAATATAATTCCAGAACAAGTATCAGTGGAAACATATAAATATTGTAATTTGCCAAAGGATGGGATGTGAGTAACATCCATCTGCCAAATCTGTAGTGGTTGGATTCCTCTAGGGTTAATTCCAACATGAGGCACAGGTAAAAACTGACAGCAATTTTGACATTGAGTTACTATATCTCTAGCCTCTTTTCTAGTTATGTCAAATCGGCGACGTAACGTCTCAGCTGTCACATGAAATCTTTTATGAAAGTCCTTAACCAAATCCAATTTTGGTGAAAGGGCAAGCGTAATCAGCTTTGTGGCTCGATCTGCCAGGTCATTTCCGTGGGACATGGGTCCCGGTAGGCCTGAGTGAGCCCTAATATGTGTAATAAAGACAGGGAATCTCCTATTAATTAAAGTAAACTGAATCTTTTGAAAAATTGTTGCGAGCTTGCTGGATGCTTTAATCAACCCAGCAACCTCTAAAAC
>CM053766.1:153694082-153706091 GCA_028658305.1 Pachyuromys duprasi
AGAGGGAATGAGGGAAGGGGCTACACTTGGGATGCAAAGTACCTAACCTGTGGTTGATACAAAAATAAATAAATTAATAAAAAATAAAAAAGACTATTTAATTGATTTATCTGGTCTTGATTCAGCTTTGGTAAATGGAATCAATCAAGAAAATTGTCCATTTTGTTTAGATTTTCAAATTTTGTGGCACATAGATTTTTTTAAGTAAGTCCTAACGATTGTTTGGATTTCCTTAATGTCTGTTGTTATGTCCCCCTTTTCATTTCTGATTTTGTTGATGTGGATAGTGTCTCTTTGCCTTTTAGTTAGTTTGGCTAAGGGTTTGTCTATCTTTCTGATTTTCTCAAAGAACCAGCTCTTGGTTTCATTGATTCTTTGAATTGTTTTGTTTGTTTCTAAATTATTGATTTCAGCTCTGAGTTTGATTATTTCCAACTATCTACTCCTCTTTGGTGTGTCTGCTTCTTTTTTTTCTAGGGCTTTTAGGTGAGCCATTAAGTTGCTTGCATGAGATGTTTCGAATTTCTTCTTAAAGGCACTTAGTACTATGAACTTTCTTCTTAGCACTGCTTTCATCGTGTCCCATAAGTTTGGGTATGTTGTGCCTTCATTTTCATTGAGTTCTAGGAATACTTTAATATCTTTCTTTATTTCTTCCCTGACCCAGCTGTCATTAAATAGCAAGCTGTTCAATTTCCATGTGTGTGTAGGCTTTTTGTTATTTCTGTTGTCGTTGAGATCCAGCTTTAGTTCATGGTGGTCAGATAGGATACGTGGGATTATTTCAGGTTTTTTGTATCTGTTGAGACTTGTTTTGTGACCAACTATATGGTCTGTTTTGGAGAAGGTTCCATGAGGTGCTGAGAAGGTAAATGCTTTTGTGTTTGGGTGAAAAGTTCTGTAGATATCTGTTAGGTCAATTTGGATCATGCCCTCTGTTAGAGTCATTGTGTCTTTGTTTAATTTCTGGTTTGTTGACCTGTTCTTTGCTGAGAGTGGGGTGTTGAAGTCTCCCACTATTAATATATGGGGTTCTGTGTGTGGTTTCAGTTTTATTAATGTTTCTTTTACAAATGTGGTTGCTCTTTTTATTTGGGGCATAGATGTTCAGAATTGTGGTGTCCTCTTGGTGAAGTTTTCCTTTGATGAGTATGAAGTGACCTTCCCCATCTCTTTTGATTAATTTTGGTTGAAAATCTATTTTAATAGATATTAGAATGGTTGCTCCTGCTTGCTTCTTGGGTCCATTTGCTTGGAAAACCGACTTGAGCCCTTTACTCTCAGATAATGTCTATCTTTGTGACTTAGATGTGTTTCTTTTATGCAACAGATTGTTGGGTCCTTTTTCTGTATCCATTCTGTTAGTCTGTGTCTTTTTATTGGAGAGTTAAGTCCATTAATATTAAGGGAGATTAATGACCAGTGGCTGTTAGATGCTTTGATTTTGCTATTGGCTATGGTAGTGTGTTGTGTGTTTGGCTACTTTTGGTTTTGCTGTGGTGAGGTTATTTGTTTCCTGTGTTTTCCTGAATGTAGTTTTCCTAGGTCCTATTTTTCCATCTAGTATCTTCTGCAATGCTGGATTTGTGGGTAGGTATTGTTTGAATTTGTTTTTGTCATTGAATATCTTGTTTTCTCCATCTATGATGACTGAGAGTTTTGCTGGATATATTAGCCTGGGCTGACATCCATGTTCTCTTAGAGTCTGCATTTATCGTCCAGGCCCTTCTTGCTTTCATAGTTTCTGTTGAGAAGTCAGGTTTGATTCTGATGGGTTTGCCATTATATGTTACTTGGCCTTTTTCCCTTGCAGCTTTTAGTATTTTTTCTTTGTTCTGTATAATTACTGTTTTGATTATTATGTGGCAGGAGGGTTTTCTTTTCTAATAGAATTTATTAGGTGTTCTGTAGGACTCTTGTATTCTTATAGGCCTCTTCTTTAAATTGGGGAATTTTTCTTCTATGATTTTGTGAAGATATTTTCTGGGCCTTGGTGGAAGGAATCTTCTTTTTCCTCTATTCCTATTATTCTTAGGTTTTGTCTTTTTATATTGTCTTGGATTTCTTGGACAGTCTGTCAGTTTGTTTGTTTGTTTGTTTTTTGGATTTAACATTTTCTTTGATGGATACCTCGATTTCTTCCATTGTATCTTCTACACCTGAGATTCTTTCTTCCATCTCTTGTAGTCTTTTGGTTACACTTACCTCTGTAGTTCCTGTTTTCTTCCCTAAATTCTTCCTCTCCATGATTTCCTCCATTTGTGTTCTCTTTAATTTTTCCAATTCTATCTTCAGATCTTGAGTTGTTTTATTTCCTTCACCTGTCTGATTGTATTTTCCTTTTTTCTTTTAGTTCTTTCAACTGTTTATTTGAACATTCCTCTGTTTCTTTTATTTCTTTCAGCGATTTATCTATTTCTTCTCTGAAGGCCACAAACTGTTTGGCTGCATCTTCCCATATTTCTTCACGGATGGCCATAATCTGTTTGATTTTATCTTCGTCTAATTCTTTATGTATTTTATTTGTTTCCTCTATTATCCTCTTCATCAGCATAGATGTAAGGTCATCTTCTTGAATTTCAATTATGCTGGGGTATCCAGGGCTGCTTGTCCCTGGATGGCTGGGTTCTGGAGATGCCATATTGCTCTGTCTTTTGTTGGTTGAGCTTTTACGATGACCTCTACCCATCGGGCTATTTTAGGTGTTGGCTGTGAGTTTCTGGTGCGTCCTGGAATCCTGGAGTAGGGAGAATGCCCTTGGCAGGAAGATGATTTTTCCTGAAGATGATTTTCCTCTGCTTTTTGGGTATGGTCACTGTATGGCCAGTGTTTCTCAGGAATTACCACTGCTCACCTCAGGCATATAGACCTGAGTGGTAGCTGTGGTCTTTGTTAGTCAGGGGGGCTCTCCTCTCACCCATAGAAGTCCTGGAGACAGCTGCCCTGCTGCTGGGTTTCTCGTTCTGAATTTAGTGAACTGCTGCTGTTGTTACACTGTTTTCCAGGTACAGCCCTCTTGAAGAACCTGCTGATTCCCTAGCTGTGGGGTTTTCTCCCAATAGGGAAACTCAGTCTGGTACCTTGGGGCACACAGTTCTGTCTGGGAAGGTGAGTCAAGTGCACAGCAAGTCTCTGGGCCAGAGGCTGAGTGCCCAGATCTGGGCTGACAGCTGTGAGTCGGAGGCTGTGCACTCCTGTCTAGGCCTACAACTGAGGGCCCCACTCTGGTCCATAGGCTGGGCACCTCACTCTGGGCCGGAGACTGTGTATCTCAGTTAGGGATGGCATGGTGGCTGGGGGCGCCAGGGGAAGCTTTGTGCTCCGATCTGGGCAAGCAGCTGTCCCCACCCCCACCCCCTGGTCCCCAGGACTCTTTCCAGGGATTGACTGGGTGAACTGAGGTCAGCCCCAATTGATTTCCACACCATAGGATTTCCTCTCACCTGGCAATCACAAATGCTGTTATTTTAGGTCCCAGAGTTCAGTCTCCTGGTCGCTGTGCCGACATCGCTGTCCTGCTTCTCAGACACAGTGTCCTCCCGGCGCCGCCATCTTAAGAAACCCTCAAGAATTCAGTACATTTATAATTAGTATCATGACTCAGCTACTTGATTTTACATTTTCTTTTTTTTTTCATGTTTTGCAGCTGTATTTTTATAGCACTTTTTGAACAATTCTAATATAGTATATATAGTTTATACAGATTAGATATTTTTAAAAAAGGAAGATAGGTAGACAGATATCTGGGCAGACACATACATGTCAGTCTATTATGAAGTTACAGAATGCCAGGAAGTTACAAAATTTGATAACCTTGGGAATATCAAAGCTCTAGATATATATAACTTCCATTACTTCTAAATTTTCTTAGAAAATTTAAAAATGACAAGAGATTAACACTAAAAATAAAACAACAACAACAAAAAAACATGAACATTAAAAACGTGGTTGTGGCGGAGTTAAAAAGTGGAGAATCTTCCCAAGAAAGTTTAAATCTAGAAAGCTTTCATAAATATTAAATATGATTTTGGAAGATACAAGATAGACACAGTGCAGAATTCACTTGAACTTTTACAAGGAATGTACAAGAGGCAACGTGCAAAATGAAATACTGTCTCATGCAACAATACAAGAAATATGCCCCACCTATATGAAATAGTTAAGGCCCTGAATTTTTCTAGCTAAGATTAAATGCAGCTACTTGTTTTACACCTATATGTACCATGATTATTCTATAGTTAAAGGAGGAAAATGTACCTGTATTTTATGTGTTAAGTAGTCTAGATTTATATCACTAGATACAGACATCTTTTTTAAAATTTATTTATTTTTATATCAATCACAGGTTAGGTTTTTTGCATCCCATGCGTAGCCCCCTCCCTCATTCCCTCTCACCCTCCCCATCCCTCCCTCATCTCCTCCCCGCCCCCTCCAAGTCCACCAACAGGGGAGGATCTCCTCCCCTTCCATCCAACCTCAGCTCATCTTGTCTCCTCAGGGCTGGCTGCAATGTGCTCCCCTGGGATCTAGCCAAGCTGTTACTCCCTGGCATGTATGGGGGAGGGTCAAAGAGTCAGCCATCAAGTTCAAGACTGAAACAGTCCCTGTTCCCCTTACTAGGGTCTTCAGTTCGACACTGAGCTATCATGGGCCACATCTGAGCGGGGGTTCTAGGCCATATCCATATATGGTCCTTGGTTGGAGAAACTGTCTCATATAAGACCCCTGTGCCCTGCTCAGTTTGGTCTTTGTGGAGCTCTTGTTCTCCCCAAGTCTTACTAACTTCCCCTATTTTTATTATTACTTCCAGCCCTCGATTTTACATTTTCTTTATTATTTAATTGCTTCTGTGGTTATTTCCCCCTTTGCTTCCTTCTCTTACTAGTTTGACCAGCTGTTGTCACTTCCCTCCTTTCCTTGAACTTCATGGTCCACTCTCCACTAATGCATTCTCTCCTTTCCTGCTCTTTTAATTAGATAGCTCCTTCCTTGTTTATATTTTATAAATAAACTCCCAATTCTCCAAGTAATATATTCTGTATCCTCCACTAAACACTGAATTTTCTTCCTACTTACTAGTCCAATAAGAGACTTTAAACCCTTCAGCCATTCTTTCCCACCCTACAGTCAAGAATTTGGGAACATTTCTAAGGTTCTAACACCTCCAACTCCTTATTCAGATAAAAACAATTTTATAGAACTAGCACTAAACTAGCATGATAAGCTATGCATTCCATTGTAAGAACAATTAATAAAGACAGAGAGATTGAGAGATTGAGATTGAGGAATTCATAGACAGGCTACATAGCAGACATATGCTTAGCAGCCATTCCTCTTCCTTTGATTTACCTCATCCTCAAGCTAGTATTCTAGATCTGTATTGCCCAATGGAACCTATCTGTGCTTTCCAATAGGCAACTCTTAGGCACAAGAACATAAGGAACTCTGGAAATGTAATGACAACTGTAACATTGGATATTCTGTTACTGTAACAGTTTAAAATTAAATAGCCATGGAACCCATAATAAACAGTGCATATCAGGGTGGTTTGCTGTTTAGTACCTGACTAGTATACTCTTCAAGTTCTGCATTTCAACACATTGCAAATTTTGTGCCATTAGGAATGCCCTGCCAGGAAAGCCTTTTGTAGATATTCCAAAATCTGAAGAAAAAAAAATCTCTGACATCAGAAATACTTCAATATCATGAATTTTGGATATGAGATGGTCCAGCAGGCTAGATCTGGTGGCACATACTTGCAATTCCAGATAAACAGAAAGTGGAGGCAGAAGGATCATCTTTCTAGGGCTACAGAAAGATTTCAATAAAAGTAGGGGAAGGGGAGGAGGTGTAATTCAGTGGTATAGTATTTGCCTAGCATTTGAAATGCCCTAGGTTTAATCCAATGCCCAGTACAGACAGAGAGAGAGATTCTCTCAAGTTTATTTCCCTAGTTAGAGGTTGGGGGAAGAACTTTTTTGTTTTTTTATTAATTAATTAATTTTATTCACTTTACATCTTGGTTGTAGCACCATCTTTTCTCCCCACCCTGTCCCATTCTCCCTACCTTCTCTCTGCCCCCACCTGCCACCTATTCCTCAGAAAAGGGGAGCTCCCTTTCCCATTCACCCCAGCTCATCAAGTTACATTTTTATTTTCATTTATTTATTACAATTTATTCACTTTGTAACCCCGCTGTAGCTCCCTCCCTCATCTCCTCCTAATTCCACCCACCCTCCCTCTTCTCCCCCTATGCCCTTTCCCTAGTTTCCTAACAGTCTCCCCTTCTGCCTGGCCCTAGCTTATCAGGTCTCATCAGGGCTGGAGAACTTTTACATGTGTGTTTCATCCATAGAGCACTCTCAAGAGATAACATGACAGGGTGAAGGAGGTGAAATACAGTTGGAAGAATGCACTAAACTAGACAAATGTGTGGTTTCCATTAGAGTCTAGCCCAGGCTGATCCCTCAGCAAATTCTTATGTGTGAATTGGGCATAAGATATTGTCTCATCTTAAGACAGCAGGTCTGTTCTTATATTCTAAGTATTTATCAATCAATGACTGAAGCCACCCAACAGAAGGATAACTTCCAGTCTGTCTGAGAATGAGGATCCTTTTTCTATAACCAAGACAGTGCTCAGGAGACACAGATGGCCATAATAATTTTAATGACCCAATAAAACTCACGTTAAAATTGAATCCCTATGGCCCAGTACTAGCCACCTTGGAGATGCTGTAGAGACTTTTCCAGCAAGAAGACTCCCAACAAATACATCTCCCCAAACTTGTACCTTCACTCCCAGAATCATGGTGTAGGTATGGGTGGGTGTGGATGTGTCCATGTGTCTGTGTGTCTCTGTGTGTGTATGTGTGTGTGACAGAGAGAGCTAGAAAGAAAGAGAGAGATTGAGAGAGAGATCAAATATACAATGCATAGCATTTCATTACATCAACAGAAAACTGGCCATGGCAATGGCTGGGGGCTGTGACCCACCAAGATTCAAGCAGTAAGAAAAGGGATGTGGCAGCCACCCACAGTGCTCCCTGAAAATTTTCACTCCTTTATAACTGCATGGTTTTAGAGAACAGTCCTATTAATATTCTCAATCTTCTTCATTCCTGGAACTGGGCAAGAGTTCCTATTCCTAGAGAGGGATGCAGAACAAAGCAGAAAGATTCTCTAGAGTGGAGATAAAGACATGTTTTCAGTCAGCCCAGCCTCAATGTGTAGGTGTGCCATTGTGTTGTTTAGATAATAGGCCACTGACATTCTTCATTTTCAAAAAAATATGTAAAAATTCTTCTTTATTCTTACAGTTAAGGAATTTCCACCATATTGTAAGTTCATCTTTTCTTTTTATTTCCAAATCATTCCTGTCCTAAATCCAATGAAGTTTTAAAAGTGTATACTCAAGTTTTCAGCTCAGAGAATTTAATATCAATTATTTTTTAAATTATGTCTCTAGCCACTTGTTCTCATCCTTTGGCACTCCTGTCTTTTCTATAAGGTCTCTTTTCTTCCTCATGATTCTCATCCTTTGTGGTTTTGTACTGATTCTAAGATATCTCTTTTAGTTCTCAGGTTCTATGTCCCATCCCAGGCTGCTCTCCATCCTTCCTCTCAAACTATGCACATCCCAGATCCCAACACTCTTTTGACTCCCATCAATAATCAAAGATACTCAGGCTGCGTTTTACAGGAAGCTGTTGTCTGATTCTCATGTTTTAATCTTTGCAGAATATAGGTTTAATTTATCTTTAGGCTTTTGTCTATTCTCTCTCTTGCTGCTGGGTTCACTTAGCTGTGATATATGTAATCATACACAATATATTTCCATCAACAATGAACTCTGTATAGGTTTGCATAACACACAGCTAGGTGTAGGGTTGGCAATGCAATATAACATTGTGTAAACATGCTGTGTTTCCACAGTGGAAATCCCGTAAGGATTGTTACATTGCTACCAATGCCCAGGTTTATCTCTTTTATTCCTCTAAGAGGTGATTGCCCCATTATGAGAGGGTAAAAAAATGGAATCTATGCCTAGGAACTAGGCAGACACTCTGTTGCCCCCTTGAGACACAGGGGAAGCTATTACCTCTACTATCCCTGAGCATCAAGGACAGACTTTTCAGTCCCATCTTAGCTCTATACAAATAAAAAGACTACGATGCCCAAATCTATTTCACGGGTCTTCACTCTGCTCTCACCAGGGCTTGCCCATGAGGACCTGTGCACAGCTGGAGCACAGGCACTTTCCTAGCCAGAACTGTGCTCAGATGTCTTCCATGCTAGTCCTTGCCAATGTCTAACTCTCCTAGGCCCAGGCAGTCATTTGATTGTGATCAAGAGAGGTAGTTCTACTAGACTGAACATGAAAAAAGCATACCATGCTTGGGTTATAATGATCCCAGATCCTTTCTGCCTTCAACAGCCTTTGTGGAAAGGCTTGAATTCAAATTTCCATTTTTGTATTTCAGGTCACTTTATTTAAACACATGGCTTTCATATCCTGATATTGTAGAAAATCTAAGAGTGTTGGGATATATATTTTTTATTATTTGCCCTATGATTATCATGGCAGCATTATCTAACCTTCTATCAATAAAATAAAACACAGACATCTGTTAGACTTTAATACAGCCTTATTACCTTGGGCCAGGCAGATATTTCTACCTACACTGTCTCAATATCTTTACCATTCACCTCCCAGCCCCCATCCAATACCATCTACCTTAATCATTCCTATCTGGACAACATTTCATCCATAATCCTAAGATACTTGCTTGTATTCTTCATCTGGGCCTTACCATTCCATTATTGGAGTCCTTCCTCCTGGCCCACATGGTTCCTTCTCCAGATAACCAATTCTGGCATTCTCCTTCCTCCTTTCTTCCTGTACTCTTATCTCCAGTGATTCTCCTGTCCTCCAAACCCCAGGAACCTTAGCCACACCGACCCCACTCTGACATTTAATTAACAAATCAGGTATGTTTTAGGCAAGTTTACACAACCAGGGCAGGTATATCCTGGGAATAACCAGATCTTGAGGGCCAGCATCAGTACAACCCCTAACAGCCTGAGATCAATGCTATGTGATAAGGACACGGCAGTGAGTGAAGCAGATCTGAGCTCTTCCTTACAGAAGCATTCCTTCCAGAGGGGAAGGGCTTAAGGGTTTGGTCACAATTACAGATACAGAGAATGGAGATGGGAAAGTAAAGCGTGCCATGACAGAAGCAGCATACTCTGTTCTCATCCTTTCTTCCCATCTTTTGCCATGTTATTCTGTTTCTGAGGGCTCCAGTTTCATCTTTGGAGAGTGTTTAATGGGTACCTCAAAGGGAAGGTAACCACAATGATAAAAGAGCTAGAACTCAGGCAAGTTGAGGAATGGTTGAGAACACTGATGACCTGTCAAGGGCTCAGGAAAAGATAGTACACTGGACAGCCATCTTCTAATGCCGAAAGACTGTCCTTAGGAGTAAAATCCGGCTCCATCTAGAAATCCCCTGTGAGGAAAAACAAGAAGCGCCAAGTAGAGAAATCACAGAGATTTGGTGCTATACTCTCCAGAGCACAGTTGGATGTGCTTTCCAGTGTCTACCTGGGGAAGCAGAGAGCACCCAGCCATTAGGAACATCCAAGTACTAGCCCAGCCACTCACACTGGACTTGACACAGCAAACAGAGAGGGAGAAGAACCCAGGAAGGATGCGAAGTCTACAGGTTTTTTCAAAGATTTGGTGTCTGAAAGAATCAGCTGCTCTTGAAGAAGCCAGAAAGAGTGAGGGTTATCAATTTTTGTCTCCTCCAACTGAAAACAAGAAAAAGAATAGATTTTTTTTCAGTTTTCCTTTCCCAAACCCTAGATGGTACTTAAGTTTCCTAGGATTGAATATTGTCGTGCTTTTATGAGGTTTGTTTGTTTGTTTGTTTTTCTTCTAAACTTCTTTGCTTCTGTTTGCTCTAGTCCATCAAAAATAAAGGAACACCCAGGAATAGACTCTAAAAGAACACACTTTCTGTCTTCTGAATCTCCTCAAAGAAAACCCCCTCCTGAAACACTGCTATGTTCATTCTCTAAGCGTCCAGCTGGTGTGTCCTGCTTAGAGGACAGTGCTGTCAGCTGGCAGATGTTCCATAAATACTTAATGACTGCATTAACTGAGGTACCTTGTCATATGTATTGATGCACACCTCAGCAATAACACTTTGTATACATTCTTAGCAGAGGAATATAGGAGCCACATAAAGCAAAAGCTCTGTTTTTCAAATTGATTAACAATTTTAGCACAATAAAATTAGGGAGCTGTCCCCTGACCTATTCTGACAGAGGTCCTATGTGTTGTGAATTGCTTAGACTATGTCGCCCTCTACTGATATAAGTGTCACATTGCAAGCCTACACATCTATTCTTCAGTTAGGGTTAGGATCTTTTTGTATATTCAACTTTTGCTGATATGTTTCTACGATATGAGGACATGGCTTTAACATTAAAACACCTCTTTTATGTTTGACAACATAACTTTTAATTTTTGTACTTATTTGCCATAATTTGATGTTAATAAACAATAGAAGTCTTGCTGAAAGTTTTGATTGCTTGAATCCCTGTATTGTCTGTGAAACTGAGTAAATTCCTTGTTTTTCAGTTAGGGGCAATGGTTCCTGTTTCTGAAGTACATTGACCAACTGGCAGAGATTAATAAAGTTATGAGAGGAAAAAAAATACTTAAAACATAGTTTTCTCTGAGTGTTATCCCAGGGATACCTATCTTGTCTCTGAGAGAGCCACCTAGATTTCTCAAACGTATGCAAAGGTGCCACCTAGTGGCGCAGAGCAGTATCACAGCTATGCGCTCAGCAGCTTTAAAGAGAAGGGTGGGTGACAATGTGTTAGGTATGTATGGATACATTGTGGACTTAATTTATCACTGCTTCCACTTACAAATTAAAAGGAATTTGCATTTTATTTACAAAGCTGATCCAATAATGAGATAAACAAATGTTATCCTATCAACTCATTCTGAGTAATTGGTTGGCTTTCCCTTTTGAGTTATAATTTGACCTTTTCCACACTCTGCTGCCTCTCAACACTTTTGTGTCTGAATCATACACAAATTTAATTTCCTGTTTAAAAAGGACTCTGTTTTGGAAAAAACACGTTTGGTTCTATGACATGCAGCCTGGAAGAACCCCCCAGTTAACAAGTCTCTATCTAGTACCTGCCAGTCCTGTATCCTCAGGAGACTATAGATGTCTGATTTTAGTGACAGGCAACTTTCCAGAATATGTCCTTGCCAAAATCCTGTCCTACTCAGTATTGAACAAAGCACCTGTTGCTATGACTAAAACATCAGTTCTTATTGTCCTTATTTACTTATTTACTCTTCCAGCAAGGGGTCTCTTCTAGGTGATTCCAAAAACTATGGCATACTGGCCTAATGTAATCAACTATCTTGGGAGGATGGAACTCCTTAATGTAGTTTATTCTATGAACCAGAGCAACTTCTGGTTCAGAGATAATTTAGAAGGTAAAGGGGGTCCACATATATTACCACCCCCAAACATGCACAACCTCTCACTATGAGACTGGTGTGTTTTGTGCTGGACTCTTGCTGATGGAGGAGCACCAACCACTGCCCACAAGTGACACCAGAGTGACTCTGTTTACATTATACATTACATGTGACACCAACAGAGACTTAAATCTATTGTTGTAAGGCATGGAGTAATGGAAGGTCCTCAGTGCTCTAGATATCTGTGCATCCTCCCTTTCATCCTGGAACTCATGAGTCATTTTACTAGGCATAGTTTTACCTTTTTCAGATTGTTATCTATTTGTATGCTTTCTCACATATAGCAAAGCTTCTTTTTTTAATTTATTTATTTTTATCTCAATCACAGGTTAGGTACTTTGAATCCCAGGCGTAGCCCCCTCCCTCAGTCCCTCCTACCCTCCCACTCCCTCCCTCATCTCCCTCCTCCCCGCCCCCTCCAAGTCCACC